>OY757916.1:119427044-119719372 GCA_963585895.1 Sepioteuthis lessoniana
TGAACTGGGGTCGCTGTTCTCATTCACTTCAATGATAAACATTACACCACAAGTTTGATTATATACGGCATATTTAATGATATAAAAGTTAATGGTTTGATTTTTTTCATTTTCATTTCAGAATATTTTTTAATGAATCATTTTTGAATTGATCTGATTCCTAAAAATGAGAGTAAATGTGACTCACGAACAGAGAGGAGGTAGTAAATTAACTACTGCGGTTATTGCAACAAAACGTTGCTTAATATTGTGGCGGAGGGATTTTCGGGTAAATATGATAAAAATATTAATTTTGGAATCTTTATATAGATATTTGATTCTCTTGTTGAGAAGATTTCTTGTGATTTATGGTAGATCATTAATAGGCTTTCTTTTAAGAATAACACACATTTTTAAAGATATTACCGTATGTGTGCATAAATATATAACTTGTCATTATAATCATACACATAGCATGGATATTACTTTTCAAAAGTTTATAATACTATTGTAATATAATTAATTAATTAACCATTCTACGTCGTAAAGGAAAAACAACAGCATTTTGGTGCCTACGACGGAACAATAGTTAAACAAATTATTTTGCAGATCAGTTCATAAGTGGAGAACCTGCACTACCAGTTGAGCTGATTCTGAATCCAGTCTTTGCTAAGATTACTCAATAAATGGGATAATTATTCTTTTTTAAGATACTCTTAACACATTCATTGAAGTTTTATATATATATATATATATATATATATATATATATATATATATATATATATATATATAAATGCACACAAACACACAGAGGCAGAATGTTTTTGAATATCTTCTATCGAATAATTTAAAAATTCGTAAAGAAAGCCCTAACAGTAGTTTAGAAGAAAAGCCTAGAATGCTACCACAGCCCCCCCCCCTCAGAAAGGGAAAAAGGAAAAAAAAAGAAAAAAAAAACCCAACAAAAACGAATTCTCCCCTCCACCCCAGTAGACCGCCACCCCCAAAGCTACCTAAAATATCAGTAGTAAATAAAAGTCCAAACGAAGAAGAGCTTTTGAACTCAGGAGCCGAGTGGAAGAAATGTCAATATTGGTCAGTATGTCTTTAATTCCAATTTAAAATGCTGAATTTTACAAAATGTTATGCTGTATTTTGTTTGTGAAATAATGCTTAAACTATGCGTTTTAAATGTAAAGGCACGCTTACTCTACTATAAAGCCAATTTGATATTAAGCCTATCCACATGTCAGCGAACAAGGACACAAGCCACAAGCAGTCAGACTTGCTCGTTCACTTGAAGTCAAATTTTTGTTATTTCCTACGTTACTCGGATTGTTAAATTGGTTATCTCGGTAAGACTTTGTTTTTTTCTGTTTGAATTTTTTTATTTTTTTTTAAGTCTTACCGAGAATTCTTTATTTGTGACACTTGTTAAATCTCTTGTTTTTGTTATCCGACTTGTGTTTTTGTCGTCGGACTTTATTATTTTTGTGTCTTTATTCTTTGTTTGTTTTGTCGTTTCTTATTTTTTCAGGGGTTCTACGTGTTTTTGTGGCTTTTTTTTTCACTGTTTTTGTGTTTAATTATTTTTTCGTCTTTTGTTTAAACAGTAGAACCCCCCTCCATACTTGCAACAGGTGGAGGCTTTAGTTCCTTTACCCTCCTTGGCTGCTAATTCTACCTCAGCCATGGAGGGTGAAACGGCAACCCCTACAAAGACCACAGCAAGCCTAATAGGATCAAATTGGCCTTCGCTGCCGATCCCCGACGATACCCAAGTCTCACAAGACAGTCCGATTCAGCCGGCCCAACAAAGCCCCACAGCCTGGAAAGGCCAGCAGAGAGGACCAGATGAATACGAGAAGGACCGGGTGGGCAGATTTGCCAAGTATTTCAAAGGCAATGAAATACTGCCCATCCCGGAAATCGCAGACAAGATCACGCCTAGAGTCCTCTCGCTGGTCGTTTCCGACCTCAAAACAAAAAGGCTAGTGGGGCTAACAAAAGAAGTTTTTGAGGAGCTGCTGAGGAAGGCAGGCATCCCATGCCAATACTTTTGCCGTAAAAGTTTCGCGACATGGGATGTCCTCCTTCCTACAGAAAAACAAGCGGCAAAAACAGCTGAATCGGACATAATTACAAAACACTTCAGGCTACAGCCGGAGTATAAAGGCACCCGTAGGCTTCGCGTCACGATATGTAATGTCCCGGCCATCATCACTGGGGAGGTCCTCGCGGCGTATCTAAGTGCCTTTGGCCACGTCGAGGAATTTAACCTCCTCAGATCCCCGGCCGGGACAGCCTACGGGGATTATGCCTTCCGGCTGTGCCTGTCAAGGGATGGCTTCAAAGCCATCCCCGAAACACTGATATGCGGGGATCGGCAGATGATGGTGATGGTGGAAGGGAGACGCCCCAGGTGCTGGGGGTGCAAACAAATCGGACACATCGCTAAGTTTTGCCCCCAGCGACCTGATAACAAGGCGTCAACAACAACAACAACAGACGTAGCGGCCACCACCATCACCAAAGAAGCGGAGGCCAAGGGCCCGGGTCAGGTCCAGCCCAAAAACAACCAGGAGGGCTGGACTGAAGTGACCAAAAAGAGGAGGGGATCCCCTAAACAAGGGGAAAAAAGTCCAAATTCATCCCCTCCTCAAAAACAAACCAGGGCCCCAGCAGCAGCAGCAGCAGCAAAAACAACACCGGAACCATCGGCAGCAGCAGCAGCAAAATCTCCGACAGCAACAACAGCAGCAGCAGTAAGAACAACAACAACAACAACAACAGAACCACCGGCATCAGCAGCAGCAAAAACACCAACAAAACCACGGGCAACAGCAGCAGCAATTACAACAACAGAATCATCAGCAGCACCAGCGACAATGACACCCAAGAAACCAACAACAACAGCACTATCACCAAAAAAGACGAAAAAGAAAAACAAACAAATCATCGAAGAAATGGAAACGTCGACCAATCTGAAGAGGAGAAGGGACAGTGGGGAAGGGGCAGCCAAAAAAATGTGCCCCGAAAAAAACCAATCTGAGGCAGGCCCCTCCTCTCAACCACAAATACCCCTCCCATCTCCACCAGTACCTTCACCGCCACCTACACTACCTCCACCACTGTTTCCACCTCCAAAAATAACTCTACAGTCTCCTCCCCAACAAATGGACTCTCTTTCACCCCAACATGAACTGCTTTTCAAAAAATATCACCGCCCATACAAAATCCCACTCCCCAGATCTCAGTCTGCTGAAAGGGCACAACCCTCGGGCCTAGCTCGAACCCCATCCCTTCCCTCACTCAGCCCAGCAGACTTATCATCTCAAGAACTTTTCCCAGCAATAATTTCCCCAAAAAGAAAAACTGACCCTCCTAAGAAAACAAACTACAAGGAACTATCCATCGGACAGATACAGCGGGCAGCGGCTTTGTGCTCTGCGGAGCTGGAGGCAGTTGGGGACTTCCAGCTCCGGAAGGCACTAAAGCCGTTGTTCAGCTTAGAAAAAGTTAAAAACATGAATGTATCCAATCCCGCGAATTTCAGGAGTGCAGCCATGGTGACCACTTTTGTCCGGTCAGCTGGCGACCGTACCAAGGGCGTATGGAAGTTCTTGAGTACGGTCTGTCAGACTGATACGGGCATAAAGCTGGCGGAGTTGGAGCACTCCTCCCTCAAAAAATGTCTTACATATTGTTCGGGTAGGGTCCCGATTTTGGTTCACCCGTCTCTTTATAGGGCCCTAAAGCTGAAGTTCCCCATAGATGTCGGCGGAATCACCAGGGACAACCGAGTGACGACTGAACTCGGTACCGGTTCCCTGCGTCAGGCTGTCGGCATCCTCACACCCAAGGATTTCCGGCCCGTAGTCGACGATGAGTAAGGTAAGTCGGATTGATGGCTTTAAACGTTGCCAGTTTGAATGTGAGGGGACTGAGGGATTCAAGCAAGTGTGCGCGTTTGCTTGGTGAACTCAAGAAGCTCTGCGTAGATGTTGCTGCAGTGCAGGAGACCCACTTCACTTGCGACGCTGACTGTCGGGTGCTGGAAAACGACTTTAACGTTTTCTCAGCATACGGCAGCCACGTCAGCGCTGGGGTCTCCTTGCTAGTTGGACGCAGCCTTGATGCTGATGTTGACGTTGTTTTTGCAGGTGACGGGGGCCGGCTGGTTGTGGCCGATGTTGCCGTGAAAAGTTTCAAGTTTCGTCTGGTTGCGGTTTATGCGCCCAATATCGTTGTGGAGAGGGTTTCCTTTTTTCGTCGGTTGGCGCCGTTCCTGGACGATACGAAGCGGCTAGTCTTAATGGGTGATTGGAATGCGATCCTTGATCCCAAGATAGATAAGGTCGGTCGGGGAGCTAGTAGTGCGGGAAGGTGTGAGAGCAGCCTTGTCGGCTTCGTGACTCGTCACGGTCTCGTCGACAGGTTTCGTCTTGATCACCCAGGGCGGGAGATGTGGACGTGGCTAGATAGTTCGCCCTCTGCCAAAGTAGGTTCCTACTTGGACAGAGTGTTAGTGAGACGAGCTGACATTGACTTTGTTAGTTGTCCCACGTTCCACTTGATAGCGTGGACTGACCATAAACTTGTTAGAGTCAGTCTACGGTTAGCCAATAGGCCTAGTCTGGCCGGCTACTGGAAGTTCAATACCTCCTTACTGGAGATACGGGACTTCCGGGACCGGCTGGAATCCCTAATTCAGCGGGCGTTAGTGGGGGCGGTTACCGGGAATAGGTGGTGGGCTTCTCTCAAATATAGGATTAGAGACTTCGCCACCAAATACGGTCAACAGCTCAAACTAGATAAGGCCAAGGAGGCGAAGTCTATAGACGATAGACTTTCCCGGGCGGTGGCTGGGGGGGACTCCCTAGGTGTAGAACTAGCTAGGAGGGACCTTGAGCGTGAGAATAGCGAGCGCTACAAGGGATACGTAGTTAGATCTAGGTTAAATAGAGTTCTCTACGAAGCTGTGAAATCGAACGCGACTGCGCGTGAGGAAGAAGTGCGAAGGTTCCCCGATCGGTACGTCGCGTCTGTCAAGACCGCGGACGGGCGACTGCTGCATTCGAGTCGTGAGATACGTGATGCCTTTCGGGCGCACTTTCGGGATCGCTTTGCCCGCTGCCCTGATCTCCCGATCCGGGAGTTTCGTAGCTATCTTGCCGACTTCCCCCGCCTCCGGGTGGCTGAAGCGGCTGGCTGCGAGGGTGTGGTTACTGAATGCGAAGTCCGTGATGCGTTGAAGCAGGTCGGCCTGAACAAGTCGCCGGGACTAGATGGTTTGCCCTACGAAGTGTACTTGAGGATGTCGCACATGTTTGTGCCTATTCTGACGGATGTGTTCAACCATTGGTTCGCCCAGGGAGCCATCCCTGGTAGCGTTACCAAGGGCGTGATCACATTGCTGAAGAAAGGTGGCAGGCATGTTTGGGAGGGTTTAGATGACTACAGGCCCATAACTCTGCTTAACACAGAGTTAAAGATTTTGGCCCGGGTCTTGGCGAATCGTTTACAGCGTGTCATCAGTGATCTGATCGGCCCTGAACAGACCTTTGCTGTGAAGGGAAGATCGATCCAGGACAATCTGCACTTGATTCGCGAGGTCCTAGAGGGGATAGAAGACGACACAGAAGCCGCGCTGATCAGTTTAGATCAGTCCAAGGCCTTCGATAGGGTTGACCATCGGTTTTTGGCGTCTGTTTTGGAGACTGCCGGATTCAAACCGGAGTTCCGCAGATGGATTAGCATGATGTACCACAACCCTCAGGCAGTGGTGCAGGTGAACGGAAGGCGTTCGAGGGTATTCGCGATCGAGCGTTCGGTGCGGCAGGGCTGCCCGTTGTCTCCTCTTCTCTATGTCCTCGCGTTGGAGCCCCTCCTGCGCAGGCTTAGGGATGAGGGGACAAGTCCGTCCCTGCGCGGTATACCTTTTGTTAGCAGCCTTGCGGCAAGGGTTTCCGCGTTCGCTGATGACATCACAGTCTTTGTATCCCGCCGTCTGGATATAAAGGCTGTGAAAGAGGCGGTTGTCGAGTACGAGCGGATCGCAGGAGCCAAGGTCAATTTTGACAAAAGCGAAGGTTTGCGGCTTGGTGCTTGGAGGGGTAGCAATACTCTTCCAGGGCCCTTCCGCTGGAGTGACGGACCCATCCGCATCCTCGGGGTGTGGTTCGGGCCCGACCTCCAACTGGAGCGAAATTGGTCGGAAGTACAAACCAAGGTGAATGCTCAGGTGGGAATCTGGCTTTCAAGGAGGTTGTCCTTAAAGGGCAGGGCGGAGGCGTGCGCCACGTACGTCTTCCCTCTGATTCTTTACCGATTGGCTGTACTTCCTCTGCCTAAGGCACGTCGGTTGGCACTGCAACAATCCCTCTCCAGATTGCTCTGGGGAGGTGCAAGGCCGATGGTCCGTAGGCAGGTCTGTATCCAACGTACACGCAACGGGGGTCTGGGTATGCCTGATCTGGAGAGCCACTGGCTTGCTGAAAGACTTGCATACCTCGGCCGGTCCTTGACAGGGGACTCAGTGTGGAGACGAAAGGCGAGTCGGACTTTTCCTCGCCTCAAGTCAGACCCAAAGGCTGAAGGTCGACGTAGGCCTATGGGCGAAGCACTGTTTTTTAGCGAGTGCCGAAAGGCCCTTCGTAACCTTCTTGGGTCCAGTGACCTTTCACGGCCTCGGAAAGAGCTATATCGGGAGTTAGTGGTGGGTTCCGCTTCTGATCCTCTTAGCGAGCGGCGAGGCTGGACGGCGGAGGAGATCCGCTCTCACTGGAATTGGGCGCCAGGATCGAGCTTCTTGAACAACTCCGAGTTCTCGCTCACCTGGCGACTTGTACGGAATGCGTTACCCCTTCTCGGCTTGAACTACAAAGCGGGCCTAGCAGACATGCCTGATTGTCCTCGCTGCAGCAGTGGATTAGAGGAAACGGCTGAGCACGCCTTCTACTACTGCGAGCGAGTCCGCCCGTTTTGGGATCACGTCGGGGAGTGGACGGCTCGCATCGAACCCAAGCAGCTCGTGCTGCTCGACGTTGGTTACGTCGTGGACAACGTTCTTCCTCCGTTTCAGGGTGAGAAGCGTGTGGTGTTTCTCGCGATCCTGGCTGTAGCTCGAATGGTGATTTGGATCACGCGAAAGAAGGGATTGTATGACGATGCAAACTTTTCTCATCGCGATCTGGTTTTGTATTTTCGGCATCAGCTGAGGGTCAAAATCAGATGTGATAGAAAACGCTTGGATCGCATAACATTCAACAGAAGGTGGGTAAATGCAGCGAGCCTGGTCGTACGAAAGGGGGCAACGTTGGAGTCATCCTTCCCTCCTCTGCCCGCTCATGGCGTCTACGGTACGGGTCCTTCGGGACCCCACCCCCGGTAAGTAGGCAAAGTTTTCCCCTTGTAACCTAGTTAGCAGTATGTTGTCAGTCATTGTCCCCGTCATCTAGTCATTAGTATTCAAGATCTTCCCCATCCCCATTATTTTTCGACCTCAACCCATATCCCAGCCCGCTTTTACTGAAGATCTTGAACATTCATATGTAAAAAAATCATATTACCAACTTGTATCGACCCACACCGTCCCCGACCCTTTATTTTCTTTTTCCCCTTACAGATTAGGATCCCAGTCCCACCTAGGGCAGGTCCGACTTGTTTCCGGTTCTTTCGCCCGGAAAACAGTCGGCCTCCAATTTTATAGACGGGGGGATGGGAGGGCAACCAAACGGGGGATTTTTCCTTTGTTTCTTTGTTTTTGTATATATTTCGGGGTTTTTCTCCCATCCCCATCATATGAATTCATTTGTAAAAAATCACAATTTGTAAATAAAATCATGCACCACTTCCGGGGTTTTAAGTAGGTCTTTCTTCATAGAGCAAATGTGGTATTTTGGTGGTAGTAGCGCGCATGGTGACGGATGAATGACTATATATTGTATTGTTGAATGGGTCGGCGAATGTGGCTAGCTAGGTCCCCTTAGTTAAAACGTAGTTAATGCAAGACCGCACCCTTCCCCTTCCCCCCAAAACTTAAGGCCTCGTGCCTTCCTGTAAGTAATCAACAGGAAATAAACACATGTCAGCGAACAAGGACACAAGCCACAAGCAGTCAGACTTGCTCGTTCACTTGAAGTCAAATTTTTGTTATTTCCTACGTTACTCGGATTGTTAAATTGGTTATCTCGGTAAGACTTTGTTTTTTTCTGTTTGAATTTTTTTATTTTTTTTTTAAGTCTTACCGAGAATTCTTTATTTGTGACACTTGTTAAATCTCTTGTTTTTGTTATCCGACTTGTGTTTTTGTCGTCGGACTTTATTATTTTTGTGTCTTTATTCTTTGTTTGTTTTGTCGTTTCTTATTTTTTCAGGGGTTCTACGTGTTTTTGTGGCTTTTTTTTTTTCACTGTTTTTGTGTTTAATTATTTTTTCGTCTTTTGTTTAAACAGTAGAACCCCCCTCCATACTTGCAACAGGTGGAGGCTTTAGTTCCTTTACCCTCCTTGGCTGCTAATTCTACCTCAGCCATGGAGGGTGAAACGGCAACCCCTACAAAGACCACAGCAAGCCTAATAGGATCAAATTGGCCTTCGCTGCCGATCCCCGACGATACCCAAGTCTCACAAGACAGTCCGATTCAGCCGGCCCAACAAAGCCCCACAGCCTGGAAAGGCCAGCAGAGAGGACCAGATGAATATGAAAAGGACCGGGTGGGCAGATTTGCCAAGTATTTCAAAGGCAACGAAATACTGCCCATCCCGGAAATTGCAGACAAAATCACGCCTAGAGTCCTCTCGCTGGTCGTTTCCGACCTCAAAACAAAAAGGCTAGTGGGGCTAACGAAGGATGTCTTCGAGGAGCTGCTGAGGAAGGCAGGCATCCCATGCCAATACTTTTGCCGTAAAAGTTTCGCGACATGGGATGTCCTCCTTCCTACAGAAAAACAAGCGGCAAAAACAGCTGAATCGGACATCATTACAAAACACTTCAGGCTACAGCCGGAGTATAAAGGCACCCGTAGGCTTCGCGTCACGGTATGTAATGTCCCGGCCATCATCACTGGGGAGGTCCTCGCGGCGTATCTAAGTGCCTTTGGCCACGTCGAGGAATTTAACCTCCTCAGATCCCCGGCCGGGACAGCCTACGGGGATTATGCCTTCCGGCTGTGCCTGTCAAGGGATGGCTTCAAAGCCATCCCCGAAACACTGATATGCGGGGATCGGCAGATGATGGTGATGGTGGAAGGGAGACGCCCCAGGTGCTGGGGGTGTAAACAAATCGGACACATCGCTAAGTTTTGCCCCCAGCGACCTGATAACAAGGCGTCAACAACAACAACAACAACAACAGACGTAGCGGCCACCACCATCACCAAAGAAGCGGAGGCCAAGGGCCCGGGTCAGGTCCAGCCCAAAAACAACCAGGAGGGCTGGACTGAAGTGACCAAAAAGAGGAGGGGATCCCCTAAACAAGGGGAAAAAAGTCCAAATTCATCCCCTCCTCAAAAACAAACCAGGGCCCCAGCAGCAGCAGCAAAAACAACACCGGAACCATCGGCAGCAGCAGCAGCAAAATCTCCGACAGCAACAACAGCAGCAGCAGCAAGAACAACAACAACAACAACAACAACAGAACCACCGGCAGCAGCAGCAGCAAAAACACCAACAAAACCACGGGCAACAGCAGCAGCAATTACAACAACAACAACAACAGAATCATCAGCAGCACCAGCGACAATGACACCCAAGAAACCAACAACAACAGCACTATCACCAAAAAAGACGAAAAAGAAAAACAAACAAATCATCGAAGAAATGGAAACGTCGACCAATCTGAAGAGGAGAAGGGACAGTGGGGAAGGGGCAGCCAAAAAAATGTGCCCCGAAAAAAACCAATCTGAGGCAGGCCCCTCCTCTCAACCACAAATACCCCTCCCATCTCCACCAGTACCTTCACCGCCACCTACACTACCTCCACCACTGTTTCCACCTCCAAAAATAACTCTACAGTCTCCTCCCCAACAAATGGACTCTCTTTCACCCCAACATGAACTGCTTTTCAAAAAATATCACCGCCCATACAAAATCCCACTCCCCAGATCTCAGTCTGCTGAAAGGGCACAACCCTCGGGCCTAGCTCGAACCCCATCCCTTCCCTCACTCAGCCCAGCAGACTTATCATCTCAAGAACTTTTCCCAGCAATAATTCCCCCAAAAAGAAAAACTGACCCTCCTAAGAAAACAAACTACAAGGAACTATCCATCGGACAGATACAGCGGGCAGCGGCTTTGTGCTCTGCGGAGCTGGAGGCAGTTGGGGACTTCCAGCTCCGGAAGGCACTAAAGCCGTTGTTCAGCTTAGAAAAAGTTAAAAACATGAATGTATCCAATCCCGCGAATTTCAGGAGTGCAGCCATGGTGACCACTTTTGTCCGGTCAGCTGGCGACCGTACCAAGGGCGTATGGAAGTTCTTGAGTACGGTCTGTCAGACTGATACGGGCATAAAGCTGGCGGAGTTGGAGCACTCCTCCCTCAAAAAATGTCTTACATATTGTTCGGGTAGGGTCCCGATTTTGGTTCACCCGTCTCTTTATAGGGCCCTAAAGCTGAAGTTCCCCATAGATGTCGGCGGAATCACCAGGGACAACCGAGTGACGACTGAACTCGGTACCGGTTCCCTGCGTCAGGCTGTCGGCATCCTCACACCCAAGGATTTCCGGCCCGTAGTCGACGATGAGTAAGGTAAGTCGGATTGATGGCTTTAAACGTTGCCAGTTTGAATGTGAGGGGACTGAGGGATTCAAGCAAGTGTGCGCGTTTGCTTGGTGAACTCAAGAACCTCTGCGTAGATGTTGCTGCAGTGCAGGAGACCCACTTCACTTGCGACGCTGACTGTCGGGTGCTGGAAAACGACTTTAACGTTTTCTCAGCATACGGCAGCCACGTCAGCGCTGGGGTCTCCTTGCTAGTTGGACGCAGCCTTGATGCTGATGTTGACGTTGTTTTTGCAGGTGACGGGGGCCGGCTGGTTGTGGCCGATGTTGCCGTGAAAAGTTTCAAGTTTCGTCTGGTTGCGGTTTATGCGCCCAATATCGTTGTGGAGAGGGTTTCCTTTTTTCGTCGGTTGGCGCCGTTCCTGGACGATACGAAGCGGCTAGTCTTAATGGGTGATTGGAATGCGATCCTTGATCCCAAGATAGATAAGGTCGGTCGGGGAGCTAGTAGTGCGGGAAGGTGTGAGAGCAGCCTTGTCGGCTTCGTGACTCGTCACGGTCTCGTCGACAGGTTTCGTCTTGATCACCCAGGGCGGGAGATGTGGACGTGGCTAGATAGTTCGCCCTCTGCCAAAGTAGGTTCCTACTTGGACAGAGTGTTAGTGAGACGAGCTGACATTGACTTTGTTAGTTGTCCCACGTTCCACTTGATAGCGTGGACTGACCATAAACTTGTTAGAGTCAGTCTACGGTTAGCCAATAGGCCTAGTCTGGCCGGCTACTGGAAGTTCAATACCTCCTTACTGGAGATACGGGACTTCCGGGACCGGCTGGAATCCCTAATTCAGCGGGCGTTAGTGGGGGCGGTTACCGGGAATAGGTGGTGGGCTTCTCTCAAATATAGGATTAGAGACTTCGCCACCAAATACGGTCAACAGCTCAAACTAGATAAGGCCAAGGAGGCGAAGTCTATAGACGATAGACTTTCCCGGGCGGTGGCTGGGGGGGACTCCCTAGGTGTAGAACTAGCTAGGAGGGACCTTGAGCGTGAGAATAGCGAGCGCTACAAGGGATACGTAGTTAGATCTAGGTTAAATAGAGTTCTCTACGAAGCTGTGAAATCGAACGCGACTGCGCGTGAGGAAGAAGTGCGAAGGTTCCCCGATCGGTACGTCGCGTCTGTCAAGACCGCGGACGGGCGACTGCTGCATTCGAGTCGTGAGATACGTGATGCCTTTCGGGCGCACTTTCGGGATCGCTTTGCCCGCTGCCCTGATCTCCCGATCCGGGAGTTTCGTAGCTATCTTGCCGACTTCCCCCGCCTCCGGGTGGCTGAAGCGGCTGGCTGCGAGGGTGTGGTTACTGAATGCGAAGTCCGTGATGCGTTGAAGCAGGTCGGCCTGAACAAGTCGCCGGGACTAGATGGTTTGCCCTACGAAGTGTACTTGAGGATGTCGCACATGTTTGTGCCTATTCTGACGGATGTGTTCAACCATTGGTTCGCCCAGGGAGCCATCCCTGGTAGCGTTACCAAGGGCGTGATCACATTGCTGAAGAAAGGTGGCAGGCATGTTTGGGAGGGTTTAGATGACTACAGGCCCATAACTCTGCTTAACACAGAGTTAAAGATTTTGGCCCGGGTCTTGGCGAATCGTTTACAGCGTGTCATCAGTGATCTGATCGGCCCTGAACAGACCTTTGCTGTGAAGGGAAGATCGATCCAGGACAATCTGCACTTGATTCGCGAGGTCCTAGAGGGGATAGAAGACGACACAGAAGCCGCGCTGATCAGTTTAGATCAGTCCAAGGCCTTCGATAGGGTTGACCATCGGTTTTTGGCGTCTGTTTTGGAGACTGCCGGATTCAAACCGGAGTTCCGCAGATGGATTAGCATGATGTACCACAACCCTCAGGCAGTGGTGCAGGTGAACGGAAGGCGTTCGAGGGTATTCGCGATCGAGCGTTCGGTGCGGCAGGGCTGCCCGTTGTCTCCTCTTCTCTATGTCCTCGCGTTGGAGCCCCTCCTGCGCAGGCTTAGGGATGAGGGGACAAGTCCGTCCCTGCGCGGTATACCTTTTGTTAGCAGCCTTGCGGCAAGGGTTTCCGCGTTCGCTGATGACATCACAGTCTTTGTATCCCGCCGTCTGGATATAAAGGCTGTGAAAGAGGCGGTTGTCGAGTACGAGCGGATCGCAGGAGCCAAGGTCAATTTTGACAAAAGCGAAGGTTTGCGGCTTGGTGCTTGGAGGGGTAGCAATACTCTTCCAGGGCCCTTCCGCTGGAGTGACGGACCCATCCGCATCCTCGGGGTGTGGTTCGGGCCCGACCTCCAACTGGAGCGAAATTGGTCGGAAGTACAAACCAAGGTGAATGCTCAGGTGGGAATCTGGCTTTCAAGGAGGTTGTCCTTAAAGGGCAGGGCGGAGGCGTGCGCCACGTACGTCTTCCCTCTGATTCTTTACCGATTGGCTGTACTTCCTCTGCCTAAGGCACGTCGGTTGGCACTGCAACAATCCCTCTCCAGATTGCTCTGGGGAGGTGCAAGGCCGATGGTCCGTAGGCAGGTCTGTATCCAACGTACACGCAACGGGGGTCTGGGTATGCCTGATCTGGAGAGCCACTGGCTTGCTGAAAGACTTGCATACCTCGGCCGGTCCTTGACAGGGGACTCAGTGTGGAGACGAAAGGCGAGTCGGACTTTTCCTCGCCTCAAGTCAGACCCAAAGGCTGAAGGTCGACGTAGGCCTATGGGCGAAGCACTGTTTTTTAGCGAGTGCCGAAAGGCCCTTCGTAACCTTCTTGGGTCCAGTGACCTTTCACGGCCTCGGAAAGAGCTATATCGGGAGTTAGTGGTGGGTTCCGCTTCTGATCCTCTTAGCGAGCGGCGAGGCTGGACGGCGGAGGAGATCCGCTCTCACTGGAATTGGGCGCCAGGATCGAGCTTCTTGAACAACTCCGAGTTCTCGCTCACCTGGCGACTTGTACGGAATGCGTTACCCCTTCTCGGCTTGAACTACAAAGCGGGCCTAGCAGACATGCCTGATTGTCCTCGCTGCAGCAGTGGATTAGAGGAAACGGCTGAGCACGCCTTCTACTACTGCGAGCGAGTCCGCCCGTTTTGGGATCACGTCGGGGAGTGGACGGCTCGCATCGAACCCAAGCAGCTCGTGCTGCTCGACGTTGGTTACGTCGTGGACAACGTTCTTCCTCCGTTTCAGGGTGAGAAGCGTGTGGTGTTTCTCGCGATCCTGGCTGTAGCTCGAATGGTGATTTGGATCACGCGAAAGAAGGGATTGTATGACGATGCAAACTTTTCTCATCGCGATCTGGTTTTGTATTTTCGGCATCAGCTGAGGGTCAAAATCAGATGTGATAGAAAACGCTTGGATCGCATAACATTCAACAGAAGGTGGGTAAATGCAGCGAGCCTGGTCGTACGAAAGGGGGCAACGTTGGAGTCATCCTTCCCTCCTCTGCCCGCTCATGGCGTCTACGGTACGGGTCCTTCGGGACCCCACCCCCGGTAAGTAGGCAAAGTTTTCCCCTTGTAACCTAGTTAGCAGTATGTTGTCAGTCATTGTCCCCGTCATCTAGTCATTAGTATTCAAGATCTTCCCCATCCCCATTATTTTTCGACCTCAACCCATATCCCAGCCCGCTTTTACTGAAGATCTTGAACATTCATATGTAAAAAAATCATATTACCAACTTGTATCGACCCACACCGTCCCCGACCCTTTATTTTCTTTTTCCCCTTACAGATTAGGATCCCAGTCCCACCTAGGGCAGGTCCGACTTGTTTCCGGTTCTTTCGCCCGGAAAACAGTCGGCCTCCAATTTTATAGACGGGGGGATGGGAGGGCAACCAAACGGGGGATTTTTCCTTTGTTTCTTTGTTTTTGTATATATTTCGGGGTTTTTCTCCCATCCCCATCATATGAATTCATTTGTAAAAAATCACAATTTGTAAATAAAATCATGCACCACTTCCGGGGTTTTAAGTAGGTCTTTCTTCATAGAGCAAATGTGGTATTTTGGTGGTAGTAGCGCGCATGGTGACGGATGAATGACTATATATTGTATTGTTGAATGGGTCGGCGAATGTGGCTAGCTAGGTCCCCTTAGTTAAAACGTAGTTAATGCAAGACCGCACCCTTCCCCTTCCCCCCAAAACTTAAGGCCTCGTGCCTTCCTGTAAGTAATCAACAGGAAATAAACACATGTCAGCGAACAAGGCAGAATGTTTTTGAATATCTTCTATCGAATAATTTAAAAATTCGTAAAGAAAGCCCTAACAGTAGTTTAGAAGAAAAGCCTAGAATGCTACCACAGCCCCCCCCCCTCAGAAAGGGAAAAAGGAAAAAAAAAGAAAAAAAAAACCCAACAAAAACGAATTCTCCCCTCCACCCCAGTAGACCGCCACCCCCAAAGCTACCTAAAATATCAGTAGTAAATAAAAGTCCAAACGAAGAAGAGCTTTTGAACTCAGGAGCCGAGTGGCACCGATTCTGAGTGCAGGAATAAGCCCACTTTGTCATTAACACGTCGCTATTTCCTGAACTATTATTGTTATTGTTACAAGTTAAAAAACGTTGTTATCTCGGTAAGACTTGATTTTTTTTTCTTTGTTTAATTTTAATTTTATTTCTTTTCTTTTCTTTTTCTCAAGCCTTACCCGAGAATTACTTGTGACGTTTTTTGTTTTCGTCCGACTTGTTTTTTGTCACTTGTATCTTTATTTTTCCGACAGTCAACCCTATCTCTTGTGGTCGGACTATTTATTTTACCAACTTTTTTGTGTCTTTTTTACAGGGGTTTCTACTGATTCTGATATTTAGTAATTTTCTTTTTGACGTGTCTAAAGTTTAATTTTAATTCTTCTTTTGAACAGTAGAACCCCCCTCCACACTTGCAACAGGTGGAGGTTAAAGTTTTACCCTCCTGGCCGCAATCCCTTCTGCAGCCATGGAGGGTTCTACCCCCAAAAAGGAACAAGCTAAAGAAGAACCCTCACAAGAAAGCCTCATAGGGGCAAATTGGCCTTCGCTGCCGGTCCCCACTGATGCTCAAGACTCACAAGGAACTCAAGACAGCCCCATACAGCCAGCACAAAAGAGCCCCACAACCTGGAAGGGCCAGCAGAGAGGTCCTGCGGATTATGAAAAAGACAGGTTAGAAAAGTACGCAAAGTACTTTAAGGGTAATGAAATTCTACCCATACCTGAACTAGTAGAAAAACTCACGCCCAGGATCCTCTCGCTGGTCATTTCGGACTTGAAGACCAAGAGGTTAGTGGGGCTTAAGAAGGAGACGTTTGAGGAGCTGTTGCGGAAGGCAGGCATCCCATGCCAGTACTTCTGTCGTAAAAGTTTTGCGACATGGGATGTCTTGCTTCCGACAGAAGATCTAGCAGCTAAATTTGCGGCGAGCAATATAACGACCAAACATTTCAGGTTGCAGCCGGAATATAAGGGAACCCGTAGGCTAGGTGTCACCATTTGTAACGTCCCGGCCCATATCACTGGGGAGGTGTTGGCCGCTTATTTAAGCGCATACGGCCAAGTAGAGGAGTTTCACCTCCTCAGATCCCCGGCCGGGACAGCCTACGGGGATTACACCTTCCGGCTGTGCCTGACGAGGGATGGCTTCAAAGCCATCCCCGAGACCCTGATCAGTGGGGACCGGCAGATGATTGTAATGGTGGAGGGGCGAAGACCAAGATGTTGGTCCTGTAAAACAATAGGTCACATAGCAAAATTTTGCCCCGAGAAGCCAGGAAATGTAGTAACAACAACAACAGCTTCAACAGCCACCACCACCACTATCAGTAAGACAGCGGAGGCCCAGGACCCGGGTCAGCCCAAAACAGATGATCGAGAGGGCTGGTCCGAGGTGACCCGGAAGAGGAGGGGATCCCTCAAACAGGGGGAAAAAAGCCCAATTTCATCCCCTCCTCAAAAACAAACCAAGACTCCATTACCAGCAGCAACAACAACAGAACCATCAGTTACACCGGAATCAACACCAACAAAAGTACCAACAAAAGCACCAACAAAAGCAACAGTAACTTCACCAAAAGATATAGAGACACCAGCAACTTTAAAGACACCAGCATCGTCAGTATCTTCAGTATCCCCAACAGCAACAAAAAAATTAAAAAAGAAAAAAGCAGCAAGCCAGGAGGAAATGGAAACAAGTACTAATTTAAAAAGGAGAAGGGACAGTGGGGAAGGGGCAGCAAAAAAATTGTGCCCAGATAAACCCCAGCCCGAGGCAGGCCCTTCCCATCAAACAAAACCACAATCACAGCTACCTCCTCCAGCGATACCATCAACATCAACACTACCTCCACCAACCTTCCCCCCTCCAAAAATAACTCTAGAGTCACCTCCCCAACGAATGGCCCCCCTTTCACCTCTCTCACCACAACAGGAACATTTCCTCCATAAAGACCAACGCCCTTACAAAATCCCCCTGCCTAGATCACAGTCGGCAGAAAGGGCACAGCCCTCGAGCTTAGCTCGAACCCCATCCCTTCCCTCCCTCAGTCCTTCAGAGTTTTCATCCCAAGACTTATTCCCTGCAATCCCGTCACCCAAAAGAAAACCTGATCCTCCTGCCGGGAAAAAGAAACCAAATCGGAAGGGGGATGAACTTTCAATAGAACAAATGCAGCGGGCAGCAGCTTTGTGCTCGGTGGAGCTGGAAGCAGTTGGGGACTTCCAGCTCCGGAAGGCACTAAAGCCGCTGCTCAACCTGGAAAAAATAAACAACAAGAACATTGCCAACCCATCAAACTTTAGGAGTGCAGCCATGGTGACCACTTTTGTCCGGTCAGCTGGCGACCGTACCAAGGGCGTGTGGAAGTTCTTGAGTACGGTCTGTCAGACTGATACGGGCATGAAGTTGGCGGAGTTGGAGCACTCCTCCCTAAAGAAATGTATTACCTTTTGTGCAGGGAGGGTCCCTATCTTGGTTCACCCTTCTCTTTATAGGTCCCTAAAGTTGCGGTTCCCCATAGATGTCGGTGGAATCACCAGGGACAACCGGGTGACAACTGAACTCGGCACCGGTTCCCTGCGTCAGGCTGTCGGCATCCTCACACCCAAGGATTTCCGGCCCGTAGTCGACACTGAGTAAGGTAAGTCGGATTGATGGCTTTAAACCTTGCTAGTTTGAATGTGAGGGGACTGAGGGATTCAAGCAAGTGTGCGCGCTTGCTTGGTGAACTCAGGAACCTCGGAGTGGATGTTGCTGCAGTGCAGGAGACTCACTTCACTTGCGAGGCTGACTGTCGGGTGCTGGAAAGCGACTTTAACGTTTTCTCAGCATACGGCAGCAACTTCAGCGCTGGGGTCTCCTTGCTAGTTGGACGCAGCCTTGATGCTGATGTTGACGTTGTTTTTGCAGGTGACGGGGGCCGGTTGGTTGTGGCCGATGTTGCCGTGAAAAGTTTCAAGTTTCGTCTGGTTGCGGTTTATGCGCCCAATATCGTTGCGGAGAGGGTTTCCTTTTTTCGTCGGTTGGCGCCGTTCCTGGACGATACGAAGCGGCTAGTCTTAATGGGTGATTGGAATGCGATCCTTGATCCCAAGATAGATAAGGTCGGGCGGGGAGCTAGGCGTGCGGGAAGGTGTGATAGCAGCCTTGTCGGCTTCGTGACTCGTCACGGTCTCGTCGACAGGTTTCGTCTTGATCACCCAGGGCGGGAGATGTGGACGTGGCTAGATAGCTCGCCCTCTGCCAAAGTAGGCTCCTACTTGGACAGAGTGTTAGTGAGAAGAGCTGACATTGATTTTGTTAGTTGTCCCACGTTCCACTTGATAGCGTGGACTGACCATAAACTCATTAGAGTCAGTCTGCGGTTAGCAAATAGGCCTAGTCTAGCCGGCTACTGGAAGTTCAATACCTCCTTACTGGAGATACGGGACTTCCGGGATCGGCTGGAATCCCTAATTCAGAGGGCGTTAGTGGGGGCGGTTACCGGGAATAGGTGGTGGGTTTCTCTTAAGCACAGGATTAGAGATTTCGCCACCAAATACGGTCGACGGCTCAACTTAGATAGGACCGCGGAGGCGAAATCTATAGATGATAGACTCTCCCGGGCGGTGGCTGGGGGGGACTCCCTAGGTGTAGAGCTAGCTAGGAGGGACCTTGAGCGTGAGAGTAGCGAGCGCTACAAGGGATCAGTAGTTAGATCTAGGCTAAAAAGAGTTCTCAACGAAGCTGTGAAATCGAACGCGACTGCGCGTGAAGAAGAAGTGCGAAGGTTCCCCGATCGGTACATCGCATCTGTGAAGACCCCGGACGGGCGTCTGCTGCGATCGGGTCGTGAGATACGTGACGCCTTTCGGGCGCACTTTCGGGATCGCTTTGCCCGCTGCACTGATCTCCCGCTCCGGGAGTTTCGTAGCTATCTGGCCGACTTCCCCCGCCTTGGGGCGGCTGAAGCGGCTAGCTGCGAGGGTGTGGTTACTGAATGCGAAGTCCGTGACGCGTTGAAGCAGGTCGGCCTCAACAAGTCGCCGGGACTAGATGGTTTGCCCTACGAAGTGTACTTGAGGATGTCGCACATGTTTGTGCCTATTCTGACGGATATGTTCAACCATTGGTTCGCCCAGGGAGCCATCCCTGGTAGCGTTACCAAGGGCGTGATCACATTGCTGAAGAAAGGTGGCAGGCATGTTTGGGAGGGTTTAGACGATTACAGGCCCATAACTCTGCTTAACACAGAGTTAAAGATTTTGGCCCGGGTCTTAGCGAATCGTTTACAGCTTGTCATTAGCGATCTGATCGGCCCCGAGCAGACCTTTGCTGTGAAGGGAAGATCGATCCAGGACAACCTGCACTTGATTCGCGAGGTCCTAGAGGGGATAAAAGACGACACCGAATCCGCGCTGATCAGTTTAGATCAGTCCAAGGCCTTCGACAGGGTTGACCATCGGTTCTTGGCGTCTGTTTTGGAGACTGCCGGATTCGAACCGGAGTTCCGCAGATGGATTAGCATGATGTACCACAACCCTCAGGCAGTGGTGCAGGTGAACGGAAGGCGTTCGGGGGTGATCGCGATCGAGCGTTCGGTCCGGCAAGGCTGCCCTCTGTCTCCTCTTCTCTATGTCCTCGCGTTGGAGCCCCTCCTGCGCAGGCTTAGGGATGAGGGGACAAGTCCGGCACTGCGCGGTATCCCATTCGTTGGCCGCATTGCGGCTAGGGTTTCCGCGTTCGCTGATGACGTCACAGTGTTTGTATCCCGCCGCAAGGATATAGAGGCTGTGAAAGAGGCGGTTGTCGAGTATGAGCGGATTGCAGGGGCCAAGGTCAATTTTGACAAAAGCGAAGGTTTGCGGCTTGGTGCTTGGAGGGGTAGCAATACTCTTCCAGGGCCCTTCCGCTGGAGTGACGGACCCATCCGCATCCTTGGGGTGTGGTTTGGGCCCGACCTCCAACTGGAGCGAAATTGGTCGGAAGTACAAGCTAAGGTGAATGCTCAGGTGGGAATCTGGCTTTCAAGGAGGTTGTCCTTAAAGGGCAGGGCTGAGGCGTGCGCCACGTACGTCTTTCCCCTGATCCTTTACCGATTGGCTGTACTTCCTCTGCCTAAGGCACGTCGGTTGGCACTGCAACAATCCCTCTCCAGATTGCTCTGGGGAGGTGCAAGGCCGATGGTCCGTAGGCAGGTCTGTATCCAACGTACTCGCAACGGGGGTCTGGGTATGCCTGATCTGGAGAGCCACTGGCTTGCTGAAAGACTTGCATATCTGGGCCGTGTCTTGACGGGGGACTCAGTGTGGAGACGAAAGGCGAGTCGGACTTTTCCTCGCCTCAAGTCAGACCCAAAGGCTGAAGGTCGACGTAAGCCTTTGGGCGAAGCACTGTTTGTCCGCGAGTGCCGAAAGGCCCTTCGTAACCTTCTTGGGTCCAGTGACCTTTCATGGCCTCGGAAGGAGCTGTATCGGGAATTAGTGGTGGGTTCCGCTTCTGATCCTCTCAGCGAGCGGCACGGCTGGACGGCGGAGGAGATCCGCTCTCACTGGAATTGGGCGCCAGGATCGAGCTTCTTGAACAACTCCGAGTTCTCGCTCACCTGGCGACTTGTTCGGAATGCGTTATCCCTTCGCGGCTTGAACTTCAAGGCGGGCCTGGCAGACATGCCTGATTGCACTCGCTGCGGCAGTGGCTTGGAAGAAACGGCTGAGCACGCCTTCTACTACTGCGAGCGAGTCCGTCCGTTTTGGGATCACGTCGGGGAGTGGACGGCTCGCATCGAACCCAAACAGCTCGTGCTGCTCGACGTTGGTTACGTCGTAGACAACGTTCTTCCTCCGTTTCACGGTGAGAAGCGTGTGGTGTTTCTCGCGATCCTAGCTGTAGCTAGAATGGTGATTTGGACGACGCGAAACAAGGGATTGTATGACGATGCAAACTTTTCTCATCGTGATCTGGTTTTGTATTTTCGGCATCAGCTGAGGGTCAAAATCAGATGCGATAGAAAACGCTTGGATCGCATAACATTCAGCAAAAGGTGGGTGACTGCAGCGAGCCTGGTCGTACGAAAGGGGGCAACGTTGGAGTCATCCTTCCCTCCTCTGCCGGCCCATGGCGTCTATGGTACGGGTCCTTAGGGTCCCCATCCCTGGTAAGTAGAATTGTTTTTTTCCCCTTGTAACCTAGTTAGCAGTATGTTGTGTGTCATTGTCCCCGTCATCTAGTCGGTAGTTTCTCAAGATCTTCCCCCTCCCAATTATTTTTGTACCTCAACCCGAATCCCAGCCCGCTTTTATTGAAGATCTTGAAAATTCATATGTAAAAAATCATATTATCTGCTTGCATCGACCCATACCGCGCCCGACCCTTTATTTCTTTTATCTCTGTAGATTAGGATTCCCGCCCTACCTAGGGTAGGTCCGGCTTGTTTCCGGTTTCTTTCGACCCGGAAAACAGTCGGCCTCCAATTTTCTAGACGGGGGGGATGGGAGGGAAACCAAACGGGGGATTTTTTCCTTGTTTTCGTGTATATATGTTTTTCGGGTTTTTTTCTCCCATTCCCATCATATCCATTGTAAAAAAATCATACATTGTAAATAAAAATCATGCATCACTTTCGGGTTTTAAGTAGGACTTTTTCATAGAGCAAATGCGGTATTTTGGTGGTTGCTGCGTGCAAGGAGATGGACGAGTGATTATATATTGTATTGTTGAATGGGTCGGCGAATGTGGCTAGCTAGGTTCCCCATAGAAAATATAGTTAAAGCATGACCGCTCCCTTCCCCTCCCCCAAAACCAAAAGGCCTCGTGCCTTCTTGTATTCTTTTACAAGGAATAAAGAACTCAGGAGCCGAGTGGAAGAAATGTCAATATTGGTCAGTATGTCTTTAATTCCAATTTAAAATGCTGAATCTTACAAAATGTTATGCTGTATTTTGTTTGTGAAATAATGCTTAAACTATGCGTTTTAAATGTAAAGGCACGCTTACTCTACTATAAAGCCAATTTGATATTAAGCCTATCCACATGTCAGCGAACAAGGCAGAATGTTTTTGAATATCTTCTATCGAATAATTTAAAAATTCGTAAAGAAAGCCCTAACAGTAGTTTAGAAGAAAAGCCTAGAATGCTACCACAGCCCCCCCCCTCAGAAAGGGAAAAAGGAAAAAAAAAGAAAAAAAAAACCCAACAAAAACGAATTCTCCCCTCCACCCCAGTAGACCGCCACCCCCAAAGCTACCTAAAATATCAGTAGTAAATAAAAGTCCAAACGAAGAAGAGCTTTTGAACTCAGGAGCCGAGTGGAAGAAATGTCAATATTGGTCAGTATGTCTTTAATTCCAATTTAAAATGCTGAATTTTACAAAATGTTATGCTGTATTTTGTTTGTGAAATAATGCTTAAACTATGCGTTTTAAATGTAAAGGCACGCTTACTCTACTATAAAGCCAATTTGATATTAAGCCTATCCACATGTCAGCGAACAAGGCAGAATGTTTTTGAATATCTTCTATCGAATAATTTAAAAATTCGTAAAGAAAGCCCTAACAGTAGTTTAGAAGAAAAGCCTAGAATGCTACCACAGCCCCCCCCCTCAGAAAGGGAAAAAGGAAAAAAAAAGAAAAAAAAAACCCAACAAAAACGAATTCTCCCCTCCACCCCAGTAGACCGCCACCCCCAAAGCTACCTAAAATATCAGTAGTAAATAAAAGTCCAAACGAAGAAGAGCTTTTGAACTCAGGAGCCGAGTGGAAGAAATGTCAATATTGGTCAGTATGTCTTTAATTCCAATTTAAAATGCTGAATTTTACAAAATGTTATGCTGTATTTTGTTTGTGAAATAATGCTTAAACTATGCGTTTTAAATGTAAAGGCACGCTTACTCTACTATAAAGCCAATTTGATATTAAGCCTATCCACATGTCAGCGAACAAGGCAGAATGTTTTTGAATATCTTCTATCGAATAATTTAAAAATTCGTAAAGAAAGCCCTAACAGTAGTTTAGAAAAAAAGCCTAGAATGCTACCACAGCCCCCCCCCCTCAGAAAGGGAAAAAGGAAAAAAAAAGAAAAAAAAAAAACCCAACAAAAACGAATTCTCCCCTCCACCCCAGTAGACCGCCACCCCCAAAGCTACCTAAAATATCAGTAGTAAATAAAAGTCCAAACGAAGAAGAGCTTTTGAACTCAGGAGCCGAGTGGAAGAAATGTCAATATTGGTCAGTATGTCTTTAATTCCAATTTAAAATGCTGAATTTTACAAAATGTTATGCTGTATTTTGTTTGTGAAATAATGCTTAAACTATGCGTTTTAAATGTAAAGGCACGCTTACTCTACTATAAAGCCAATTTGATATTAAGCCTATCCACATGTCAGCGAACAAGGCAGAATGTTTTTGAATATCTTCTATCGAATAATTTAAAAATTCGTAAAGAAAGCCCTAACAGTAGTTTAGAAAAAAAGCCTAGAATGCTACCACAGCCCCCCCCCCTCAGAAAGGGAAAAAGGAAAAAAAAAGAAAAAAAAAAAACCCAACAAAAACGAATTCTCCCCTCCACCCCAGTAGACCGCCACCCCCAAAGCTACCTAAAATATCAGTAGTAAATAAAAGTCCAAACGAAGAAGAGCTTTTGAACTCAGGAGCCGAGTGGAAGAAATGTCAATATTGGTCAGTATGTCTTTAATTCCAATTTAAAATGCTGAATTTTACAAAATGTTATGCTGTATTTTGTTTGTGAAATAATGCTTAAACTATGCGTTTTAAATGTAAAGGCACGCTTACTCTACTATAAAGCCAATTTGATATTAAGCCTATCCACATGTCAGCGAACAAGGCAGAATGTTTTTGAATATCTTCTATCGAATAATTTAAAAATTCGTAAAAGTATAAGTCAGTACTAGTGAAAGTCTTAAGAAAATACCTTAATGTTGGACTTTAAACTAAGTTAAAACTTAAAACAAATTCCCCCACCCTTTTCTTTTTTTTTTTTTTTTCTTTTTAAATTTTTTTTTTTTTTTTTTAAATGTACACATGGGAAGCAGCATGATGTACGTAAAGGTATTTGAATAAAACAATGGACGACCAAACTCAATACCCAAATGGGTCCTGGACGTGAGTCTGAAGACTTTTCGCTCAGGATCGACAGTTCGATCGGGGAACTACTGCTGCTCCTCTATAAGAGTGGCTTCTATAGAAGAGAATAAAACAGCCATCGAAAGATAACCATGACCCACACTCAAACCACTTACACAAACCGCATCGCTCTTCGCGCGGGTAAAAAAGGGGCGCGTCCTGCTGAGGTTGGAGCCCTGGCCTCGGTGTTCGAAAAATCAGCTACAGAGCTCAAACAATCAAAACTACTAAAATGCAAGCAAACACTACAAATAGCCACATTTAACGTAAGAACCTTAAATAGAATAGGACAACTCCCAGAGCTAATCGCATCGGCCGAAGAACATAAAATAGACATAATATGCATACAAGAACACAGATACACACACACAGAAAATATCAAATATCACGAAACTAGCAATGGATGGTCGCTCGCCACTGTATCCGCATGGAAAAACTCTGTCAACGCCGCAGTGGGAGGGGTAGGATTGCTTATAGGACCTAGAGCACTAAAAACGCTTAATAGCATAGAGAAAATACAACCTAGAATGATGGTAGCTACATTTAACGGAAACCCCAGAGCAACAATCGTCTCATGCTACAGCCCCACCAATGTTAGTGAAGAAAATGAAATAGTCACCTTCTACGATGAGTTATCCTCATTAGTGCGTAGCATCCCGAAACACAACATGTTAGTCATTGGCGGAGACATGAATGCACAAATCGGGAAAAACGGAAACAACAAAAACAGCCTCCACAACACGTCAAATAGAAATGGGCAACATCTAACAGATTTCATGATAGAAAATAGATTAGCATGCCTCAATACAAACTACCAAAAAAGAGAGGGCAAACTATGGACATACACGTACGCAAACAATACTAAAGCTCAGATAGACTACGTCCTTATAAACAAGAAATGGAAGAATAGTGCATTGAATTGCGAGGCATACTCCTCTTTTGAGGGTGTGTCCACCGATCACCGAATAGTCACGGCGAAAATACGGTTAAGCCTACGAAAAAACGACAAACGAACAGCGACCACCAAACACTATGACTGGGCCCTATTAAACAACAAAGATGTAAGAGATAAATACGTATTAGAATTAAGAAACAGATTCGAAACACTACAAGAAAAGACGGAAAAAAGTACACCAAACGACGAATACGAAAATTTCGTCAATGCACACCTCGAGGCAGCAGCAAAATACATTCCAACAAAAATTAAAACTAAATATAGAGTCCCATGGGAAACTTTAGCGGTGAGAGAAAAACGTGCACTAGTGAAAACAGCCTCCAAAAACTATCGAAAAAACAAAACAAACACAAATGCCTTAAAACTAAAAACGGCACAATATCAATTAACAGGCATATATATAAAGGAACAGACAGAATACATTCAAAATCAGATAGATAAGATTAGAGACTCGGTAGAAGATAGACAATCTAGAATTGCCTGGCAAACAATAAACGAAGTGAGCAGAAGAAAGAGCACAGCCAAAGCAAAACTTAAAGCAGCAAACCAACAAGAAAGAATAAAACTGTGGAAACAGCACTTCAAAAACTTACTTGGAAACCCACCAAAAATAACGCCTGAACCAATCACCAGAATAATTAGCAAACAATTAGACATTAAACTTGGACCGTTCACACAAGAAGAACTCGACTCGGTTCTCAGAAAAATTAAAAATAGAAAAGCTGCAGGACTGGACGAAATTCCCCCGGAAGTATGGAAGACCAGACAATTCGACGACATACTGCTCCGACACTGCAACGCAGTATACAATCAAAATCCGATAGATAGATGGACGAAGGGATGCATACTCCCCTTCCCTAAAAAGGGGGACCTCGGATTAGCCAAAAACTACCGAGGCATAACACTTACATCCATAGCTGCCAAAATCTACAATGCCCTACTACGAAACAGAATAGAACCCAAAATCGACAACATACTTAGAAAAAACCAAAATGGCTTCCGAAGAAATAGATCTACGACCTCACAAATATTAACCATCCGCAGAATCCTTGAAGGTGTACGGGCAAAGAACCTACAAGCGACATTAATATTTGTCGACTTTACCAAGGCTTTCGACTCCATTCACAGAGGAAAGATGGAACAAATCCTACTAGCGTACGGCATACCTAAAGAAACCGTAGCGGCAATAACGATTCTCTATAGAAACACTAAAGTAAAAGTACGATCACCAGATGGAGACACAGAATACTTCGACATAGTAGCAGGAGTACTACAAGGAGACACGCTGGCTCCGTATCTCTTTATCATTTGTCTAGACTACGTACTTAGAACATCGATTGACAAAATCAAAGAGAATGGCTTCGAACTGACGAAGAAAAGAAGCAGAAGATACCCCGCAACAACAATTACCGACGCCGACTACGCCGATGACATAGCGATACTGGCAAATACACCTGACCAAGCCGAAACACTTCTGCATAGTTTGGAACGAACAGCAGCAAGCATAGGCCTCCATGTTAATGCACATAAAACGGAATATATGTGCTATAACCAAACGGGGGACATCTCCACTCTAGAAGGAACCCCTCTTAAACTAGTAGACAAATTCACGTACCTAGGAAGCAGCGTCGAATCAACCGAAAAGGACATCGAAACGAGGTTAACGAAAGCATGGACAGCTATCAATAGGCTATCGACTATATGGAAATCAGACCTAACCGATAAAATGAAACGCAGTTTCTTCCAGGCAGCGGTCACATCGATACTGCTATATGGATGCACTACATGGACGCTAACAAAACGGCTGGAGAAGAAACTAGATGGCAATTACACAAGAATGCTGCGTGCAATCCTCAACAAGTCCTGGCGGCAACACCCAACAAGACACCAACTGTATGGCCACCTGCCCCCTATCACGAAAACTATTCAAGTTAGACGAACCAGACATGCAGGACATTGCTGGAGAAGCAGAGATGAACTCATAAGAGATGTACTCTTATGGATCCCCACACACGGCCGCGCAAAAGCAGGACGACCAGCACGAACGTACATTCAGCAGCTATGTGAGGATACAGGTTGTTGTCCTGAAGACCTACCTAGGGCGATGAACGATAGGGAGGAGTGGCGAAAGAGGGTCAGGGATATCCGTGCTGCCAGCACGATATGATGATGATGATGATATTTATATGAGGATCATTAAATGAGTTTCCACACTTTTTTCATATGGGCACTTTTATTGATAGTACACACGTGAACCTCTAGTCTCCTTCGAAGTAATCTCCTCCGGCTGCAATCCACTTGTTGTACCGTTCCAACAACTTCTGGAAGGCCCCATGGAAGTCTTCATATGTGAGCGTGTCAATGACCTTCGTCACAGCCTCTCTCATCTCCTCAATTATCTCATAACGACAGCCTCTGAGCTTAGGGAATAACCAAAAGTCACAGGGAGCAAGGCCTGGACTATACAGACGGCGAGGAAGTGTCTTGATACCCATCTTGGTCAAATAGTCTTTGACAAGATTGAGTTGTGGACTGGTGCATTGTCCTGCTGGAAATGCCACTGACCCGATTTGAAGAGTGCTGGCCTCTTCCGACGGAATCTCTTCTTGAACTCCCTTAAAACATCAACATAGTAACCCTAACCCTAACCGTTTGGCCAATTAACTCTGGTCTACTGACTTCCTTACTACCCCACACCTCTCATCATCCCTCACAGACTCCCTGCCTTCCTTGAATCTCTTATGTCACTAAAACTGATGCTCTATTCATGCAAGATGGTTCAAAAGCAGTCTGAAGCATTCTATACGTTTCTGTGGCATTTTTTCCTCGTTTAAAACAGCTTTTTATTTCATAACGTTCTACTAAAATGTCAGATTGCATTTTTGAAAGCCAATAGTTAGTCAGTCATCTCATTAGACGTATAGCAATAACATATTGATATTTCAAGAGTCTACGACAATTTCAAATGCCTGTACAAAAAAGTCTGGAAACTTATTGAATACCCCATATATATATATATATATATATATATATATATATATATATATATATATATATATGTGTGTGTGTATATATATATATATATATATATATATATATATTATAACCTATAATTTTTATTACCTATAACACTTATAACCTATAATTTTCATAACCTATAACTTTTATAATATTTGCAACATATCAAACACGTTATTCAGTTCAACGAGTTGCATGGTATGATCATCTAATGGATAAAAATTTATGAAATTTCGTGCACTTTATTTATTTTCAGAAACGAAACTTCGCACTCAATCAAAATGTTTATCAATTAAATCCTTTTAATTATTAATGAATAAACAAATAAATCTGAAGTAAATGGTACAGTAACTTTATATTTTGGCGTCTACATTTTGATAGCAGCTTCGACTTTTTGTTCTGCTACTTTCTAATATCAAATAATTGCTATATATATTCAACTTATATTCTAAGCAAAATTTGCAAATGTTTTTACCCTCTTCAAATACTGATGGCTTCTTAATAATTTAGCATGATTATTAAGGGGACCTGCCCATATCATCTTTTACTTTCAAAACAGAACTTGATTATTATGGACTATATTCCTATATATTGTACGAAAAGCTCACTCAATGATTTTACCAACGTTGTTCTCCAGAGATTTTCAGTTTGCGTTTTGTAAATCAACTTGGTCTTTTCCTTTAACTTTGTATTTTCTCTTTGACAATTGCGATTTAATAGAAAATCTTCTCTTATTCTACAATAAAACACAGGTTATGTGTCGTTGTTTTGTACCATTAGAAAAACTTTCATACAAGAGTTAGTAAGTATGTTGTGTACATTTCTGTAAAAAGAGCAATTTATTTTCAAATTGCTTCAGTTGAATAGTTTTCGAAAGAATTGCATATCACATCATTAAAAAATGAAATATATGAAAACAACTCGACGCTTTTAAAAT
The DNA here is from genome assembly GCA_963585895.1 of Sepioteuthis lessoniana. Classification (NCBI taxonomy): domain Eukaryota; kingdom Metazoa; phylum Mollusca; class Cephalopoda; order Myopsida; family Loliginidae; genus Sepioteuthis; species Sepioteuthis lessoniana. Next base: position 119,456,277 of record OY757916.1, read on the forward strand.
ATGTTTGGTAAATGAGAGAAAAAAAAAAAGAAAAGAAAGGATGAATTCATGATTGAAATGAAAACAGTGAACAATGGTGGAAAACATCGTAGAGAAATGTTGTGGAAAGGAATGCAAAAATTATTTGTGGTACAAAATTAAGAATTTCATGAATTAGAGAGTCCTTTGCCAGACTTTGATATTTAATATATTTTACAACACAATATGTATATGTATATACACACACACACACACACACACATACATATATATATATATATATATATATATATAATGCAAGCTCAGAAAGTTGCCCCAAAAAGTGTTCAATGCCACTGTAGCAGGGCCGATCTAAAACCTTGAATATAAAGATTTTCAATCTGAATTTGTTACTCAGAATTTCATTTGTTGTATAAAATCATCAGATGAAAATAAAAGAAAAAAGTCCATATCAATCATTATCTAAGACATGAGATTTTTGTCTCGTGGTATGATGTTCGTGCACGTGACACACACACACACACACACAGAGGATAATTATTTTTTATTGATTTTTACGATTCGAACAGTCAAAAATTTGTTAAGATATCAGAAAATATATCTTGAGGTTATTCAGGTGGTAAGTGATAAAAAAGAAATTTGTTGATATATCTACACCCAGAAATTAATTCACTTTTTTGTTCTGCAATTTATTATGTCGAGTGTATTGCAGATATACTAGCCTCCTCTTGAGGCAGGACATTTTTTCCTAATGGAAGTTTTACCAATTTAATCTTTTATCAGGGTTGTTTCATATTCCATTTTGGATTTATCAAATGCATTGCGTTGTGGCTGGACTGGGTGCTATAGACTTGTAGATGTGTTTTGTGATCGTGGGTGGGTGATTTGATTTCATATTTATGTATCCTGGTGTCTTATTTAATTTTCTATATGGTCGCCATGTACCATATATCAAATCGAATGTAACGTCTTGAAAATACATTTTTTCAACAAAAGGTTACTTCTAAATTTAAGCCATCCTTCTAAGAAATTTTCATCAACTGCACAAATCAACCTTTCTAACGTCACGGTTCTTTAAGTTTGACTATCTGTCATCACCGCAAAATCCGCTATAGTCTTCTCAAGCCATTTCCTCATTAAGAAAATCTATAATATTTCACAAGTTTCGGCTCCGCAAAAACTCACCATATTGATATCAAACATATTGTTAGAATTTTTTTAGTCCTTATTGGGTTTTCATGAAATATAAATGACTTTTGACAAAACGTTTTTATTTTGATTCGTTCGTCGTCAATGTCAAAAAATTATTGAGCTAAGTCTAAGGTTTTATAGAATAGCTCTTCCGTAATCGAGGGATAAAGTTCGTTTAATTTCAAACTTGGTGAAGACTAACTTTTATTTGGTATATCTTGTAATCAGTTTATGTCAGATTTTCTCTTTGTCCACTGATCTAAATGAATTGTACTTTTCAAAATGTAACATAGTTTCTATGATCGGCAAAACTTTCTATTTGATTTTTCTTGAGATTTAGGAACCTGTATTTTAAGTTTTAAAACTCCCCATGTGGTTCTTGATTGTAAGAACTGGTTTTTAATAGATTTTATTTCGCGGTTATTTATTTTCAATTTAGCCGCGATATTTCCAGCTTTAAAGTTGAATTCGTTTTCCAAACTATTCGGAGTTTTTTAATATTGTTTCGCGACAACGTCTTTCATTAACTTTTCATATTTGTAAAATCTTTTTCATAAAAAAAAAGATTAGCTTCATCTGCTTTCATGAATATATTCTTGCGGTCTTGATTTTTTTTTTTGTGTTCTGTTGTAATTTTCTTTGAAAGTTGTTGTTTAATTTAATACATCTCACATCTATCTCTCGATATTGATATTCTTATATGCAAACATAGTAATAAAACGAATTTCTTGCAATTAAATTGTATATATCTGGGCGAGGTCTAGTACACCTGAGCCTATGGCCTTTAACATTTCTTGCTAAGCCGTAAGCAAGTTTTCATCAACGCTTCATTCATTGAATCATCACTGAAAGCTTTCTCAATCATTTGATTAGTTGCCACTGATAAATGAACAGATTGCAAGTTTCCTATGGCAATACACAAACTCTTTCATTGGAATCTTACTGCCAATTGAGTAACACCACGGAAAAATGTATTTTGATACTTATACAGTAAGTATTCCTCTGATTGGTTCACAAGATATTCAAACTAGCTGAATGCTGTCCGACAGAAATCGTATTATTTGATTTCATGTTCTATTTGTTTTAAATGATTTTCTTGTTATTTCAGTCCTTTTCTTCTTCTTGTTCATCAATATACAAAAACTGAAATCGCTCTTGGCTTTCCAAATAATCTCTATGAAATTGAATCTTATTTGACGGGAAAATTGTCTTTCAATTAAAAAAAGAGAAAATATATAATTAGCTGAGTATTAAAGTGGCAAGAAAATATTTTGAAAGATCTTTTTCTGTTCGACTGAAGATTAGAAGAACGGAACTGAACTACTAATAAGTGATATTATTCTAATTAAAACGATTTATTGCCGGAAATAAGTTGCTTTGTGTCAAGTCATCCAAAACTGGAATATTTATTAATTTTGCAATTATATTGTATTTGTAAAATATCAAAATGTTGATATGTCTATGCGGTAAATACAATGGTGTGTTTTTTTTGGGGGGGGGGTTGGCTTGCTATATTTATAAATTGGTAGTGCACAAAAATATATTTAAGCAAGTATATTGTAGACATTAGAGACAATGGTGCTTAGTGACTCAGTTTCTCGCTTACTGGAGACCCGGCCTTTGTAAGACGATCAGGTAAGCAAGAAATTGACAGTCGCATTATATATATATATATATATATATATATATATATGTATATATATATATATATACTATTGACCAAAAGTTTAGGACCACATTGTTTTATCCTCCAAACTTAAATATGAATCAATTTTTATGTATTTCGAGAAATGAATTTATTTTTTTCTATGTTTGCATACAATTATGCACTGGTTTAAATCAAAATTAACCTAAAATAATCTGAATTTCTCTAAAAGTAAATTTATATTTTCTTTTCATTCAAGAATCTACCTTGAGCAATTATCACTGCAGAGAAAATTCTTGGCATTTCTTTTTAATAACCTGTTAAAGTATGTTGGTGGAAGTGATTCCCAAGCAACGCATAAAATGTGTAAACAACTTCTGAATATTTTTAGGCAGCTCCTTTCCTACTTTACAATTTCATCCCACAATAATTCAGTCGGTGAAATATCTGAAGATTAACGGAGCAAAGTTATGATTTACAAAATTCTTTTATCTTCCTTTGATTTTGAATAATTTGTACCCAATTTTAAGCTGTGTTTTGGATTATTATCTTGTTGGAAAATAAAATTTTATCCAATCATACATTCCCCACCCCGAAGGAATTGCATGCATATGTATTATTGAGTGATACTTTCCCTTTCACATAAAGCGTTTAATTCCAACAAAGTCTATAAGCAATCTGACTTCCAAAACATCCCCAAACTATAACAACTCCACCATCATGTTTAACACTTGGCACAATGTAATTTTTACTAAGGAGTTCGTCTGAGAAACACTCTTCATTTACTCCCAAAAAGCTCAAATTTGGACTCATCAGTCCGTAATATCTTTTTCCAATCATTTAAAGACCAATTCTTATGCTGTTGTGCCACATGTAGCCTTTTGAATTTATTTTCCTTTTTATTCGAGGCTTCTTACTGGACATACATAATTTAATCCCAACAGAAAGAAGTCTTCTCTTAACACTTATAACAATTAGTGGCTGTCTATTCTCTTCCATAATTCTTACTCTGGGTTTCCCAGATCTTTATTTTGTGAAAATTTGTACCAGTTTCTTCATGTGACAGACAATAATGCACACCATTTTCTGTGATATTCTTGCAGTCTAACGCACGGAATATTTTTCTGTTGAAAGAATTTCCTCTTGGACTCTTTATTTAATTCTAATCGGTTTAGTTCTTGGTATTTTAACGGGATTTGAAAAATAAATTTCTATCTCACATTAATCTAGATTAAACTGAACCTCTAACAAGCAGAGGAATGTAAATATTTGTAAATTTCTGCTTTACAGTTCAGACAAGGTGCCAGGTTTTAACTAAAATTTCGAAGGCATATGGAAATGAATTCAGAATGCTTGTACAAAAATTTGATATAAGTCTTGGCACGTGGACAAAAGGTGAATTTATTTATGCAAATATGCAAAATTATCCTTTGTTGTGAACTTTGAGAAACATTTAAGTGTGGTCCTAAAATTTTGTTGGGTTGTGAGGATATATATATATATATATATATATATATATATATATATATAGGTGCTCGAAGGTGCTCGCAGATAATACGAGTATATGTATTGTACACACACATGTATAGAGAATTCAGGTGACGTAAGGGTTATCGTCAAAGAAAATGGATTCCGCGGAAGAGATTCAAAATCTGGCTGAAGAATTTTACGTTTCCTTTTGTGCTATTGCTCTTGGATAAAGTATGCATCAATTGATGATCCTAGCTAATAATCCTAGATATAGCACGCATCAAATGATTTTCCAAGCTAATCCTCTTGGATAAGGCACGTATATGTTGATTTTCCAAGCTAATGTTTTTGGATAAAGCATGTATCAAGTTGATTCTCCCAGCTAATGATCTACGGTAAGGCATCTATCGTTTTTCCGAGTTATTGCTAATGGTAAAAGAATGTATCAATTGGTTTTCCAAGCTAATTATCTTGGCTAAGGCAGGTATCAATTGGTTTTCTAAGCTAATACTCTCAGGTAAGTCATATCTAATATGATTTTCTAAGCTAATGCTCTTGGCTAAGGCAGGTATCAATTGGTTTTCTAAGCTAATACTCTCAGGTAAGTCATATCTAAAATGATTTTCTAAGCTAATGCTCTTGGCTAAGGCAGGTATCAATTGGTTTTCTAAGCTAATACTCTCAGGTAAGTCATATCTAAAATGATTTTCTAAGCTAATGCTCTTGGCTAAGGCACGTATCAATTGGTTTTCTAAGCTAATACTCTCAGGTATGTCATATCTAAAATGATTTTCTAAGCTAATGCTCTTGACTAAGGCACGTATCAATTGGTTTTCTAAGCTAATACTCTCAGGTAAGTCATATCTAAAATGATTTTCTAAGCTAATGCTCTTGGCTAAGGCAGGTATCAATTGGTTTTCTAAGCTAATACTCTCAGGTAAGTCATATCTAAAATGATTTTCTAAGCTAATGCTCTTGGCTAAGGCAGGTATCAATTGGTTTTCTAAGCTAATACTCTCAGGTAAGTCATATCTAAAATGATTTTCTAAGCTATTGCTCTTGGCTATGGCAGGTATCAATTGGTTTTCTAAGCTAATACTCTCAGGTAAGTCATATCTAAAATGATTTTCTAAGCTAATGCTCTTGGCTAAGGCAGGTATCAATTGGTTTTCTAAGTTAATACTCTCAGGTAAGTCATATCTAAAATGATTTTCTAAGCTAATGCTCTTGGCTAAGGCACGTATCAATTGGTTTTCTAAGCTAATACTCTCAGGTAAGTCATATCTAAAATGATTTTCTAAGCTAATGCTCTTGGCTAAGGCACGTAACAATTGGTTTTCTAAGCTAATACTCTCAGGTAAGTCATATCTAAAATGATTTTCTAAGCTAATGCTCTTGGCTAAGGCAGGTATCAATTGGTTTTCTAAGCTAATACTCTCAGGTAAGTCATATCTAAAATGATTTTCTAAGGTAATGCTCTCGGCTAAGGCAGGTATCAATTGGTTTTCTAAGCTAATACTCTCAGGTAAGTCATATCTAAAATGATTTTCTAAGCTAATGCTCTTGGCTAAGGCAGGTATCAATTGGTTTTCTAAGCTAATACTCTCAGGTAAGTCATATCTAAAATGATTTTCTAAGCTAATGCTCTTGGCTAAGGCACGTATCAATTGGTTTTCTAAGCTAATACTCTCAGGTAAGTCATATCTAAAATGATTTTCTAAGCTAATGCTCTTGGCTAAGGCAGGTATCAATTGGTTTTCTAAGCTAATACTCTCAGGTAAGTCATATCTAAAATGATTTTCTAAGCTAATGCTCTTGGCTAAGGCAGGTATCCATTGGTTTTCTAAGCTAATACTCTCAGGTAAGTCATATCTAAAATGATTTTCTAAGCTAATGCTCTTGGCTAAGGCAGGTATCAATTGGTTTTCTAAGCTAATACTCTCAGGTAAGTCATATCTAAAATGATTTTCTAAGCTAATGCTCTTGGCTAAGGCAGGTATCAATTGGTTTTCTAAGCTAATACTCTCAGGTAAGTCTTATCTAAAATGATTTTCTAAGCTAATGCTCTTGGCTAAGGCAGGTATCAATTGGTTTTCTAAGCTAATACTCTCAGGTAAGTCATATCTAAAATGATTTTCTAAGCTAATGCTCTTGGCTAAGGCAGGTATCAATTGGTTTTCTAAGCTAATACTCTCAGGTAAGTCATATCTAAAATGATTTTCTAAGCTAATGCTCTTGGCTAAGGCACGTATCAATTGGTTTTCTAAGCTAATACTCTCAGGTATGTCATATCTAAAATGATTTTCTAAGCTAATGCTCTTGACTAAGGCACGTATCAATTGGTTTTCTAAGCTAATACTCTCAGGTAATTCATATCTAAAATGATTTTCTAAGCTAATGCTCTTGGCTAAGGCAGGTATCAATTGGTTTTCTAAGCTAATACTCTCAGGTAAGTCATATCTAAAATGATTTTCTAAGCTAATGCTCTTGGCTAAGGCAGGTATCAATTGGTTTTCTAAGCTAATACTCTCAGGTAAGTCATATCTAAAATGATTTTCTAAGCTAATGCTCTTGGCTAAGGCACGTATCAATTGGTTTTCTAAGCTAATACTCTCAGGTAAGTCATATCTAAAATGATTTTCTAAGCTAATGCTCTTGGCTAAGGCAGGTATCAATTGGTTTTCTAAGCTAATACTCTCAGGTAAGTCATATCTAAAATGATTTTCTAAGCTAATGCTCTTGGCTAAGGCACGTATCAATTGGTTTTCTAAGCTAATACTCTCAGGTAAGTCTTATCTAAAATGATTTTCTAAGCTAATCCTCTTGGCTAAGGCACGTATCAATTGGTTTTCTAAGCTAATACTCTCAGGTAAGTCATATCTAAAATGATTTTCTAAGCTAATGCTCTTGGCTAAGGCAGGTATCAATTGTTTATCTAAGCTAATACTCTCCGGTAAGTCATATCTTAAATGATTTTCTAAGCTAATGCTCTTGGCTAAGGCACGTATCAATTGGTTTTCCAGTCTAATGCTTTTGTGCAAGCCATGCAATTAATTTTCCGAACTAATACTCTCAGGTTAGGTATACATCAATTTATTTTCCAAGCTAATGATCTTGGCTAAGGTATGTATCTCTTGGTTTTCCAAGCTAATGGTATTGAATAAAGAATGTATCAATTAATTTTCCTTGCTAAAGATCTTAGATAAGTCATTGTTCAATTTATTTTCCAAGCTAATGCTCTTGGGTAAGGCATTTATTGATTGATCTTCCCTGTTCGGAGTAAAATATTTTATGCTCCCAAACTTTGATAGGACAATTGTTCTGGGAAAAGAAGAATCCCTCTCAACTTCCTGCGTGATAAGGATGCCGATGATTATGTGCCTTTGTCTTTTTGACAAACATCTGAGTCGTGAAGAGGGAATATCTACTGTATTGGTGACTGCCAGTCTTCTACATGAATTTTCGATTCCTGTTTCGAAACGTGTGTGTGTGTGTGTGTGTGTGTGTGTGTGTGGCGTCTTTTTTCAGATAAAGAACAATTTCCCGTCATAAACTGACAAATAGAATTTTGAATCCGGATTGAATAAAATCTTATTTGAAATAAAATAAAATTTGATTTCTCTAACGTCACCAGAAGGTGTGTTTATTAGGTGAGATTATTAAAAGCTGTTAGTTACATAGAAAAGTGTTACACACACAAAAAAATGTGTCTATTCATATAAAACACGCACACAGTTCGTTGTTTTTTTTTTCAGATAAGTATTGACAAAATATTTTATAAATTCTGTGAGCAAAGCTTTTCCTTGAACTGAGCTCGAACCATCAAAATTCTCTGTGTGTGGTTATTTACTAAACATTTTGTGAATACAGATTTACGTGTTTTACGTATACGGACATCTACTAAGCTTTACCGGAAACGTGTTTTAATCATCGCTGCTAGTAATGTAATTTTTCGTTAATTTCTATGTACAATTATTCTCTAAAAGATGAATCTAATTTCTTTAGACTTTGGGCGTTGATGCTGATAAATTCCGACACTTAAGCCTATTACAGAAACCATTTAAATATTAAATATTTAACCATAAAGACAACCGAATTATAAAAAGCTGAAAGCAAAGCAAAATAAATTTCAGTGAAAGTGAAACGCTTTTTCCAACTTTGAATCCTATTGAGAGGAAGTATAATGTTACTCATCTAAAAGTAAATAAGTGAGTAAAACTAATTTACGGTTCTGCGATGTAAAATCCCTGAGGAGATTCGGATGAGTCATTAACATTATGTGGTTGCCATAAAACTTCATATACTGTGTAAGTATTTCAACCTTTAACTAAATTATATCCAATAGATTAGGTTATGTAGTTTAATGGCATATCAACTCTGAATAGTTATTTAAAGCCAAATCATATATATATATATATATATAATTTATAAGCGAGTAGTTTGTTGGTAACTTTATTTTTAAACAAGTTAGAGTTCATTTATTTACATACAGTTAAATGATTTGAAGTTCTGTCGAGACTCGTAATTCGATTTAATATCAACCATTTGTTTGCACATCGTTAAATGGTTTCAAGTATTGCTATCTTAGTACAATTGACCCTCGATCACCACTTTCCAGCACCTTTAAGTAAAAATAGGGTTGGATACCTGTTTCCCAAAAGAGAAATTTGAAGAATATGTTTTAGACAATCCTATAGTTGCAAAGGCTTGGCATCATTGATCAGATTGGGTCTCTCCGACGGTCCGTTTAACCCATTAATGGCCTAAATGGAGTGATGCAAGTCATATGAGCACTTTGGTTGCCGGGTTACTGACTGATTATCTACCATGACCCCGTCCTCTAGCATTATTGGCTTCAACCCACAGCCAACAGGGTTTACTATCATGCATAGGTGCAGTTGCTGACATAACAGAATATAATACGGTTGGAGATTAGAAAATGCTTGTTCACTGAAAGAATCTGAGGAAACGAAAGAAAATAAAAGAAGTGAAAGTCGGTTGCGGAAAGGAAATAGAAAAGAAACAGATAAAAGGGGAAAAAAACTGCTAATCATTGACACTCGTCGCCAAAAATTAGGCTTTTTTTCTAAAAATAATGCATCAAGTTTCCTGTTAGTTTACTTTTATGAATCCGGTACACAGGTTTTCGGTTGTTTACATTACTTTGATGATTACTGTATAAATTTAATTGGATTTATTTGTCAACCCTATTTACGTAATGTAAAAAGTTGATGTATTTATACATTTTTTATTATAATCACATCTATATTTTCACCATTCCATTTGCAATCATTTTCTAATCGCAATTGTAAAAAATGTGTATAATAATAATAATAATAATAATAATAATAATAATACGAAGAAGACAGACTATATGTATCAAGAAAGGAGGGAAGAGGAGGACTTGCCAGCATTGAAGACAGTGTTGACGCACCGATACAACGACTCGAGAACTACATAGGAAAACACTAAGGAGAACTGATTACAGCCATCAGAATCAATACTGACAATACGAATGTCAACAGAATGAAAATAACTAGGAAACAAAAATAGGAAGAAAATAAACTCTATGGGGACTTTAAACGACTAATAAACGACATTTTGCACGAGAAAACGTGGACATGGCTAACAAAAGGAAACTTTAAAAGAGAAACGGAATCTCTCCTGATATCAGCACAAATCAACCCCATAAGAACCAATCAAATCAAAGCGAGAATAGATAAAACGCAACAAAATAGCAAATGTAGGTTGTGGTGATAGAGACGAAACCATCAATCACATAATAAGCGAATGCAGCAAGTTAGCACAGAAAGAGTAAAAGACTAGACACGGTTGGGTGGGCAAGGTGATCCGGTGGGAGATGTGCAAGAAATTTAAATCTGACCATACGAACAAATGTTATATGCACAACCCAGCAGCTGTCCTGGAGAATGACACCCACCAACTCCCATGGGACTTTGACATACAAACGGATCACCTAATCTCGATCAGAAGACTAGACCTTATTTTAATCAATAAAAAAAGAGAACTTGCAAAATTGTTGACTTTGCTGTCCCGGTTGACCTCAGAATAAAACAAAAAGAAAGTGAAAAGAAAGATAAGTACCTTGACCTTGCTAGGGAATTGAAAAAAACTATAGAACATGAAGGTATCAAATATAGTAATCGTGACAGGTACTTTTGATACAGTCACCAAAGGATTATTAAAGGGACTGGAGGAATTGGGGGTAGGGGGACGAGTGGAGACCATCTACGACTATAGCATTGTTGAGAACAGGCAGAATACTGAGTCCTGGAGACTTAGGGAGACTTGCTCTCATTCAAACTCTAGTGAAAGACCATCAGGTAACGCTGATGCGAAAAACTCTAAAGAAGTAATAATAATAATAATAATAATAATAATAATAATCTTTCATTCCAGTGGAAAACCATCAGCTAATGCAGATGTGAAAAACTCTCAAGGAGTAAAAATAATTCTGGGACCGTGCCAGAGAATTGAAAAAAAAAAATGAGAGCCCATAAAAAGCACTGAAAAAGGGATAGGGAGAAATAGAGATTTAGGAAAGGATTGAAACCGTCAAACAGCGCTGCATTTTAAAGATAGGCCAGAACATTTATAAGAGACCTGCGGGGATTAAGAGATTTGTTTTCACTTGGATTTGAAGGAAAGTCACCAGATGTTCGGCTGGTTAAAAAAAAAAAAACCCAAAAAAACTCGCATATATTTCCAGCGGATCACAGAATGAAAATGAAAGGAAGTGAAAAGAGGAATAAATATTTAGATCTTGCTAGAGAACAAAAACTATCGGGCATGCGGGTGACGGGGATACCAGTTGTAGTTGGTGCACTTGGATCGGTCACCAAAGGTTTGAAAAGGTTATTGTAATAATACCTCATCTCTGTCAAAGAAGATACAATTGGAACAGGTGCTTTCAGCGGAATTAGACTATAAATCTCATACATCACTTTCTTATTCCCGTTTATTTATAAAGTGTAGAATCCCTACCAAACAAAATATCCTTCTTTCGCATCCTTGAAAATTTACCCAGTTAATCAATGATATCAGATTAAAAAAGTCTAAGATTGTTTTCTTTTTTTATTGTTTAAAATTACGACGTACGAAATATTCAAAGACAGAGATCACGAATCAAATAAAATAATTAATCAGATAACGTTTGTTGACACTCGTTGTCGTTTTCCATAAACTACGGGAGTGTAAAGACATGCCAACTCCACGCAGTGGAACAATTCTTTATTCATATTGTCAATTCTGGATTGTTATGCATTTAACATGGGTGAAATTTAAAATGGAAATGATTAACAAAACTTAATGTTTTCTTTTTCTGTTGTAATATTACTAAATATTTTTGATCAACTGCTTTGATGGTTTGTCGGAGGAGGAGGAGGAGGAGGAGGAGGACTTTTTATGTTAAAATTAAATGAGTTTTTCAATGTTGTATTCCGTGTGTTCGTAAATATTTGTTTAATTCATCAGTTCTTGGTTTGCTCGTCTCTGAAGAAGTTAGGAATTGTTACTGGTGCTATAAGTCTATAATTGAGTCCAGGTAAGAAAGTATTGTTTCTCTTGATAAAGTTAAATTTCAACACAAAGTCGTTTTTAGAGCAGAGATCGTTCTGTGGACTGATGGGCGGGTCTATATAGCTTAACCCCGTCTGGATTTCTATGTCAGAAATATCTGAGGCTTGAATCCTATTCTAAACCTTTTTCAAGACAAAATATGCAAATCACTGCCACTAAAATACAATCACATTTCAATATCGCAACAAACATTATGCCTCATATATATTTATAATTCAGTGCTAGATTTTTGCTTCATACAGATTCATGCACCGTATCTTGACCTGTTTAGTTGATTGGCACGTTACTTTCATACGATTGTAATCACTTCAGTCCTAATCGAGTATCCAACATTTGTGATATTGTGCCGGACTAACCTATACTGAATAAATATGGATACTAAATATCAAAGCATTTAACATTGTAAGTAGTAGTTGATGTCACTTTTTAGATTTCTTGTGAATTCTACAAATTCCTGATTGAAATTTGGCACAGATATACACAACAATCATGAATAAATAATTGCTTGATTGTCTTTTGTTTTCTGTTTGGATAGGAAATAAAAATAGAATCTGTAAATAATAAAGACAAACACAGAAAATAAATTCATGTTGATTTGTCGTTGCAAAATCTGTTGACTTTTGCGTTGAATAGTTTTTTTTCGTAATGATAATTTGATCCGAATTTAGTCTTCTTTTTGGTTTAAATGAACAACAGACGTTTAATCAGAAAACTAATGAGAGTTCCATTCTCACTAACCTCTCCGAGATTTAACATTGCTCGTAACTGGGAAACATTATCTAATGATAATATTAACTGAATTTAGATTAAAATAGCAGGAGGCCATAATATTGTGGCTATCTATCGAACGCAGGAATTCGGTAATGAAATCAATCTTTGAGATTAACTTGCTAACTGTACACACAAGGAGTGCTCTAAAAGTAATGCTTCTTGTTTATTTCCATGAAAACAACAACTGATCATCATAATCATCATGTCGTGCTGCTAGCACGGATATCCCTGACCCTCTCTCGCCACTCCTCCATATCGTTCATTGCTTCTGGCAGGTCTTTTGGACAACATCCCGTATCCTCACATAGCTGTTGTATGTATGTTCGAGCTGGTCGTCCTGCTTTTGCTTGGCCATATGAGGGGGTCCATAGGAGTACGTCACTTATGAGCTCGTCCCTGCTTCTCAAGCAGTGTTCTGCGAGTCTGGTTCGTTTAACGTGTATAGTTTTCGTGATGGGAGGCAAGTGCCCGTATAGTTGGTGCCTTGTTGGGTGTTTCCGCCAGGACTTGTTCAATATTGCTCGCAAAAAATAACCACCATTGGTTTGGTCTATTTGCCTGCAATGAACAAAAACCTTCATATCTCATTCATTATCACCAAACAGGGGAAATTAGCATCTGAAATACTCGTATACATTACCGTGCCAGTGGCCAGTTGAGTAGAGTGTTCACCAGTGGTCCTGGAGACCGGGGTTCAATCCCAGGTCGAGTCATACCAAAGAATTAAAAAGTGGTACTTGATGCCGCCTTGCCTAACACTCAACATTATAAAGTAAGGATCAAGGGTAAAGTGGAGCCATCCAGGGAAAGGAGTAACGCCCTCCCTACATCTCACTAGTAGCTATTGAAAAGGGAGCCTTCGGGTCACCCTCGACTACGGTCACCAACTTTACTTTACGTCATAACCCCCACCCATTAATCATGTCAAGTAACAATTTTCAGGTAAAAAAGAAAAGAAAAAAGAAAGCATGAAAAAAAGAAAAGAACCCACAAAATATATTTATTTCCATGTTTTACTGCTGGAATGACATTTTTATAAGTGCACTCATATTTTTTATCAATAAAAAACTTGGTTGTCACCTAATTTCCTTTTTTTTCGGTCATAGAAGGGGTTCTTTAAATAATTACTCTTTTTAAATGCTCACAAATAAATGTCATACAAGCATTCCGGGGTCAATTTTTCATCTTGTATGATTATCATTAGATACACGATTTTAAATGATTCCTGTCCAATTCCTTACTAATAGTTTTTTTTTTTTCGTAACAATTCCATCAACTGTTGAATAAAGTGAGACATAGGTATTTGAACACGAAAATGACAAACCTTCAGATAGTATAAATAGAGGTACTGTGCCATTAGAGCCAGAATAAAGGGACTTCAGTCAAAGTTTGGGCGGTACACTGTCGATTCAAAGCGACTCTGTTATTGTTTTAGGCAAGATTCAAGTGTTACGGATAGAAACAATTCTCGTCGTCTTATTTTCTGTTTAATGCATTAATTTCAGTTTGAATGAAATACTTAATCTTTTATTAAAGTTGTCTTTTTCTTCGTCACATTATATTCATGTGAGCGTTACAAAACATGGCGGGAGAAGGGATAGGATGTTTCATGATATACATTAGTGAGCTTTGTAATATCACTTGGTTTAGTATTGGAAAAAACTAACAGAGATAAGAGAGATGGTGTTTTTCGATTTTTGCTGTTGATTTTAGTCAGTTTATCTTAGTATGGCACAAGGTAAATTGGGAGAAAACATTGAGTTTCTGCATTTCTGTTATTGATATTTACTCAGCTTGATGTAGTGTGGGACAAGGTTAATTGAGATAAGAGTGTTTTTCGACTTCTGTTATTTATTCAGCTCATTTGAGTATGGCTCGAAGCCAATTGAGAGTAGGAAAACGTATTTAATTTATATTATTGATATTAATTCAATTTAGCTTAGTATGTCACAAGGTCAATAAGGAGACAGTATATTGCGTTTCATTTTTTTCATTGCTGATATTTTCTTAACAATGGTTATTATGGCACAAGGCTAATTGGAAGAAGAAAGTGAAGTGCATGTGTGTAAATTTAACAATTGTTATCAGCACTAATAAAGAAAACGATATCTCTATGGTCACTTAATTCTGTGTAGACAAGTCGTCACGCTACTACTGTAAGTTAAAAAGAGTGGATTAGAATATATATATATATATATATATATATATATATATATATATATATATATATATATATATATATGCAGTTAAGAGTTCTGTATCGTGTACAGTAATGGCTAGTAATCGACTCTTTTGTTGAGACGAACAATAGCGCCTTGTACAGAACCATAATGGAAATTCTTTTTGCGTTCAAGGTTTAAAAATAATGCACATATTTGATTTCAACAAAATGGATCTGCAGTTCATATTACAAGGGAAAGCATGAATCTCTTATGCAAAATTTTCAATGGTAGAATTTTAAATTCAGAATTCAAATGTCCTCAGCGTTCACCCGATTTGTCTTCCCCTGACGTCTTTCTGAAGTCACGTGCATATGTAAGTAAGTCTGAGGTATTTCAACTGCACAATAATATTCCTGCAGAGATAAGAGAATTGGTCCCAGAAACCTTTTGCTAAATCTTCAAGTAGTAGGATTAAGGGACAAGAATTTAAACATGAAAAAGGAGGGGACTTCCCAGATATAAATTTTCACAAATAGCTAAAAAAAAATCAATAGTTTATATTTCATGACTGAAAACACAGATTAAAATCATCAAATAAAAATTAATCATATTTTCTATATTCTGTATTTTATTGGCTATTACACACACAAACACTGAATGCATTTCACATAGCACTAATACCCTCGGGAAAGGTATGAATCCAGTTATTCTCCCTCCAGCTATGGGTAAATAGTAGGGCAGACTAGGTTCTTCAGCCTTGGTGAGGCAGCTAGTCTAGGAGAAGGAAAACTCTGAATTCAAACCTGTTAAACTCCGCTTAAAAAATTGACCTTGTGTCATATCATGCCCGTGCGGAGGGGTTGGGTAAATATGATTACACACACAAACACACACATATATGTGTGTATGCATACGTGTTTGTGTGAGTGCTGATATATATATATATATATATATATATATATATATATATATGTGTGTGGGGGGTTAAGGGCAGGATTTTAAACAAGAAACATTGAACTATGTTTAATTCATAATAACACTTCATCGACATTTGTAGTAAGTGCGGCAGTCTGTCTTAACTTTCTGATTTTAACTATCTCTAAATTTGCGGAACATGAAGTGCGTGGATGATAGTAAACGCCTTCGAAAGGTAATAGTTTGTGTCTCTTCGGGTGTCCATAGTTCGTATAACAAAATCAAATACAACATTATAATAATCCTGCCGGCAGGGTTTGGAATAGACTATTTACCGTCCAGAGGGTAACATGCCTCTCCCCACAAAAGTAGTGTTTTTGATATGATACTAAACTGCATCTGATACTAAGTCTGCAGTTCTAAAAGACTGGCAAGTTGGACGCAGCACTTTATAAATCCGGAGTTGTAATACTTGGGTTAGGGTTCCATCAATAGGTCGATTGAACCGGATGAAAAAAAAACTCTTTAGAAACAAATTCACGAAAATATGAACGCGATTCCCTAACCTCTCGGTATAAAAAAAACAAACTCTAGATGGGTTGACATATCAATCAATCAAAATCAAAGCTTTTTAAAATTTTTATTTTTGGTGAGATAGATTATTGGACAACACTCTAGAATTTAAAGAGAATATGCTAAACATGCTTCAAAATCCCATTAGCTACTTCAAAAAGTTTAGTGGTTATTAATGATATAATAACCGAGGGATAAGTCAATAAGCCCCCATAAATATTGAATTTAAACGAAGACGAACGCAGCCGCATTTTACAAATGTTGTTAATATCTAATAAAGTACTTTAACTTTTTAAAAAATAAACTCCTAAATTAGAAGTTAGATAATTAACCGGTAAATAAGTTCCTTTTATTACAGTTACTTGTGCTCTGTCATTGTTTTGATATAATGGAGAAAGTGTTGAAAAACGACAGTGTTCGATGTTGGACAGAACGGACCAGAGAGAGAAATGTTTGAAAATTGCACCAGACGACAGAGAGAGAGAGAGAGAGAGAGAGAGAGAGAGAGAGAGAGAGAGAGAAGATGAAAAAGACAAGTACTACAGAAAATTTTCATATCACCATTTATTTACGAGTTAATTAACAATGAAATGAAATATCCAGTGATAATGATACTACTGGATAACATTTATACGCAAGATAAGATTGAAATTCATGCAAAATATTTTCTGGTTTCAAGAAGACTATGAATAGGCAAAATTTTAGAACTGTACGTTTTTGCAATCTTTCGCCAAACTTTGTGCCCGTCAAGTTTGGCGAAAGATTGCAATTTTCAAATGGTAAATTTGGGAAAATATGGTTGTATCAGATGCATTTATCCATTAGCCCCATGTTTCAACCGTGTCGTTTAGAAAAGGGGAAACTTAATGAGGCTTTGAACAATGTTGGTGGCCAAGAAAGAGCTGAAAGGAACACCAAAACATTTATTTCTACCAATGACATGGTTAGTTCAAAAGAAATTGCAGTCATAAAAGACATAGAAGTAAAAAAGACAACAATAAAAAAACAAACAAAACAAACGTTAGGTGGGAAGTATTTTGAAGTAACCACATCAGTCTGAGAAAAAGTATTTTTTTAAAAATCAAAGACACCGAAGAAAACTATGTCGACTTAAGAAGATTATATTACATTCATAGTTAGGCCAATACTTCAAAGTAGGCCTGCCTAAACAAACAGGAAAAAATTCAGCTACCTCAGCAACAATTACAAAGAAATCTGGACAGAAATATGTAGACATGAACAAGTTTAATAGGGAAAAAAAAAACTTGATAGTTTCCGGGAGTTCTGATAGTTATGTCAACTATAAAGTTGCTCAAGATCCAAACTTTGAGATATTTGCAGCCAGAAAATTTAGTATCGTTAGCGTTTGATTGAGTATGAATACTTTTTACAAAATCCTGGATTAGAAATTACAAAATTAACATCATATTTCTTCCGAAAATTACTTGTACTAAAAAAATTAAAAAAAAAACTTTTTGTGCAGAACAATCTATTTAGTTGATGCGTGAAGACCGAATGATTTCTTGCTGCATCCATTTCGGAAACAAACGTCATTAAGGCGGTATTCCTCGTGGTGTAATGGTTAAAGCGATGGACTGCGGAATCGTAGTAAACGAGTTTGAACAACAGCCACGTTATTACGTTCACTTTCGGACAAATACCTTTTGGAAAGGTATGAACCCCCGTATCCTCCCAGCTATGGGTTAAATAGTACCACTACTGTTCTTCTGGAAGGATGGATTTGGCATTAAATAACCAAAGAAGGTTGATATACCATTAAACAACTAAACAAACAAACTTCATTAAATTCTGCGCAAGAATCAGTCAGTTCATTATCTTAAAAAAAGCTTTAAATTAATAGAATAAAAAGTCATGAAGGTTTGATTTACTTACATTCATTATAAGTAGTGACGTTTACCCATCAAAAAAAAAAGGATTGTTGATACCAGTTAAATGGACGGATTAGGTAAACGTGTAGGGTTATTGGACAATAAATATGCAGAGTCATTTAAAACTTAGCAAATAAGAAAAGCAAAAAATCTGGTTAGAAGACAGAAAATAGGTATTAAGTCAGTTCCAAAACAGCTTTTAAAGTGTCAAGATGAAAAATGGATCGGTAGTTTCAGGTTGTGCAAGTAGATGGTCATGAAAAGGAGTCAAATATAATGTATACAGTTTGGAATATTCGTGAATTACAAGTAGAAAAATTGGAAAATAAAATAGATTGTGTATCAAAAAATAATTTCGTTTTATTATCACAGAATATTGAAGAAAATGTAAACAGAAAATAAAGTCTACTAGATTTTTGCGTGTTATCGATGAATATAATAAATTCATTTGGTAGAAGCAACAGTAGAAATGAATTTGATTCATAAATTTCCTTCTGAGGTTACAATTCTTGGCCATCGTACAGCAAACAAAAACACTTGCACTTCAATTGGATTACAAAATCACCTGAGAGAATACAGAAGTCAAATCGACTGCAAAGTAGAGGAAAACCAAACTATATATGGTAGCAACTTATCTCCAAAAAATCGAAACCAGGAAAAAAGTTCACATTATCGCGCACATATTTTATACACACATACACGTGCGCACACACACACATATACGTATATTTTGTTAGTCGAAAGATTGGAATTTGCTTATACTGCGGTCATCTGTTTAAATATTAATCGGTTTCAATCTTGCTTCACATTTCTGATTTGATAAACACCAGTGTATATAATCTAGTTTGTTTATTCTTTTCCATGGCCAGTTTTGTCCTCGTGGTGCAATGGTTAAAGCGATGGACTGCGGAATCGCAGTACGCGAGTTCGTACTCCAGTCGCGCTATTACGTTCACTTTCGGGAAAATACCCTTGGGAAAGGTATGAACCCCCTTATCCTCCCAGCTATGGGTTAAATAGTACCACTACTATTCTTCTAGGAGAAATGATTTGGCATTAAATAACCTACAAAGGTTGATATGTCATAAAACAAAGAAACTAAATCAACTTAAGTTCAAACTCGCTAAATACAATGTCGTAATCCAGCTCGTTACCTACTACGCCATTGAGACCTTCCAACAAAAAAGCACCCTGGTGCTAAATAGAAGACACTATGCTCTCAAATAATTTTTTAAGTGAATCTAAATATCTGTTCAGTGTATTGTGCCTCACGTTACCAAATTAGCAACTTTTGACTCATTTAAGAAGAATCATTGCAAGTGGTGAAACATTTCTCAACAAATTCAAAGTTCTATCTTCAGTTTCATCCTGGGACTTTGGATTCATATCATTAACAAAGTTCAGTCAATTACGATGCGTTTATTCATTCAGTCGGTATTTTCATTTAGAACATTTTTTCCGATCATATCTAAACTTTACGTTTTGAATTATTTCTATTAATTTTTATCTTCATAATGTCAGAAAGCCAATCAGTTAAGTAAGAATCATGAGAGCAGGTTTGCTCATAACAGCTTTTATACGAGACTGTACTATTCTATGAGACTGTATTATACCGGCTACAAAAAGCACCAAAAAATTTTGCTGCACTTTGTACATAAATTCATAAATGCTTTTATTTAAAATATTCATAGCTTCATTTAGCTTTGAAAATAATTTAAACTGCAAACTATTATCAATGAATAATGGATATTTATCAATGATAATAAAAGGTTTAATGTTTCTTAGAGACATTTTCTATGGTTGGATGTACATGGGACAAACAGGATCTTTTTTTTCAATTTCTCTTTTTTTCTATAAAGAATCTTAATTTGGTTGCATTTTAGATGAAGCATTTTCATTATTATTTCATTACTATTTTTACTTTATTTTGTTATTGATGTTTTTAACCGAAGAATTATTATTATTATTATTATTATTATTGTTGCGTAGCCATATACACGAATATGGCCATGTGCAAAATAGACATGTAATGTTCATAACGATAGAATATATAAAGAACAGGAATCTCAAAAACACGTAACTACTTCTTGTTCAGGTACGAAACCTTTTTATTAACTTTGAGTTAAAGGTTTCGACGTAAGGAGGAGAGACACAGTCTTCTATGCTGTCTTATTCATTTGGCCCCCAACTCGAGCGCCCCCCCCCATAGGGCACAAGTTCGCCTCGCGCCTGCGAGCTCCAAAATTGATCCTTCTCGTTTGGCGTCTAAAACCCGACTCTTATTTTCTTTAAATTCTCACACAAACTTCAGCGTGCTTCCGGTGCGTGACGTCACCCGCACCTTGTCACCCAGTATCGTCTCGGACTGTTATGACATCTGAGTGACACCTCCATCCGCTCGTGCGTACCCGCGTTAACACCTGCTTCAATCTTACACCCAACCAACCAACCCATGTGCTGAGCCAAAAGGTTCTCAGCCTAACTAAACTCAAAGGCATGAACCGAAATCCCTCGGCTATTTCATAACATACCTATCCAACCACAATAAAATCATTTGTCATCGATGATGACAAATTATTTTCTTAAACTATTGAGCCGCTCCTCCTCATGTCGAACTGAGCAACAAAATCTTCAGCAATACAATTTCAACAAAATAATACAACAAAAGCATGCGTCAGTCCCAAACTCAAAAGTCACTGAAATAAAAATAAAAAGTGTTCGTATTGTCCATCGTTTTTTTTTTCTTTTTCATTTTTTTTTCTTTCTCCGACCACATTTTCTGGTTCTTTTTTCTCTTTTTTTCTCTTTTTTAAAAATTTTTTCAACAGTCACTCGTTCGGCATGTATATTTTTTTAGTCTATAATTTGTTCTCTTATTTTCATATTTTTTAAAAATGTTTTTTATTTTAAAACTCAGGTCAATTGCTCATTTTGTATTTTGCCTTTTTTTTTTTTTTTTTTTTTCACGTCCTTACTCATTACTGCTAACTTTATATATCCTTCTCTAGTAATCTCTGTCATTAATTAATGCACACATTTTAACCTTCCACAACCAAGCATAGCTCGTAATCAAACCAAGATACATGTTTCCCCGTTTTTTCCACCTTTTGACCACCGTCAACCGGTCTATCTCACATCTTTTCAACAGCTTACGAGTACCCTCCTTTCTCATCTTCTTTCTTTCTTTCGCCCTTAAAATACTGGGTGTTCTTTTCTAAACCACCCAAACCTTCATCAGCTCACTCAAAAAAATTTCTCCCTCGACACAAAATCGAGTCCGCGAATTTTCCAAACACATCCAATGAGACCACCAGAACTCTGCGCACATCTTAAATAACTAATCTTCAAACCCATGTTTTTCCGATCATCTTCCTCAACAAAACCTCACAGTCCCACTCCAGGGGGAACTCACAAAATAACCGTCTGCCCTGTCAGACACAATAAACATCCGTCTCTTCGTTGATCTGCCTCTCTGGCGAGATATCTGAGACAATTTTCCAGTCGATACGGACAACGAAACCTCCGAAGCATTCCACCGTACATTCGGATTCGACAACTTAAACAAAAACCTGGCCTGATTTCTTCAACGCCCAAAATATCGATTCTCCAACATCGAAACCTGTCCCAAAGGTCCTAACTACAGATATGCAAAATATTTCCGGCAATCCCATCGATGAGCGAAATCTCCAAGGTCTCGAATCAAAATTCTAATCTCCAAATATTATTAGCCCAGACCACCAACAAGTCACTACAAATCTCCATTCATAAAAAACGTTATTTACTACAAACTTCACCCACAATGACCCCGTCTATCGTAAAATTCTTTCGTAAAAATATTGTTTATTAAGGCTGTCAATCATGTGCACGAAACAATCCTCTGTCCACACAGCGACCACCTTTCTTTCTTCTTCTCTGTCACTGCGAGCTTATTTCTCTGTTACTCTTTCTTTCTCTCCTCCCACCACGGTACTAAGTCACATACAGTAGTAATCATAATTTTCTATGCTACCAACGATTTTTTTTTTTTAATTTTAGAATTATTTCCAAATCTATCCTCCACAACCATTCAAACTCTATTCGTAAATTAAACTATGACAGACGTAAATGAGCAAATACCTTCTTATTCATTTTCTTTTCTTCATGCCTTTTTTTTCTTGGAGTTGAGTTGTGTTACTTCTTTTTTTTCTTTTCTTTTCACGCCTTTTTTTTCTTTTTTTCTTCTTCCTCTCTTTTCGGAGTGAGACATTTCTCCTTTTTCTTTCTGATTGGTGTCGCATTTGTTCTTCTTGTTTTTGGCCTTTTTTTCTTGGAGTTGAGTTGTGTTACTTCTTTTTTTTTTCTTTTCTTTTCACGCCTTCCTTTTTTTTTCTTTTGGGGTTGCGCTGTTCTTCTTTTTTCGGCGCTGGACATTTTCCCTTTTTCTTTCTGGGGGGCGCCGAATTTGTTCTTCGTGTTTTTGGTCTCTTTTCCTTGTTTCTTATTTTCTGGGGCCTTGTGTTTTCTCTCTCTCTCCCTCGATCGCCTGAACAAGCCGCTTCGAAATAGATTCCTCCTTGTTCTTAGCCGCTTCTCTGATCGTCTTCGTGGAACCATGGTAACCCAATCGAAAACCATATCATGAACGATATGCCAAAGTTCTGGCACTAAATATGACTATGTTGCGTAGCCATAAACACGAATATGGCCATGTGCAAAATAGACATGTAATGTTCATAACGATAGAATATATAAAGAACAGGAATCTCAAAAACACGTAACTACTTCTTGTTTAGGTACGAAACCCGCGTTAACACCTGCTTCAATCTTACACCCAACCAACCCATGTGCTGAGTCGAAAGGTTCTCAGCCTAACTAAACTCAAAGGCATGAACCGAAATTCCTCGGCTATTTCATAACATCATTATTATTACATCAAATTCTTGTTGTATTTTAGATGAAGAATTTTCAGTATTATTATTGTATCAAAAGATTTTTGAAATTTTCTTTCAATCACAAAGTCTATATTGAAAAATAAAACATTTTCTCCGAAAACTTGAGTAAAAAACGTGTAATCTGAAGTAAACGATTTGTTTCCGTTGGAAGTTGAATCTCATCTTGTATAATCATCACTTGAACAATTTCTGTCACGGAAGATCAATGATCAAGTTGGGCTTTCATCGAGAATCCTGCAATCATGTAACAAAAATTTATAGATAAATACGTATTTTCGTGTTTTTTTTTACTTTATTTTTTTTTATTTATAGGCTTTTGAACAATGTTTTCTTTTCATTTTATCTATGTGAGTTTCATCAAAAATGGTTGACAGGGATTTTTTAAACACTTTAAATGATTTTAATTAATCATTGAATTGCCGTATTGAATCGAGAGAAAATGTTGTACGTCTATCTGAGCACGACTTGCCAGATGACCTGTCTCTTGTTGAGCCTGCCTTCATAAAACCCTTTGGAACAATACGACCGAATTTTCGTAATAATACTCGTTCGCTTTACCATATCAGCAGTCTAAAAGACTCTAAACTTTTGAGGTTCTTCTAAATAAAGCAAAATAAATAAAAAAGACTTATACTGCCTAAAAATAAAGGTATTTTTCAAGATTATTGAATATATTCACTATTTCATATGTAAGACATAAAAATGCACATAAAAATGTCAATAGACAACCAAATTATTTCCGTATGCAGCAAGATAGTGCATCGATGTCACATAAAAGATAAACTTTGAATTTCGAAAAAAAAAAAAAAAAAGAAATACCTTAACATCTGAAAATGGATGAACAGCCAATGCAAAGCAACCATTTATAGAACAATTATGGATTATTCTGAGTTTCGATTTTATGTCCAGTCCAGGTTTATGTCAAAATTATTCGAGAATATTTGAAAAAATACTTGGCTAATAATTTGAAAATATAGAACTTGCATTAATTTAATTGCGAATAAAAATTATGTCTCTTTCGTCACAGAATTTAGAGTGTGTGTGAATGGTTTTTGACAATAAATTGGTGTTTGTAATACAAGTAAGCATGAAGCCACTGCCATCATAGCCCAAACTCTTTGGATAAATGCTCGACAAGAAATTCAGTTTTATTTGCTCGCACCATGCAGTAACATGTAAAGGTTTCATAGTGTCTTGTTTATTAGATTCGCTAAAAGATAGAATTGGCGTCGATGACTTCCTGACTTTACTGGTACTTAGAAAACGTTGCTCGGAAATGACAATGGATTTTATTAAAAGACTGAAAGAGTTTCAAAAGGAAGAAAACAAACAAGACAAAATTAAGAAACACAAAATGAAAAAAAAATCAAACATCGACCGAACTAAAGAAATAAGTTGGAACATTGAGAAAAATTAGAAACTTTATTATCTTTAGATATTTTCTAAGAACAGAATTATATATATATATATATATATATATATATATATATATATATATATATATATAGATAGATAGATTGATAGATAGATAGATATAAATATTTGTCGTTTGCTATATTTATAGATATCGGTGATGGAGCATACAATTTTTCTGTTCTTCTTCTTGACAATTCCTTTTTTTACTTTTCTTTCAATTCTGTTTGATTTGATTTTATCTGCTTCTAATTTTCCCAAGTATTTGTGGTTTTCTTACTTGAGAAATTAGTCCTTTTTCTTTTTTTTTTTTGTTATAAGCATCGTGTTTTTTTCAAGACGAAATTCTATTCTTTAGGTTTGTATAAGGGTTTCTAATTTGTTTTCATTTCAAGAAAATATCTTAATATCATCTTTATAAATGAGGTGATTCATATTTTCAAGCGACTTTGTAAATATTTATTCTTCTTTACATCTTCTTAGTATATTTTTGATGCTTTCATTGCTACCACAAATTTACCTTTATTGATATTCAGAATCGTATCTTTTTTGGTGCCTACCAATTGTTATCTTCTTCATTTGTAGGTTGAAAGTTGATGGTTGCACTTGGTGGATTGATTTATTTCTTGATTTTAACGGCATGTCAACCCATCTGGTGTTATTTTGTGCGTAGAGATTTGGGAACAGCATTCATAGTACGTTCATATTTACATTTTTGTGAGGTTATTTCTTAAGAGTTTTTTTTTATTTTATTTACATAGGATCCTATGGAATACGACAAATGTTTAAACCTACTTATTTGACCATAAAATAGGACCCTATTCTCGGGTCAAAGTGAATTTTAAATTAATGGCAATGAACGGATACAGTACACTGTCCAAATCTTTAGAACTAGAATTTCACTATCAGATGCAGTTTAGTGTTATACTTTGGATACCCGTTTCGTGGTGGTGGGGGGGTCTTACTTCTCTACGAGGGATACAATCAACGTATTCTAAGCCCTATTATAGTATTGGAGCTATTTTGATAGAGCAGCCCGTATGATAGCAATCCGCAATCATCTTCTTTTCGATTTCTCGCTAGACGATTCTTTAGTAATACAGCAGTACTAACTTTGACATAGTGTTAAAATTTAAGTATATACGAGCAAAAATGATTTTATTTTGTAAAATGTCCTGGACAAATAACTCAAATGTAAATATGGCTGCTAATAAGAACCAGCAAAATGTTTTAGCTTATACCTAAACAAATATGTTTATCTATTTGAAATATTTATTGATATCTAATAAAATACGCGAGGAAAATTGAAATATAAAGATTGTATTATGCCAACCTTTTCTAGAAAATTAGCCTTCAAAATCCCAGCAATTTACTAGGACCCGAAAGTTGAAACTTTAGATAAAAAATAGCGTAGGAACTGTTTCACTATTTACAAAATATTGTATAATACAGTGTAAAGGCGAAAGATGAGTAAATAAAACTGTGAAGATTTTATTACATCAATTTTCAGATGAAATCCGGTGAATTTCCGTAGAAAAACAACATTTCGGGTATTGAGCTTTTATCTGAGTTCGAAGGTCAATTTCTGGCACTGGAGGCAACTTTACATCAATCATGAGGGAAGAAAATTTATTGTTATTACGCTTAGATTATTTTTGTACGTTCCTAGTGAGACTGGGAATCACGTCCTATTTTATCTTTGTGAATATTGGTTAAGCGCATACAATTTCACCACCAATCAATTAAGTTCGAATCTCACTTGGAGCTTATCCTTTACTGTTGTCTCGGCTTCGTGCTGTTTCTCGCTGTTATATAAGTGGTGACCAAAAGGAAACGCAATTAAAAACAATTAAAAATGAAAAGGTGAAAGAAAATAAGCAAAACAATAACAACAACAACAGCAGCAAATTCTACAACTACTACGACTCATCATCATCATCATCATCATGTTGTACCGCTTGCACAGATATCCCTGACCCTCTCTCGCTATTTCTCCCTTTCGTTCATCGCCTCTGGCTGGTCTTCAGGGCTACATCCCGTATCTTCACATAGCTGCTGTATGTATGTTCGAGCTGGTCGTCCTGCTTTTGCACGGCCATATGAGGGAGTCCATAGGAGTACATCGCTTATGAGCTCGTCCCTGCTTCTCCAGCGGTGTCCTGCATGTCTGGCTCGTCTAGATTGTATAGTTTTCGTGATGGGGGGCAGGTGGCCGTATAGTTGGTGCCTTGTGGGGTGTTTCCGCCAGGATTTATTCAATATTGCTCGCAGCATTCTTGTGTAATTGCCGTCTTGCTTCTTCTCCAGCCGTTTAGTTAACGTCCAAGTAGTGTATCCATACAGCAGTATCGACACGACTGCTGCCTGGAAAAAATTGCGTTTCATTTTATCGGTCAGGTCTGATTTCCATATGATCGAGAGCCTATCGATAGTTGTCCATGCCTTTGTTAGCCGTGTGTCGATGTCTTTTTTGGTTGATGAGACGCTGCTTCCTAGGTAAGTGAATTTGTCAACTAGTTTAAGAGGGGTTCCGTCTAGTGTCGAGGTGTCGCCTGTTTGATTATAGTACATATATTCCGTTTTGTGTGCATTGACATGGAGGCCAATGCCTGAGGCGGCTCGTTCCAAGCTATGCAGTAGTGTTTTGGCTTGGTTGGGTGTATTTGCCAGTATCGCTATGTCATCGGCGTAGTCGGCGTCGGTAATTGTTTTTGCGGGGTACCTTCTGCTTCTTTTCTTTGTCAGCTAGAAGCCGTTTTCTCTGATTTTATCAATCGAAGTTCTAAGCACGTAATCTAGACAGATGATAAAGAGGTATGGAGCTAGTGTGTCTCCTTGTAGTACTCCTGCAACAATGTCGAAGTATTCTGTGTCTCCATCCGGTGATCGTACTTTCACTTTGGTGTTTCTATAGAGAATCGTTATTGCTGCTACGGTTTCTTTTGGTAGGCCGTATGCTAGTAGGATTTGTTCCATCTTTCCTCTGTGAATGGAATCGAAGGCCTTGGTAAAGTCGACAAATAGTAATGTAGCTTGTATGTTTTTTGCCCATACACCTTCAATGATTCTACGGATGGTCAATATTTGTGAGGTTGTGGATCTATTTCTTCGGAAGCCATTTTGGTTTTTCCTAAGGATGTTGTCTATTTTGGGTTCTATGCGGTTTCGTAGTAGGGCATTGTAAATTTTGGCTGCTATGGATGTAAGTGTTATGCTTCGGTAGTTCTTTGCTAATCTGAGGTCACTCTTTTACAACCAGTACCTTTAATAATAATAATAATAATAATAATCATGTGAACCCATGCCATGAAGACAAATCTTATATACACAAACCAGAATGTGTCATAGAAAATAGGTTTCATAAAATTCTCTGAGACTTTAAAATCCCAATGAACCACCAAATGCTATCCAGAATACCAGACGTAGTGTTAATTAGTAGGAAAAAAGAACAAGAATCCAAATTATTTTTTCCGTTCAGTGGACCATAGAATAGTGATACAGGAAAATGAAAACATAATAAATACCTGGATTTTGCAAGATTGCTGAAAAATTTTGCGGTGACGGTAATATCTATTGGAATTGGAGTCCTTGGATTAATCTCCAAAGAGTTGGAAAAGTGGCTGGAGGAACGGAAGGTCAGAAGAATCGAAACAATCAAGACCGTAGAATTGTTATGATCAGGTAGGATATTCTCTTTCTGTGTCTGCTTTTGGGTATTTAGAAACTTCTGAGTCACGACTTGGTATCGTGTTAAGAGGGAATCCATTTATTCTCTCTTTTCATTCAGCCTAAAATTGACAATGTAGCAGGAGTAACTCTTACTCCTCCTACAACTACTACTGCCGCTACTACTACTATCAACAACAATAACAGCAATGACAATGGTAATAATAGTGATAATAATAACGGTATTGCAATTGACACCAAGTTATGTATGGGGTATCAACTATAAATTGTTAATTGGTAGTGGTAAGTTCTAACTGAGAGTCAGATAGAATATGAAACTCATCTGCTCTGAATCAGTAGAAGTTTTAAGAGACATCACAGCGGTGAATAAACCCGGAAGAATAAATTGATACAAACGGGAGAACAATCTACTTCGGAGTATTAAATCAAAGATTCGGACGAAAATTTCCTGAAAGGCATCGAGTATGGCAGATATCTAAAAGGTATGGAGGGTAAAACCGCTGAAAGGTCGGGACTATAACAACCAAGCTTAGAATAGTAACAGACCAGTGAATAAGTTTTGCTTGGTTTGGTTCAAAAGAAGTAATTTGTTAACCACTGCTCCACAGTGAAACCTCATTCGAATTTCTCTTAAGTAAACGTAATAAATTATATAGTTTTATGTTGGAATTTTACAAAATCGATACCACATAATCTTTAACAGTTTATGAACTTGTTAATGTTTTATCCATAATGTCCAAAAGATTTTTCACTGTTATTAAGGAGGAAAATATTCAATTATCTAATCTTCATTTGAGCCAAAGCAGTATAACGAATATTCCTTGTGCAAAGACAAATTACATAGAAAGGGAAGTGATATAAAAACCAGGATTGGCAACTGTAAAAATGTAGTGAATATAACCATTTAGACAAATAGGATTGTAATAGGCTACACCCTAAATTATAAAAAAAATGTATAATTTTGAGGGGTTTTGAAATTTAAACATATTTTCGATCAGATTGAGTCATTGTGTAAATTTAAGTGAAATGTTGTTTGTATTTTTGTTGATCTCATAAAACAGAATGAAAAGTTGGGAAAATATTCACTAGAAATATCAAATCTAAAAGTAACGCATCAATATTGATATTGTTTGAAGAGTTTGTGAAAGCGTTGCGAAAAGATTAGAAATCCAAGAAGTGAGGGAAACTTATCCAGACTGAAAATGTGATTTGAGCCTCAATGAAAACCACCAGACACAATTGATGTGAACAGAAAAAGTAAGTGCAGTAACAGAAGTTTCAATCGATATTCACATCGATATCGCACAAAATATTAATACTCTGATCGATTATTGAGAGATTTATTTTCCGATGTTGGTATTCATTCACTATTTAGGTCAAGTAGAGCAAAAGATCGGTGCAAAATTCAGTGTTCGAACCCTGGTAGAATACAAAAAGACAATTCCCACTTTATAGAATGGCCCAAGACAGTCTTTCTACTGGCATTTTCGTTATGTTTTATTTTATAGTTTCTTAGTACATTTATTAAATTGCAAGGAAAAATACAAGTAGAAAAATTTATCCCACCTAGAAGAGGGGTGCAAAGCAATTCTTTCGGTACGATCATCGATCTATTTGATTCATATACATTGATGAACTGCACTGAAAAAAGAAGAGACTATGTTGAACATGAATAATTATTGTGCAAAATAAAGGATTTCTCTTCAAGAATTGTGTATAATCTACATTGTAAACAGAATCCGTGCATTTCTGAATTCCATGTAAAAGCGACGTAAGATATTCTAAGCTTATTTGTTTCAAGATAAAACATTTTGATGCTGAAACAAAAACTTATTTACCACATTTAACCTTGCGCCTTACTATTAGACGATAAAATCCCCTTTTCTGCTTTCTTATATTTTGATTTTAAAAGTCGATGACAGTAAATAGAAAGGAATCCATCCAGGAAAAACGGACCACTGCCTGCAGTCAACACCCGTTTTGTGTGGAGAGAACAAAATTATTCAAATTCCCACCGTCAATTAAATCCTAACAAGATTATGTAATTCTGAAAGATAAGTTTTACATGCTGAAATTAAGTCAAATTATGCTTATTAGTATTCATGTATAAAGTTTTTCATGATCAAATTAAATTACATCATAACTCATGAATATTCATATATGGAATTTTTTTTTATAGATAATAAGAACTTTTTTCAGATAAAATATTATCGGACCTATCATCTGTACAAGCATTACTGCAAACAAAACTCAAGTGGAATAAGTTACCTATTTGAGGAAATTTGCTATCAGGGTTTAAAAAAAAGAGTCCGTCTAATGGAACACAGTCGTCAAGAAGCAAAATCCAGTCGTCATCATCTCCCCTCCTTAACTGAGCAATTTTCAGTGAAATTAGGAGAGAACAATAATTAAATAATCCTGCCCTTTTTATCAACTGCATTCTCTTTTGCGTGAAGTCTTGCGGTTTATCTCAATTTGATCATACCAAACAAAGAAAATATCCCCCTCAAAAAGATAAAATAAAATGAAATAAAATAAAATATATACAAAATTAAAAAAAAACAAACAACACACACTAGAAGAACTTAACGATTAATGCGGCAAATGTAAGTAAAATATAGTGATACAACTCTAAGTGAATAAATATCAATAAACAACTGGGGGAAACACATTTGGGATTCTTCCCTGCGAAGCTGAATAAATATCAATGAAGCCAACTGGGAAATATAATCTTCCTACTTTTTTATTCTACCTTGTGCTAAGTTAAATTGAATAAATATCAGCAAAGAAAATGGCAAAATGCAATTTTCCGTTTCTATTTGGCCTTGTGCCATCCTTTGTCATGCTGAATAAATATCAATAATGGATATGAAGAGACAAAACTTCTTTTCCTTCTTGTTTCCCTCTATATGATACTCTACAAACAATCATAAATGCAAATATATATATATATATATATATATATATATATATATATATATATATATATATATATATATATATATTGTTAAGATGAAAAATATTAATAAAAAAGTAATAAGACAAAGTTTTAATGTGGGTCTATTTATCATCAGCTGAAAGATGAATCTTTTTATATAAAAGGAATTAATTTCTCGAGACAATAGAAGGCATTTTTTCCAAGATATAAACCTATTCAAAAAGAACAGTGGAGGATAAAGACATATCAAAAAACGTATTTTAGACCATTGTAAGTAAGTAAAGTAAAGTTGTCTCCCTTTAGTCGAGGGTGACCCGAAGGCTCCCTTTTCAATAGTTACTACACCGAGGTGTAGGGGAGGGCGCTACTCCATTTCCAGTATTGCTCCACTTTACCCTTGCCTTATAGTGCTGAGTGCTTAGCAAGGTGGCATCAAGTACCATTTTTTGAGTCTTTGATATGACTCGACCTGGGATTGAACCCCGGTGTCCCGAACTATTGGCGAACACTCTACTCATTAGGAAAATGGCCCGGTATACTTAAATCATTGTAAAAGCAATCAAAATGAATAAGTGTCGGTTGGATAGTCAAAAGAAAAAAAAAATAAGAAAACAGTAAACAAGCAATGAATCTTTAAAATTCATATCTCAAGAAATGTCTTCTCTTCCAAACTATCATACCGTGCTGTTTCTATCTGCGACTGGATTAACCAAACCAGGAATATTGGCAATAATTCCAATATAATTTTCGTATTGATTTCTCTTGTAAACAAATTAGTATTCTTGGTTGAAATTGAAAATATCCACCAACCGATAACAGGTGACATTTTTTTTTACACACGATAGACAAGTTCTTAATTTTGTGTTTCCGTCAAATCTGAGAATTGATCTATTGTCTTTCTGCAAATGACACTAAATTTGATATCATTATCATCATCATCATCATTTTGCGCTGTTAGCACGGTTTTTCCTGACCCTCTCTCGCCACCCTTCTCTATTGTCAATCGCTCAATAACACAATGTCACCATTGGAGGATGCTAAGTAAATATCGAACTCAAACTTTAATGGCATTCTCGAATACCTCGTTAACCATTACTTCATAGAGGAATCGTTCTAAGAACTGTTCGGACAATTGATTTCATTCGTTTTGTAATTTACCCAGCTTAGTCTCGTACACAGTACTGACTAGTTCAGATTGCTATTTGTACCTACCATCTGTAAGTGGTCAATAATATAATTGATGAACAGTCTCACCGTTGCTTAACTTTAGTTATTTAGCGAGAACCACAGTTTAAAGCGAGACTTGACCGTAAATCGGATTTTATTCGTATAATTATTTTTGATACTAACACAAATATTTTTACTGAAACATTCTACAAACTTTTTCAAAAGTGTAGGTACATTAGCAAGAAATGTATCTTTAAGGTATTCTCCGTATATTTCACCTATTCACTGCAGTCAACTGTGTTTATTAAATAAGTTATTAATTAGTTGGTAAAAATGACTTAGCTTTCTCAGCACTGTTTTGGGATTGCCTCCGTTGTCAAGGATTGACCCTAATGCTATCCAGATACATGCAACGAGGAAATGTATTCTGGGGTAGTCTCTAGATCTAAACCTTATCCAATCAGCACAAAGTATGACTAGTTTCGTGTGAAAATCACAAGAAATTATCGATTAGTCATCCAAACAACTCTTAAAAACACTACAGTAGAAATAGCCTGTTTTATAGCAAAATTCCTTAGTGATTATTATCAAGCTCACTTTATTCAAGTACAAGGTCTATGTCAGCTTTGTGTGTACATACCCTTTTGAATTAGCGATACGACTGGTTGTAATCTTGTAGAGATCTTACTTCAGTCATTTGACGAGATATAAAAACGAGGCCATATTAAACCTCAATAGAATTATTTTGTCTGTGTATGCTTCAGATATGTGCAATAATAAAGTTGTGACTTTTCTGCTGGGCAGGGGTGACAAGACGATCTTGTTAATCTCGTTTAACTTTTACCAAGCTTTGTTCTTCGTTCTGTTTGGATGTTCTGACATTCTTCTCCAAGTCAGAATAAAGAAAGCAGTTAACAATTAGTTTAGACAACTTCTATCCATCCATGAAACAGATAGTACTGACTTACATGATGTCAATGTCTTAGAAACTGTAACCTAACTTAGCACACAGGATTTTTTCCAGATAAAAAAATTGACTATTTATTAGAGATTAAAAAAAATGAAAAACATTTATTTCATTTTGTCAACTTCAAACCACTCTCTGATTTCTTTTAGTTTAAAAGAAAACGTTGAACTTTGAAGATTCAGAAAAGTGATCTCTGTTTAGTCCGCTTTTTAGACTTGATCATCACATTGATTTCTTTATCATTTCAAAACTATAACTAGAAGGCAATTCAAAATGCTAAGAAATTGGAGTAACTTGCGATACCAAAAGAGTAAAGGGACATGAGATTTGGAGAACCAATGGTCTAACACATCAACATGGGAAAGAAATTAAATTGGGATTACAAAGATAGGCATGTGACCTGATATTTTGAGATTTTTTTTATCAACATATTAACAATGATCTGCTAGAGCAGCTCACTAACCATTACCTCACGTATAAACATATTTGAAAAAAAAAATACCAGCGTTTCCATCGGATAATTTGAATGATCCGAACAAAACCAGATGTCTGCTTTGCTACAATTTTCTTTTTTGTTTTACTTTCATTCTACGTTGCAAACGTCCCTTGTTAAAACTTTGATGTAGCATCAAAGTTGGCGTTGAGAGATTTTCTTTTATTTTTGTTTTTCATCATCAAAACAATCTGTATATTCAGCTGGGAAACTGCATTGTACGCATCTTTACACAAGTTTCCCCACCACAATTCTTTCAACGCTACACACACGAATATTAATTAAAAAATAACTCTTATGCAACGTAAATTTAGACTCTGTTTTACTGTTGGATTTTGTAATCAAATTTTTCCTTGTAAAGTGTACTCTCAGAATATATTGATTGTTAGTTCAATGCTTGATATTGGAAACTTTTAAACCTTTCTAATGCAGAAATGTTTAGCCAGTATACTAAAATCGATTTGGCGGTAAAAATTTAACATAACTAACAGGAAACTTAATTATTATCTATTCATATGCCCTACCCTTTTCTTGTTGGAATTTATATAGGCTGACTGAAAAAAAATTTAGTTCAGTTTATTACGTAAAAATAAATGACATCAAAAATTCCGGGAACAAAAATTGACCGTTTTACTTTATTATCGTCGGTCATTTTTCAGGCAATTTCATAATTCAGTCTTTTAAAACATTTTTTCATCTTTAAAAATGAATTTTAATCTTTCAAGGAATTTTTTTTCACGAGAAAGATTTTTTTCAAATAAAAACTGAACAAATGGCAATCCGTATAAATGGTAATCCGGAAGGAAATTATCCGATAAATAATTCCCTGTTCAACTGTAACATTTTTTATTGGTCACCACTGACACTTTCGATACAATGTTATCACAATGGAATATTATATTGGTATGCTTGGTGCCAAGGAAGTTATTTATTTACACGCAACAAAACGAAAGGAAAGACGTAATAAACGTATTTGTACTGTGACGGCAAATCGACTAAAATCCCAAAACGGGACTTTAATTTCTGCTCGTGTGAAGACGGGGCAGGTTGGCACTTGATCCCTTGTAGAATAAGTCCTCGTTCAGAGTTTTTCTCTCAGGCATATAAGAACTGCCATATTATGTGAGGGATTAATTTAGGGCTAGACTGACCGCCGCTGGCAAGGGGTTCCAAATTTCACACTATCCACACACCCACCAGGTCGCTTTCCTTCCTTCCCCTAGACAATGGAAGATATGGACCTATAGGTTTAGTCGTAATAATATTATATTGTAGTAGTCGGTAATTCCGGTTTCCCGTGTGATATTTTAAAGGAATTTATAGGACAATTCAAAGCAAGATAACATAAGGCGAACAGAAGCTGAAAAAGAAATGTGACACAACAAATTCGTAGCAGAACTGCAAAGAACAACTTAGACCACGTGGTAACATTAAAATACATGAATCTTTTACTACAATTATATACACCTTCAAGGTGTCAAATATATAATAATTGAACAGTCCATGAATATAAATGTCTTTCTCCCTTTCTTTTCTTTCGTTTTCCTTCAAATTGAGAGAGAGAGAGAGGGAGAGAGTATACAAAATTTGGTATAAGGAGAAATAGCCCTAAAGTTACTTATCTTATTTTTCGACGGGGTTCCACTGGAGAATCTTTCTTCTTTCACGGGCTAATAGACTTTAAGCTATTTTTAACTCTGGCTTAAAGAACTTGGGTCTCTCGCGTCTCTGAGATATGTTTTTATCTTCTTCACCCGGAGTAATGGCTATGGGTCTGTCTGCCACGAGCCCTTTCCAATAACTGCCTTTTCTTCTCGTTTTTTTCGCCGACGGGGAGAAGGTGCCACTTCCGTTTTAGGGTCCCAGCCAATCATTTGGCTTCTCCTTCCTTCCCCCTGGTGTCCGGCGACCTGAGGTTACTAAGTACCAACATCTGTTGGTATCCCCTCTGTGACCTACATTCTTTCTTAACGGTCACTCTTTGACGGGTTGCCACTGTTCATTCCAACGGGAGGATAGTATTAATCTTATTTCTATCGTCTCCGTGGGATATCCCGTGACAGTACATACAAGAATATTTACGTTTTCATATACGTAATATATATATATATATATATATATATATATATATCAAAGGTATTAAGAAGAAATACACAAATGTATCCCAATAGCTTGAAATATACGTATATGTTTCCATAAACAAAGGGCACGAAAAAAGTGTACAACAATAGAAACACTTTATTTTCTGAAGGACAGTAGAATAGACACGTGACTTAACCATTCCCTGACAGGGTCGAAGAAAACGTCTCTCTTGTTCAAAAAATAGGAACAAAATAAGTGAAGAATAAGTTTCTCGAATGTCATGTCACACCCTACAAAACACTCAACAGAAAGCCCATTCTCTAAGGGAGTAAAGAATTTATTGTCTCTTTATAGTTGTGCCATTTCTGATATTGTTACATGTTTAGGATGAACAGTGGGTAGCGAGAGATTTAGGGTAGCTCTGATTGGACGCCTAGCTCCTTGACGAGAAACCTCCATCATTTAATAAAGTTTTATTCCCGAGGGCAGTAATGTATAGGAGAGAGAAACGGAAAAGGCTCAATTGACAAAGATAAAATTGTTCGCTCACCGTTTTGGCGGGCTGTAGAGACAAACAAATAAGTTCAACAAAAAGGGCTTTATAAATAGAATATACAAGACTATTTTACACTCATCATTATTAAGTCATACTGACAGCATGGGTTTCATTGACTCTCTTTTCTTCCGTCCCTATCTTCCATAAAACCTAGTGTCCACACAGACCTGATATAAGTTCAGTCGACCAACGTTGGCGCGTCCATGAGTTAGGATTCATAGAAGATATCACATGAATTTGTCCTTCATTCTCTCCTTGAGCCTCACATGTCTTGTCCATCTTACTTGGAGGGTTTTTGAGAGGTAGGGGTTAAGTACCCATGTAGATGCTCTTTTCAGGGGTGTTGCTTCCAGGATTTTTCAAACAAGTATATAGTATTCTTCTGTAGTTGCCGTCTAGCTTCCCCCCCATGGTTAGCGTTTAAGTGGTACATATGCATGCAGTACTTTTTCGATCGGAATTTTCATTTTAGCAGAACACCAACTTTTTGGAATGGACTTATAATTGTGGTGTGTGTTTTTGGTTGTTTCTTGTATGCGTGTGCGATGTGTTGTCTAATAGTACGTGAGAATACCGTTGTTTGTCTGATACCGAAGGTTGGCACTCGGAGCATAGACTTTAGAGTTGTACTTCTGTGAGAACGGAAGAATTTCTTTTGTTACATGGAATTGTCATAATTCTTCTTTACCGAGTCCTTCATTAGTGGTGGGTAGAAACGTTGATGGGGATTTAGTGTAATTACGCTTGCTGGTGTGGAAAGAACCGTAAGCGAGTCATAATGCTGCATGGAAATGCCGTGTATAGGACTTTTAGAAAGGGTCTCTAAGCAGCACATTAGTAAATGTGGAATGTATTTTGGCTATCAACACTGCGAAAAATGTTCGTGTGGCAAGTCTGGCGGTCTGTTTGGATCGAAGAAAAAGTTGTTATATGCTGCTAAGTAAAATTTCCGCAATGTAAATTTGCTGAAGACATAGTGAAAAGGGAGGATCATGTGTTGCTGCTGGTCCAAAGTTATCGAGAAAGAAAAAAGAGAGACAAGGAGAAGAATTTACAGCATTTAGGTGATTTAAAGTGGGGGAGGGGTTGTGGTGCCTTCCGATTGGCCAAAAATGATCACATATCCTGCTTACTATTGCGTCCGATCAGTTAGCAGTTCGTAACTAGATGCGACCTACCAACCATCCTAGTTTTTGACTGCAATGAAAAAATAATGAATCATAATTCGTTTTGACTTCGAGTGTATTTATTTACTGAACCTCTCCGCCACAGAATATGAAGCAAGGTCAGTTTTTAAGTGTAATAGAGCTACTTTTGATTCAGCGTTTTCTTTCTCCAAGACTACCATACCAAAGTTAAAGAACCAGATTTGTTCTATTATCTAGCCATAGATGGTGGTGGGGGAACAGATGATTCAAAGGGCATTAGCTCTAAAGAAAATTCAAACAACCTCGTCTAGGATTTGAACTCAGATCACCAATTTCCTTTCCCTACGACGAAAACTCTGTATGTAATAGTTAAATTTGTTTTTCAATGAGGTCAGTAGAAATACAGTTGATAAATAACTATTTATAAAATAGCCAGAGATCAAACTTTACTGACGGAATAGGGTGATTATATCTATAATGTAAATACATTTTTCATTATCTTATTATAGAAATGCAATCCCTGAAGGAAACCAGGGTCATTTACTTGGAATTAATACTAGCATTACAGATGTCATGAAAATATTTTGTTAATTTCTCCATGAAATAATTTTCCTCTTGAAAAGTATCGTATTATGAGTTTTGGTAAATAAAATCTTTCAATTCCTGAAGTTTTCTTTTATGTGAATTTCTTGGCCTGGGTCCTCGCGACATTTTTACATGGAACTTCTACAAGTTAATTTTATTGAACAACTTTCTATACATTGCTCGATTTAACTGATATTTTCCTTCTATACATAAGGAAGCAGTCATCGACCAATATGCTTATTTTTCGGAAATTAAAGGAACAGTAACATTGTATTGACTTATAGCTGTCTCTTGAATTTGATGACATAGAATTTCAGAAATAAATCTTCTGACTTTATACTTTACTTTATGACTAAGAGTTCAAAAGTGAAAAGAAAAGTACATTATTTTAATTAGAGGTTTGCAGACCATTTCTTGTGAGTTTTATTCTAACTTGTTTCTCCCTATTTCTAGTCCTGTGTGTTACAACTAAGGTAAGCTAAGTAAACAATTACATTGTTGCGATTTGATTCAGTAAGGCAAGCAACGAAGTATTATGGATAAAAATAACCGCAAGTAAATCTAGAATTTAATTTGCTGAGGAGCTTGAGTTTAATCCTTGGGCTCGGACATTGTCAATATATACAGTGGCTGATTGAAGGAACAACTAGGTAATTAAAGGAAGAATCGACTCAAATAAAAAAATAAACGGCTATTTTCACTTCTCAAAATAAAGCTAACGTTTACAATCACTTCTTCATATTAAATATTAGTATACCTTATCAAGTGGGTAGTATTGATTTTAAAATGTAGACTTTTCATAATTATTATGTCTTTACTCGTGTCAGGACAACTAATAGTTTTTGTTTTCTCGTTCACCGAAGTCATTGTGCGCTTCGATAATAAGAGAAAATCGCGGCAGATTGACAGTAAAGAAAGACCTTCAGATAAAACTTGAACTGTTTTTTCACACATTTAGTATTGAGACGTTCTTAGATATCCTCTTTACTATTTTGGTTATGAAAGCATCGATGTATACAGTCACAGTCCTTTAGTTCATTGAATTATATTAACAACCAAATAATTGTAACTTAAAGTAAATTTTTAAAAAATTCTCTTTTATTAATCTCCTTCATAAGTTGCGTGTGTGTCGGAGATTTATTAACCAATCCTTCCGTCACATGTTGGGTGTGAAACAAAATTGATTTTTAAGCTGATTAAAGCTGGTTTGAATTCAGTGTTTTTCTTCTCTAAAGCTAACGAGTCAAGTCTGCATTTCTGAAGAGAGGGAAAAGATGGCTTCATGCCTTTAAAAGACATTAACTCGACCAGAATAAAATGGTTAAAATGTTCTACAACATGTCAAGCCAGTTAAAATAGGCTTGTGTTTCCTTGAGACCTCGAACAGAACATATTCAGTCTCATAATAGAGCTACCATCAGTTTACACTTCATCCAACTCTCAGGCGGGGTTCATTGCATTATTTGGTCTCCTATCCACACGAAATTCACTGCATATACGAGAGCTGGAAACGTAACTTGTGTGACCAAGTGTGTCACTATATTAGCTTTTCAAATGGCAATATTTTCTAGTTCAAGTGCGCACATTAAACAATGATGTAATTATTGGTACCGTTGTTAATATACAATGATGAAATCGCGTGGATATGCAGTAGAATGCATTAACTAAGAGGGTATCAGAATTGTTTAGGGATTTGATACAATGTTGCCCTTCGGAGAGTGGTTATCATCTTTATTAGTTGTCTGCGGTCTTTTATTTGTACCAGTTGTGGTTGCCCGAAAATTTCACGTATCGCTGATGATTGTTCCGGTTTCAAATAATAGTTGTTCACCGAGGCTATCATTGTCCGTGAAATACAAAAAGCAGTTCTGAATTGGCAGATAGAATGTTCAATCTTTCTGACCCAACAATTATTTCGTGGTCAATTGATATTAAGTTCTTTCCGTGTCCCTCTTATGCCACAGCTCCTTTAATGTAGTTGCACAATCAATTTACAAATTTTCACAC
Organism: Sepioteuthis lessoniana; assembly: GCA_963585895.1. Taxonomy (NCBI): domain Eukaryota; kingdom Metazoa; phylum Mollusca; class Cephalopoda; order Myopsida; family Loliginidae; genus Sepioteuthis; species Sepioteuthis lessoniana. Next base: position 119,496,445 of record OY757916.1, read on the forward strand.
ATACGTCAGCCACTTAAGTGCATTCTTCAAGAGCGGCTGGACCAAAACATCCGGTTTACCGTCGTCTCTGATTTTTGCCACTTCAGTTTAATAGATATTCTCATATTTTACAATTATTCTTCGATGAAACATTTCACAACTATGATTGGTTTTACAAGTCCGGGTGCTTTTATTGTGAATGAATAAGTATATTAAACGATACAATTTACAATCCGCGATGTCTGACAAGCAGAACGTGAGAAAGGCTAAAATAAAAAAAAAATAGATAGAAAGTTAGACACAATGAATGGAAACTAGAACCAAAAGAAAGAGACAATGAAAGTGAAAAAGTAAAAGAAAAAAAAAAAGTAAACAATTAAAAAAAAAAGGATGTATCATAGAAAGGAAAGACAGAATGAAAATTCCGATGAATGTAAAAGAAAATGGAAAGAAAAATGAAAAAAGGGAAAGAAAGGAAAATGTGAATGAAAAGAACAAAAAGGCAATCGGAAATATGAGTGAAAAAAACCCTTTAAATTAAACAAATATTTATCTTGCTATATAATAAAATGACGTTTTCCTCTTTAATTCTTCTTTACAAGAAAACATTCAGGAAATGTATATGTTTATTCTGCTTACATCAGAATGTATTACTTCTTCCTCAAAGGGTTCATGAACGGTTCACTGATTTGTCGTGTTTTAGAATAGGAATACAATCTTGTTATATAATATGAATACAATTTTGTTTCAGAACTTAGAAAAGATCCTGATTCACCGGTTTCCAAGATGAATGCGAAATTTATTTTTGATTTTGTTTTTATAATTAACTTTTTGAATTCGCAATATTGTTTTTGACTTAATGTCATATCGCATTTTGGTTTTGGCGAGGAGAATTTTTCTCTAGTTATCTTGAATTGAGTTACTTTGTATTTTACCTTGATATATCTTTTTTATTTTGCAAATGGCAAATCAATCTATATTCACATCAATTACACAAACACGTTATAAACTCAGAAACAAGATTTCAAAAAATAGAATCTAATTTTAAAAACTAAAATACAATAAATAAAATCGTATTAAGCTATGGAATTGGTGTATCTGAATCTTTTCTCGGACAATATTTTATTTCTATCTATGAAGTTCATCATTTAGGGTAGAAAATTACGATGAATTCAAAGTCAGGTTAATGGCTAGTAGCTGTTAGTATGGAGGTGACTGATAGGGCCAATTTAGGCTCTGAAGCCTCATTCATATTCAGGGCATACGTAAGGGAAATAATTCGGGTCTTTCGTCCGGTTCGTTTGTTCTGTGCTTCTGATGTGTGTTTCTACATTGCTGTACAAGCGCCTCTGCTGAACTTGCTTTGCCACACTGGATAATCCAGAGCAAGCGGTTATTAGGAGTTGTGATCAAAACGCAGAGTTTTAAGGAACACTTTCAAGTAGTCTTTGAAGTCTATCTTCTGCACGTTTCAACTGACTGCTTGCATTAGTCGAGTTCTTCGTATGACAGTTATTTGGGCAGTCGACCGTTCTGTATTTTAAAAATATAGCTTGCTCACCTCTCTTGGATTTTCTCCTGGAGAATAGGAATATTTGGAATCACAGGTTGTTCAAAGACCCCCATGTCGAAGATTCTTAATCATTTCATTGCGTTGTGTTTACTTCCAGGAGCAGGTTGGTACATAACTTCTATCGACAAGGAACTGATGGTACAGGTCCTGCTGCATATGGTCATTGAGGGCATAATCATTAACAAACAAGGGTTCTCTCTTTTACAATTTTAATTGCCTGTGGGTACCTGAAGTTAAATAGTTCGCCGACTTTCTGATAGGAGACCCCATTCAAGATTTTGGAGAAGCCTATTGAACAAGACACCCGCCAAGATCTTACCAACGGTAATAAAATATCCTCATGGCTGTCATACAACTGACGGTTGTCTTTGCTGTTGTATAGAATATTATCTTTACTCCACATGGGTTGGGTTTTGTATCATGTCTGGGCCTCCTGCTATGTAGACTTTAACATAGATTACGTCTAATCATGTTGCCTACCTCATGAGAGCTGCCTGAGGGCCTTTCTGATTTCATCTTCTGTGGGGACGTTGTCAAGGTTTGAGTTAATCCTCGGAAGAAGTGAAACGGCTTCATCGTTGATGTCAGTTGAGCGTTTGGGCACCAGATAAAAGTTTTCAGCCCATATCTCCAAGTTATGATTATTCTTTATCATCAGCTTGGTCCCATCTACACCGAGGAGATGACATAGACAGTTCTCACAGAGTCGTAGGAACGCTTGCAAAACTGTGGATTTGATCGGCCTTCATACTAAACTATACATTCCGGATTTCACGGATTTTCTTCTGAACTCTTTACTTTTTCTTCGCGTGAGATTAGGGGTCGTTCTGGTGCTCAGCGAACAGACTGCAAAAATATTAACACGACTACATATTTTAAGAATACATCCTTCTCCTACTAATTATTGGTGACATTCCAATGTAAGAACAAAATAAAAAGTCAAATTAATGATCCCACTTGGACATATCTTAAAAATACAATCTTCTCCGAATTATTGATAACATTCCAATATGAGAACAAAAATAGTCACACAAATTATTGGGGAGTCCGAACTTTGAAAAATCAACAAATTATACGATAAGCATAAAAAGACGCTCGGACACATGTCTAAATGATGCAACCTTCTTATGAATAATATCAAAGCCTCCTATTCAAGTCTTTTACAAATAAATAGGCAAACAAATTATTGGTGACACGAAAGCGAGTATCTAAATGGCGCAGTTTTCTTCTAGAACAAATACCAGCAAATTCTTGGACCAAGTAACAAACATTTTCCGAACATAATTCCTCCACCTTTAAAAAATTCAACAAAACTCCGACAAAAATAATAGTATCATAATTACTACTTCTTTTTCATGATTGGGGAGACATTTCTCTTATAACAATCTCTACTTCTTAAAATCTATTTTACATGCGTCAGCAACCAAAAAACTCCTCACAGAAGAATTTTGACATAAAATTCACTGCCCATATTAACATCCAACATTCTTCTTAACAAATCTAGAAAGGTCAGCAAAAGTACAATTCAGAACACTTTCGCTTTCAGTTGTAATCAAAAGTCAGTAAAATATATTTTGGTGTTAAAAAGTTATTAATCAAAAAACCTAATATGCAAAAAAAGGCGTTGACTCATAAACGCTTTGAAAAGAAAAACAATTTGACAATGTCAACTCGAAGACATCATTAAAAAATATTCAACGGCGTTGACTCACAGACGCATATATTTTTTGAACAAAGGAAATTCACAATAAAAAGAAGTAATCGGAAAGCTCAGTTTAATCTCCGAAAAACGACTCAGAATCTCTGATTTCGTCTTCAAAAGTTCTCAATAAAATACACTGGAATCTTTACAGCATTTCAACTCAACTGAATTTATCAGCCAAGTCAAACTTTTATCCTCTGCATTTAAAAAATTCAAGGCCCGAATTTAACACAAAATGGGATACTTAGAAAAGCTATGACAAATTGTCTATAAGCTGAACACTTCTAGAACATAATTCAATGCCCTGTTGGTTATTTTAACACAACCCCGACTGACCATATAAAGTTCTTCATAATCGATAAAAGCAACAATAGAGATATCATCTACTGACAGAGTCTACGCAGACAAATAAGCTAATCTACTTGCAAAAGATGAATCTGGACATATTATATTATGGAATTTTCATCAGAGAATACTAAAGAAAAGAAAAAAAAAACAGAAAAAAAAATAGACAATTTCACTGGCCGACTTATCTAAAAGTAATATGCACACTTTTAATCATTTTCCCTGTTTTGTAACATTGATAAACATTGAACACTTTTTTGTTTGTTTCGATATATACCTATATCGATCAAGAGGGGATTATTTATGGATAATCAATGATTTCCATATAAAAATGTGCTAATTTCTATGCTCCACCCCCACCCCTACCAAAAAAAAAAAAAACAAAAAAAAAACAAAGACTCCTTGTATGTTTAAAATTTGAATCTGTATATTTGCATTGTTTGACTAATCTGCGCTTTCTTTCGGAACGCGATTTTCTTTGACTTTGTAAACGATCGTATTTGATTTGCCCCGCAAAAACTTATCGGATCAAAACCCAAAATAATGTAAGAAATTTTTTCTTCCCCAAAATATGATAAATATATTTTTAAGCAATTAGGATAATAGATGAGTTAATCCATTTTTAAAATTTAATTTGGAGGCTATTTAAAACTTATAAATAAAGCGATAACATACGATATTCTTTCATATGCAACACAGAGATTCCTCTATCACTGCTAAAATTTCCGACTTATTTCTACTGAGTAAAGTTCAGTTATTTTCCAACATTCAATTCCTTCAAAATGAATTTAATTTCAACAGCCCCTAATTATTTCTACAAGCAAAAATAAATATTTCTTATTTACGATAGGGATCCTTGTACAGATATAACATTTCTTACAATTGATTAGTAATACTTAGCAATGCACACACATTTTAACGTATAAATATACTTTGTCTCAACATTGTGACTCTCACAAAGAATTTTTACACCCAACAAAATTTAATCTAGTTTTCAACCAATGAAAACTACTTTGAAATATTTTCTTATTAATACCATCGTGGGGCATATTAACACTTTTACAATAATTACCTTCTCTTACTAACAAAAGAGACAAAAACTTTTGTTGTTTTTCAACAAATTTTATACTCAATTTAAAAAAAAATTGAATTCGTAGAACTGTGTTTAATTTGATCATTCACACACTTCTCCCTTTCTCCTCCCCTCTCTCTCTCTCATTCACATTCCCACTCACACACATATACGTGTGTGGGTGTGTATATTTAACGTTTAACAGAGTTAAATTCAGAATTTTTCTTCTCCAAGACTGGTTACCATATCAAGTTTAAAGAAACCCGTCTGCCCAACTACTTAACCATAGTTAGACGTAGAATAATTTGATGCATATACATATACTGTATAAAGAGAATTATTGGATTCATAGCTTGAAACCTAACAACATATGTTTGGTTGCGAAAGAAATACCTCACACATTTTTAACTGTCACCTGTGTTGTATAATTGAACTTAGGCAAATGCCAATGGTAGCTCTAGCTAGCTAAGGTCTTATCGTAATTTCCTAGAGGTGAACAGTTACAACTAGAGCTTGGATCAGTGCACATCGAACGTTTGCTCGTTGAATATTTCTTAAGACTATGGAATCTGTAAATAGCAACACAGGGAGCTTCTCGCATATATTTCATGTTACATCGGAACGATATGTTTTCGGATAAAATTTTCAGCCCATAGGAGTATCGATTTTCTATTTAGAACGATCGTCAGCTCGAATAACTGTGGTTATAAAGGTAAACTAAAGGTTGAGGAGAGTGCAACGATTCCACTGTAAAACTCTCCAAAGATCTTGGATAATCAAAAGTTAGCGTATGTTGAACATTACGAATTTTTAAAATACAGCAGCTTATTTCAGTGAATGAAAAAAGGTAATAAATAAATGAATAAAAACAAAAATAAAACAAAAACAAAACAAAGGAATATATTTTTGATTCATCCCCATAAATACGATATATTTCCAAGTCGCCATAATTTAGTTTCGTCCTAGGGAGAAATGTGGCATAATTTGAGGTTCTGAAGCCGATGACTATAGCAAGTATTTTAAAAAAATCGTGGACATGCAGAAAGACTTTTAAGATAACCTTATGTGCAAAACCTAACAACGATATATATATATATATATATATATATATATATATATATATATATATATATATATATATATATATCCACATGGCCATATTTACAAATGACATGCACGTAGAAACGGAGAAAAACCAATCCACTCATGAACGTAGACACACAAACACAGACACACAAAGAACCCCCATATATATATATATATATATATATATATATATATATATATATATATATATATATATATAATTAAAGGCTTATGTATACCCCGCTATAAAGGCAACAGTAGTAAATGAAGACGTTTAAAAGTAATAACTTGACCAATATTTGAAATTTTTATTTAGATTACTTAGATAATAGCTCTTATAATATTGTCCTAACGTCAGAATAGAGCCCTAAGGTGTAACAAATTTAAATTCCTTGATAGAAAACAAGAGTGGAAAAATTGAATTCGAAGTTTGAAATTGATTTTTATTCACATTCACTCTTATATTTGCCCAGCAGAAGATAGTTGTAAAATGACACGTAGATGTTCATTTTGAAATGTCAATATCCGTTGAAGAATCGGTAAATATCTCAATACTCACAGACTCACCAATAACGCCAATAACATTCTTTCCTTTCTTGTCTCTCTCTCTCTCTCTCTCTCTCTCTCTCTGCCTCTCACTTTCTCAATCTCTTTCTTATTACTGAATCGGCTGAATCTACAAGTATTCCTCACGCCCATCTTTTTTATATTCATTCTATTTCATTCCATCTGGTCTTATGATGTAATTAGGGGTTTATTAAACACTACTTAATTGAAATAGTTTAAAGAGTGGTTTAATTTGATTCATATTAACTGCATATCAACGTCATCGGATACTTAATACTGAAATTTGATTGATTTTTAAATGTTTAATGATAATCATAATCATTTATATTTTCAACGGTCCTCTGCACTCATTTTTAAAAATTTGTACATTTGTATAATCATTTGTTTAAACATATGGCTAATTTACTTAGTTATAAGCTTTCAAGTTTTCTTAATAGCAATGGATTACGCCCGATTATTTTATCATTTAAGTAATTATTCATATCTAATTACAATAAACATCTTTTTGTACTCAATTTTATGATTTTAAGCATTCAAATCGAATCTAGATAATTTTCCCACATATTTATTTTATGCATTGATGTGACCCTAACAGGCATCACCAGTTCGAATCAGAATGGACCTAAGATCAATTGTAATGAAGGACAATTCCACATTTCTCGGAAGTCCCAAATGAAAACCTCAACACCGGATGCAGCAGTTTAGTGTCATACTCAGGACACTATAAATTGAGGGGTGGAATATCTTTATATCAGATAATGCTGACGGCATATAGCCCCGTCGACAGTTCAGTTTAAAAGAGTTTCTAGTTGACCTGTTGACAATTGATACTATTTAAACAAGGTTGTCAACTGTTGTAAATTGGAGGTGAAATGACAACAACACTTGTTTATAAAAATATATACTCTCTTTTGATTTACAAAACGTCATGGCAAAATGGCTGTAGGACTGAGATATAGACGACTACTATGGTTGACACGATGGGGAGATAGATATATTCTTTGCTTCTTCGTCTTCTTTCACGCGAGTCAGATACAAAGCCGGTTCTCAACCTAGTGGATGCCGACCCCTTGGCTAGTGACCAAAACGGTTGACGGGTCTACTCTGCTGACCGCCGACTCCCACTGACCCTTGGGGTCGAGAACTTTCGTCGTCATTATAATTTTTTTCTGACGCCCACACAATTTTCCTTCCGGTGCAATCCACTTGATTCCCCTACGCAATTCAGATGGCATTTCCGCTGTCTTTTGTTTACCTCAAGACAGAGCTGCGTATCCTGTTTTCAAATCTACAACTAACATAATCTGTCAAATGCCAATATGTAACACAACTAGGAATTTTAAGATTTTTAAAAATATGTTTGAATTAATCTTTTAGGACATAATTCCTCAAAGATTTTGTACTGCACATTATACAAGTAGTCTGCAATCAAAGTCCAATGACTTTGGTTTGAATTCTTTATATCATACCCCATTGTTTTATTTAACAGCCATAGTATATAAAACAACTCGGACATTGCCATGAAAGCAACAATAAGATCACAAACTAACGAGTAAAAGTAATTAATAAATTTGTTTCATATGAAAGACATTCACTAAACTTAACTCTGTTATATTTATTCCAACAAAATAAGAGCGAATAATATGGTTTGGAAAAAACCAGCCGAGAGAAAATATCTCATACAGGACTGCTCATAAATATGTACAAAGTCAAATTTTTTTTTTTTTTATTCAAAGTTATTTTTTTCAAAAGCAAAGATAGAAGGATTTCATTATATTTAGTATTAGATTACGTCGTCAAAATGGATATTATTAAGTATTATCTATAAATTAGATCTATAGTATTGGAATCATTTACCCCAAAAAAGTCAAGATTGGTTTGAAAATATACTATATTGAATTTTATGCTGGGACCTACTTATTTTAGACTGTTGTAACATATTCATATAATATTCATATAATGTATTTATATTTTTTATTACAACGTTTTAATGTTATATAGTTTGGTAATAAATAATTTACAATAATATCTTTTTTATTATATGATGTTCCATAAGAAAAAAAATTAACATCTTCGATTTTGGAGAAAATTAATATTTTATTAAAAATGATTTGTTAGGGTGTATAGTCCTGGTCATAATTATTGGCATCCATGAAATTTATGTACAATGTAGATTATCTTCAAAAACGAATCTAGGGAAATAGGTTTAGTCCATCGACAATTAATAGAAGATAAAGAACGGTAAATGATAAAACAAGTTTTAATAAATTAGCTTATTCAAAAAAAAAAAAAAAGCACGAAGAAAATGAAGAGGTGACAATATTTGTGGCCTGGATTATACTTTTTAGTTTTGTATGACAGGATTTGATACGTTTAGCTGTTGGGTATCAATGATGAAATCGGTAAAGGTTTCATTCGTGTCAGAAATATTTTAAGGGTAAGACATACAAGTTCAAATCCTGTCTTACTTTTTATCTACTTATTCGTACAGTATGTCAAATGAGCACTTATCGAAAATATCATTGTCCAAAGCTCACATGACCTAATTCTGTTCATTATCAGTCATTAAGCAGAAGCAGCAACAGCATGTTAATAAATATGAAATAATTACTTTTTTGCTGACAGAGCAATAGTTTTGATGTCAAAGGTACTCAAGTAGAGTGACTTGTTAACCAATTAGATGCATCAAAACTATTGATAGAAATGGTTTTGAAATCGTCTTCTGACCTGATTAATTGAGGAATATCCGCTCAACTTGGAATAAATGTGCATCTCTTTCAGGTTAGTTGAAACACCGTCAGAAATACTGGGGTTATCAGCCCACACATTATCACCTTACTTTAGAAGATCTGTTGAAAGCTTTCTCGCATACAAAACTATCCTCGCAAGGTAAAATGGCTAATGCAAAATATCTCATTGGTTGCTGTACGATAATTTGGGGAACTAAAGAAACAGTGAGAATTTCGAGCAACTGACTTTTTGTAAAAGCCAAGTTGATGATTATTACAACTAAATACTAAATATATATCAATTGATTATCAAAATTTTCCTTTTGATTTAATTATAACCGTAGATGATGCACTAATTTGTGAGTCACAGACCAAAAAAGTGATAAAAGGAAAATGCTTGGCCTATTTTTGATAAAAGTTTTTATATCTACTTTTGTTTTTATTTTATCTTTTTCACATTGAGACAAACTTGATCCAACATACAGTGAACACCTAGACTACTTTGGCACATAAAATTGTCTTATGAACACGAGAACATGATTCAATTTTCGCCTTTCTTCATCATTGATATAGAAATTTGATTATGTCTCTGCATGGCTTAACTTTTATGAATCAAAATGAATTAATCAGCTTCTGTTAACGCCTTTCTTTGGGTCAGATTGTAGAAACCTACAATTTTCTTTCTTCTATGAATTATCAAATCAGTCCTACTTACCTTGATCATAGATCCTCACTTGTACGTGTAAGACTCCGAGGCAGCTGATAACCACCACTTTAAAACTGAAAATTATACAACGGAATGGAATTTTGGAAGATTTCATCAATGCTGGTGGCGTGAAACGCCGGCTGTGCAGACAGCCTAGTCACATGGACGATTGCAATGAGAATCTGAAATAAACAGAAAGGCTAAATGAAATGAAAGAAAAGTTAAGGAAAATTTAGGACAATCTGGAAGTTTTATTATACACGTTCATACATTTTATCAATTATTTCACCCAAGAAAAAAAATAATCGTCTTATATTCAATACTGAAGAGTGAACTCATTTAACTAAATATATTTCGCCTAAAATTCATAGAATAGTTATTAGTTCTATATTCTATTAAATTGTCTTTCTTCCAATATACCAGTAAATTAAATATATTAGAAAATGTTACAGAAAATAAGTTTAAATCCTAGACTATAAATCCTTAATATCAAGCATGAAATAATCGGAAAAAAAGGCAAAAACCTTTTTATTCAACGTTAATAAAACTTGTAGTCACAACTAATATTTCGTTACATCTTTTAAGATGGTCACTGATGTTCATCAAATGAGTAATTTGTGATTTATGATGAACAATCCAAACCAAATAAAAAATATAAACATTTATTTGTTAAATTTGCTTTCACATGAAACTGACTTTTTTCAAAAACTCCTTAACAAAAGAATTTTAACTTTGTGAGATATTTATAATACAAGATATATAATTAGTAAATCTTTTTAATTGGATTTATATTTTATAGAAATTAGCATTTGTAATAATAAAATTGTAATTGACAAAAGGAATAAAATTTCAAAAAAAAGTAATAAATTTCTTGTCTTACTAGAATATTATTCACATTCAATTAAACATTACTCATTAGATTTATCGGTGGCTCTTTAAACTGAAGATGTAAAATAATTACAAAGTATTCTTTATGGTTTCGGATGAAAAATCTTTGAGCTTCGAAAATGATATTAGTTCATTCTGAATATCAACTGCCTTAGTTACCTCTTAGTTACCTCACTTGGCTACTTGTGATTATTTAATGTCTTAAGCACATAAGAAGTAGTTTCTTTTTAGGAAGTAAAAAAAAAAAGTCACCTAAATTGAGTTAAAAAAAACCCAACAAACTTTATCAGAGATGAAATTAATGATTTTTGAACGTTTGTTCGAAATCGAAACAGAATTGTGGAGTAAGAAAAAAAAACGAACTGACATTTAGTAAATTTTATGATAATCAGATTGTTTTACATGAAATCGAATTTTAATTTTTTTTTAATTAAACGGAAAATCAAATGAAGATCATTTGTGATAATACCCGCTTCTGCAGTTTGCATAAGTCATTGAGTCCACGTCTGAATACTTATGTGGGCCGGATCAAAGCGAGAAGCAGGTTCACAGAGAAAAGAACAAGACAAAACAACAACTTGTGGTTAAAACGTCAAGGGATGTTGAGAAGCGTGTAACACTTAGTGGATGATTAATTCTAGTTTGAGTTTCGGCTGGCAAAAGATTATCTTAACTAACTGGGTCCGGCTGGTAATGTCGCTGTTCGTTATTTCTTTGTCCCGGTCTAATCAACTCCCTTCGAACCCAAACTAAGTCTGACTCTCGGACCCAAAATGCACCTGTATATATACAGAATGTCTCATTATTATTTCCGGCTAATGGAACACCCACGAATAAACCCATAACTTTTTGGGGAGCCAATTCTCTCTTAAAAAAACTGGACATAAAATTAGTTCCTAGACTGGCCGTCTCCGATACAGGGACATTAAATTCAGACCCTTTTAAGTTCTGACAAGTACTTAACACGTCCGCAACTATATGTATAAACATTTTCTGATCTAGATTTCCTTAATCTAGTTAATGGGTTTTCCTAACATTTGAAATTCGATACCCAGGCCGAATCTAACTCATCTCGCCACATATATATGTGTGTATATGTGCGCGTGCGCGCAGGTGCGCGTGGGCGTGGGCGCACACACACATATACACACATACATACACACACACGCACACTGGTATGGGTGCACACACACACGTGTGTATACATATATGTGCATATATCCAACTCATAGTGTCACACATTTATTCAATGAAAATATCCGTTCTGACGTGTATTTATTTATTATACACTGGCAGCGAATTATTCATTCCATTCCTACACAACCAGTGGCCTGGATAGGATATTAAACCATCAGATGGTGAGGCTTCAGTTCTGGAGCTTTGGGAAATGTGTAGTACCCCTTCATTGCCATTACTCCGATGTGCACTTTGGCCCGGAGTGGTAGTACTTGTTCAGATCCCATCTATAGATCAAACAGAACTATTTAATCATTATACTTAAAATCATTTAAATATAAGCAAAAAAATTATTAGACTTATACAGAATTGTGTTAGATAACAAAACTTGAAAATACTTAGAAATATTGATGTTAGCAATACTTGAAATCATTTAACAGATGGACTCTGGCTCTTTTACAAATAATTTCCTCAATAAATTATTCACTTACAAACAATAGCCGTAGCTCTATCCATACTACAATATAGATGTACCACATGGACGCTAACCAAACACAAATAGAAAAAGCTTGATTAAAATTCCGCAAGAATGTTGTGTGCAATCGTGTATAAGTCCTGGAAGCAGCGCCCCATAAAACAGAAGGTGTTCGGTCATTGCCTACTATCCCAAAAAACATGCTAGGAAGACGAACAAGACATACGGGACCCGGATGGAGATGTAAGGACGAACTCATAAGTGACGTTTTCGTATGGACTCCTTCATATGGACGTGCCATTGTTGGCCAACCAGCGAAAAGTTACATCGGATATGTGTGGACACAGGATGTAAAATAGAAGACCTGCCCAGAGTTATTGATGATAGGAACGGATAGTATGTGTGTGTGTGTGTGTGTGAGAGAGAGAGAGAGAGAGAGAGAGAGAGAGGGAGAGAGTCAGGGAACTCTATGCTGACAGCACGAATTAATGAGAATGATGATATATATATATATATATATATATATATATATATATATATATATATATATATATATATATATAATAACAGGATTTAGCATTAATTGGCCAAAGCAGGACGACCACCTCGAACATGCATACAGCAGTTATGTGAGGCTACGGGATGTAGCCCTGGAGACCACCCAGAGGCGATGAACGATAGGTGGCGAGAGAGGGTCAGGGATATCCGTGCTAGCGGTACGACATGATGATGATGATATACTATAAAAATATGACGTGAATATAAAAGCCATAAGGCACAACCAAATCAAACCAAACTATCTCCTTCCGAAAAAACATGATTTACTCAAATAGTGGAAGATTTTTTTCAAATTTTAAAATTATTTGAATTAGACAAATTCTTGTGAGTAAGTTAATGACCCGAATTGTCGAAAACTGGTAACAACAAAATAGGTAAGATGAAAGACACAATGCAATAAAGTTTTCATCTTCAGTAGATATAAAGTCGAGATTTTCCTTTAAAAAAGAAAAAGATGGTAAAACGACACCCTTTCTTTCTCGCTATCAGACTGATTATTGTTTGAGTTTTAAATTCTATTTCAAGCAAGCTTTCATATATCCTTGCGCATTGTTCCACCATTTTTAAGGCTATCATTTCTTTGTTCACTGAATAATTTTCTTGTTCCTCATGTAATGTAAATGTAGCGTGCTCTTAAAAAAATCCTTGCAACTAATGCAGTGAGGTTTCCCTTGTCAAGTTATTTAAGATTATAAAGATCATGTCCTATCAAAGCCTTTGAATCGTTATCGTTCTTTGTTAGTTTTAAATTATTCATTTTCTAGATTAGAGGCGGATATTCCTCATCCTTATCATCAAACCAACAGCATAGATAGCCTGGACTCACTCCACATCCGTTCCAATGGGAGCTCGTTCTTGGCAACCCCAGTAGACGTTACTCAGTGTCCCAACAGAGCTGATGAATATTAGTCTTAGCTGGTTGGCCAACACTGGTGAATCCATATGCAGACGTCCACAGGAGTCTATCTTTACTTGTCTTACAGTGCCCAACATGTCTTTTTTGTCTTTGATGGTTTGTGAAAAGAAAGGCAAGTAGACTTACAGGTGCGACTTTTTGGGTACTGCTTTCGGGATTTGTTTGAAACAGCGCACTGTAATCTTGTGTACTTCCCATCAAGCTTTTTTTTTTTCAGGCGCATCTTTAGAGCATAAGTGGTGCAAATATTGACTACCTCGCAGGAAACAATGTCTATTTTCTTTAACGAGCAAAAATAAAATGGTGTTTATTTTCGTCCCACGAGCGTGAAGTAAAAAATTATATTTTCTCCTTTCAAAGGATAAAAGCAAAAGAGAAAGAATTAGAAGTCTTATTCTCATGTGACAAGTGGATATATGACAGGAGAAGCCATGCCCCCAATATAAAGGAAGACATTTATTTTTGTCTCCCAAGTGAGTCAATTGTAATTTATGCAATTTCAAAATGCTTACAGCTGCCGAGGTCAGCAGTATATTTCGCTAAATTGTTGAGTTGGAACTTTTGGGGTTTTTCACATAGAGAAGGTAAATTTTTATTTTCTTGGTCTAATTCGTAAGAGAGAGAGAGAGAGAGAGAGAGAGAGAGAGAGAGAGAGAGAGAGAGTACTGCGTTTGTAAATTGTAAATTCAAGTTATATCTTTTGATTCATTGTCTGAAGTTGTAGATTTATTGTTAGTTTTTTTATGAAATGCTAAACATGTTTTATTGCTGTTGGTGGAGATAAAGTTTAGAAACCATTTGTTATTGTCCATGGAAAGGTTGACTTGTTTTACTCTTCAGGTTTTTCAACAAATTGTTCCATGTTTGAGTTGATTAGATAAATTTAAAAGTGATCAAATCGAAACAAAACTTGAGAATAATCAACGATATTCGATTTTGTTTTGATAACAAACATACTGAAAAAATTTAAATCAAGGACGTTTGCGTTCATACGTAAATAAACAACTACAGAACCATATTGACATATACGATTTTTGAAAAACGGAAATTATGATCTTCGAAGACAATTCACAACGACATGAAATGTAAGAGATGGTGTCTCAAACGAATTGAATCATCATAAACAAAAAAACTGTCAGCGTTAATCGATTTAAAGAAAAACTAATTTTAATTAGAATGAAAACAGCAATTAATGGAGAGTGTCCGGAATAAATTAGGAGAAGGAGGGTGGTGGTAGTGGAGTGATATTATTCTATCTGTATTAGGCTAGAATGAATGTCTCTCTGGCAACCAGATAATCATTGTTTCAGATTAGCAAGAATTTTCCCTTCTTCAGTTATTTTGACCAAATATTCCAGCGCTTTAACATCATTTATTTCGATCTTTATAGAATTCTTTTAACGAAAAGAAAATGAAAAGGGTAGTTTTGGTTGTGAGAATGTTGAAAAGTTCCAGGAGAGTGGAATCATGAGGTTGCTTAAAAGATGGCAGAAGATAATAAAACACAATGGTAAATCTTCAATTAAGTTAGTATCTCACAAAAGATTGTTGTCATTAGAAAAAAAAAGTTCTCACTTAATAAATAGAACGAATATTTGTTACCAAATTCATAAGGGAGAAATGATCGTTTTGTAAACGTATGTATTTCAGCCTTTCTATATGATTGTCTACAAATCTTTCCAAAGAAAAATATTAAAAGATCAAAATAATTCCTCCAATCTCTTGAAATAAGTATCTGCAAAAGTTTCATTTCTCATCGTCTGACTGACTACATGAACATCTTTGAGAAAACGATTATATATCTTCAAACCAGTCGAATAAGCGTGTACCATATCGAGAAAATATTCATTCTGCTGATCGTGTAAGGGTCGGAAATGTATAAATTGTATAAAGGAATATATTGAAAGTTAGGAGACAGAAATTGTGAAATACAGGAATATATGAAATGGAAAGAAAGGGAAACACCCAGAAGATACAATAAGTAATAAACAAGAAAGAAATCATACACCATCAGACAAAGATGAGAGAAATAAGTAAGATAAGAATACTATGACATCAAATTAAAGTCTCTTTTTTGTTGTCTAATCACTTTTTTATTGCTATACCGTTCATCTCCCAGATCCCATCTCGTATTCCTCTGTGTTGCCTTGTGTTGCCGCTGTCTGCATCACTTCTCGATGCTATGCTGCGTCTTGATCGTTAGTTGTTCTCGCAACCCAAAACTGTTTTCAGTTCTTCTACGTTGTGATGAAGAACAACTCAGACAGGTTTCTCTGTGCACAATCTTTTAGAAAATCTATCCGTTCTTATCGGCAATTTCTAAATGAAGGTACATTGCACTAAACTTTCTTGCTCACCTAATCACGTGAATGCCATCTCAAGAAAGCCAAGTTTTGAAATGACCACAGGATTATTACACGGTAATTATAACGCATGATCCAACGGGTTTTCGACGCCGTTTTCTGTTAAAAAATAGATTCTCTGACTCTATTATTCAAAAAGAGCACATCAGAAGAATAAAAACTAAACTCTGCAACAGAAATCTCATCAAAGGAATAAGCACTTGGGTAGCTCTTATTGTAAAATTCTGACGACTATTCTTAAAATGAACAACGAAGGAACTCAGACAAATGGACCAATAGACAAGGAAATTGATGACCATTGATAATACCTTACACCCATAGATATAGAAGAGAAGGAAGAGAACTTGCTATCATTGAGGATTGCGTAGATGTAAATAATTCAGGAACTCAATTAATACATAAATAAGAGCAAAGGAAGACTAATTTCAGCTAGTAACAGTAATATCAAAATAAATAACTTAAGGAAAAACAACAAAATCTGGAAAACAAAGAGGAGAAGAAAAACAATCTTATAGATAAATCAAGGGAAAAACTAAGAAAATTCGCCCCGAGATAAAAACGACATAGCTAAGAAGGGGAAACTCAGTCTGTTAATAGTTCCACCAAATAATACCATAATGACCAAATACATGAAAATGAAAATTGATTATACGCATAGGAAGTGTAGGTTATGTGGTGACAGAAATGAAACGATTAATCTCATAATAAGCGAATGAAGCAAACTACTACCAAAATAATATAAGATAAGGCACGATTGGGCGAGAAAGATGACCCACGGAGAATTGTGCAAGAGATTAAAATTTGACCATACTACCAAATGGTTTATACACAAAACATAATCAGTCTAAGAAAATGAAACCGTTAGAATTCTCTGGGATACAGAGATACAAACGGACTACCCAATCCAAGCCATAAGACCCGATCTGGTGTTAATTAACAAGAAAAAAGATCTTTTGATATTGTGAATGTCGGTGTTCCAGCGAGCCATAGAGTAAAAATAAAAGAAACTAAAATGAGATACGTATTTGGATTTTACAAAAAAGTGCAAAAAAGGTGAAACATTAAAATGAAGGTGATACCAATTGCAGTTGGTGTGCTTGCAACGATCACCAACGGCTTATAGATATATTCATTTACAATCTGGATTGAGAGTTCTTGTCAGTGTCCAATCTATGTGTTAATGTGATCTATTTAAAAATATAAGTATTAGATAGGAACGCTGAAAAACTTACTACTAATACTATTACTATAACTACTATTACTAATACGTAGCAGTGTAGTTTGTTTATAACAACGCTACGAGGATTCTCCTTATATTCATTGGGGGCCTCGGATGGTGTAACGGTTTGCAAGTTAGACTTGCAAACCTTCATCAGTGAGTTCGAATCTCATTTGTCGCCCCATTGACACGGCCTTGTGTCATATCTTAGCAAGAAACTTAGTAGATTATAATATATGTATAAACCTTGCATGTACAAGGAAATGGTTATCATTAAATAATTTTCGTTGAAACCATATAGACATGTATTATTAATATTAGATTGGAATACTTGAAACCATATAACTTTGTGGAAATTATTTGTAATGGGTACAGGTACTATTTACCAACCCCTCCGCTCGGGCAGGATATGACACAAGGTCAATTTTTAAGCGGAGTTTAACAGGTTTGAATTCAGAGTTTTCCTTCTCCTAGACTAGTAATGGGTAGAGGTACTTGATAGTGAATAATATGTCTACAACTGATTATTGTAGACAAGTAAAAGTGATATTAAAAAAAATGATTGCAATAGAAATATAAAATATAAATCTAACATTTCTAAATGAATCAAAATCCGACATTAAATAACCCATAAGTAGTTGATATGCCGTTAAATAAATGAAGAAAATCCATAAAATATACAAATCAACAAGTAATTCCACAAAAAAAAAACTTTTCTTAACGACCACATCACAGAATGTCGAATAAATTGACTGCATCTCGAATGACGAGTAAGCAGCCCCCGCCCACTAAATTGAGTATGTCTGCATCTAATAGCGTGAGTCTAGTTTTAGAACTCTGAGAATTGTTGAGTCAACCCTCCATTACCATTACTCTCAGATCCGCTTTGACCAGAATTAGAATTATCTGTTAAGGTCCCATGCTTTAATCATCTAGATTTTTTTGAGATCATGTATAAAACAATTCGGAATTATAATTATAAATGAATTGATAATTGATATCACAATTAAGTGTGACGTATTTTGCTATTCAAGCAGATCGGGAAGAAAATTTTTGTATAACTGTTAAACTGGCTTTGACTTAAAATAACCCAGGAAGAGCTTACATGCCATAAGACCAACAAAATTATTGGTGTTAAAAAGGAATAATTGAAACCGTATCAGCATATGTGAAATTATTTGTATTTTGAAAACCTACTTGATGCTACAAATATTTACGAATTATCATTAGTTACTTGCAACCAAATATTTGTTGCAAGTAACTAATAATAATCTGCTTACAAAATGAAAAATGACTGACTTCGTTATAAATCAGTAAAACTGGACATGCCGTAAAATCAACCTATCTTTTTTCATTTAAATTCTTTATTAGAACAGATCAATTCAATCTTCCCCACAGCTGAAGTTATATACGTTTATGTGATTATCTATCTATCTATCTCTCTCTCTATATATATATGTTACACCATAGTATATATATATATATATATATATATATATATATACCTTTTTTTTATTTGCACAAAATTAACTCGGACATATTACACAAGGGAAATATTCCAGTGCTTTTGTGTTCCTTTCAACACGTATTTTTTGTAGACTGTAAGATAAGAAGAATGATAAGCGTTTTTCTGTTACGTTGATATATTACAAGTTGGTAGAGGGATTCTTCATAGACTGTTTTTTAAACCAAATCTACAGAGGCCAGCTAGCCTTACTATTTTATCAATAGTTGGTAGGGAAGATGTTGATTCACTCGTTTCTCAAAGTGAACTGAACACAGTAACAGCGGGAATTTGAACCCGGCTTGCTGATTCCATGTTCTACTCATATTTGATTCCACAGCTCCTTCAGCGTTTTTCAAACTTATATGGAAAAATGTTTCCTTAAGTGGATTTGTTAATGTGAAGAAGTAAATTTGCAATTACATGGCGGAAATCTTATTCGAAGAGCCTTTGGCGACATGTTGCGTATCTGCAGAGACCGCTGATCGTTTCAAATCGTTCTGTAAGCCAAACTAACGCAGTAACTATGCATAATGATTTGCGAAAAAAGGATGCGATGTAAATGCAATTGAGAAAGATTTAACGTCAGAGACTATTTAGAACATCAGATCAAAGAAAGAAGACACACACACACACACACACACACACACACACACACACACAAAAATAAAAGGAAACGAAGAGATTTGCAATCGATTCCTGACTTATGTTAGTGCGAGAATTTCATAGTGATTACAACCTGACTCTATAGATTACAGTATTATTTGCTTTCACTTGATACTCTCCGTTCAAATCCTGCAAATAGAGTATGAGGCTGGATATTTTTCAAATTCGGTTCAAAACATCAATTCCCTCCCTCAATCAGAGTCACTGATACTTCATGATTGTGTGATTTATTAACACGACTGGGGTTATTTTGCGTCTTGAGATTAGAGAATTGCAATCATGGTACATTTTTTGTGTAATTGATTCTTAAGAGATTTTTGCACAAAGGTGATATCGAGTATTTCTATCGAATACAAATAATTTGCAAACATATCAATTCGACCATTAGATGGAACCCAAACGAGTGCTACCACTTTGGGTCGGGGGGGGGGGGACGGTAGTAATGGCAATGAAGGAATACTCCCCGAAACTCCAGAACGTGAGCTTTACCATTCCAGGGGCACTCCTCTTTGGAGAGATGTCACTCCTCTTCATGGGATACAATCAACATATTTTAAGCATCATCGACATTACACACCCTTATTTCCTGAACGCGGATCACTGCCACACACACACACACACACTTATCTGAATTGTTGTAATCCTGTATTTCCATTGATAATTTTCTTTGTCATCTTGTTGCTTTTAACCACAACATTCTAGAATATTCACCAATAGGTAAAGTAACCAATGTGAAACACGAATAGTTTCTGATAATAGTATCCTTCCACCATCCACCATCACCCCCGAGCAGAAGTTCAGAGATTTGAAAGACAATTGAGGTTAAAGACGGTTTGGAAACTTACAGAGATGGCCGGGCTAAATTGTTGACACATAAACGTCGGAAATAAACTGTGACAGTGTGTTTGTCTATTCTTTTGTCAGCGGGATCAAGCGATACCTTCTTCGTTTCGACAACTTTTTCTCACTACCTTTTCCATTGACAATTTAATATCCACTGGGAATCATTTTCATTTCATCAAATATTCTCCACTTTTTATTTTCATCTCTAAATGCTTGCTATACTTTTGTTTATCTTATTTACTACCAGAGTAACAAGGGCTAGGGCGAAAATATTTCTCTCGACATATCTTAGTTCAATAAACGGATTAAAAACCAACTTCAAACAGCAACAGCAACAGAAAACTTTTATCGCTTTAAATGTTGTTCAGTTATCAATTCTCAACCTTTCATAACAATATTTCAGCCAATTCTTTTTAAAGGACTTTTATCAGTCTGTACAGAAAGAGGTGGGTACCTATTTTTACCAAGTAATGCCGGTACTTATCCTACAATAGAAAACTTTGATCCATGATCAATTTTAGAGTGAAGGAATCTGGACAGTCATTCTATACAGCACACAACATTTATGGTAAGTTAGCCAACTTTTTTTTACTGTTCATGCAGACGTCAGGGTCTTCCCTCTTCTTAGTTCAAAGGGAAAATAGTCTCCGACGACTACAATATCGGTGATGGCTAAACGTCTGATGAAGGAGAAAAAACACCAAAACACAAAAGAACGTTAGGACTTCTGTTGCTTTATCCTCCCTGTTCAGTTGCTGGGGCCGAAGAAGTAGGTGGAAATGAAAAACATGTAGGTTAGCACCGTACATACGAATGCTTGTCTTCTTTTACCCCAACCACCAAAAGAGAAGACAATAGAGAAACTTATCGTCTTTTAATAGAAATTCACTGACCATCCAACCTCCACTTCCACTTTATATGGGTAGCATAGTCCAACCAATCCACGTCATCATTTAGATGGCCGATCAAGTCTGTTAACCTCGACATGTATTGTTTAGTTGCCGTTTTCAGTCCGAGAAGTAAGATGAAGTATATCATATTACACCTATTCGACCAGACGAGGCTTTTAACTTTTCCTCTTTCTTCTGGCTGCTGTTTTATTTATTTGCAGTCCAGTAGATTACAATGCAACAAAATGCTGCATGGAAGTCAAATTTTTGTACATTAGCCTTCTAATTTATTTTTGTCGTCTGAAAACCAGTAATATAAAACTAGAAAATGGTTTCAGCATTACATTTGTCCCTAAAGATAATATACGTTGCTTCTTTCATTTTTGTTTTAGTCTCCAGAGATTTTCCTTACACATTACTTAGACCTTATTTCCATCGATTTGTATCGAGGCCACAATTAAGTCATTTTCACTTTTCACAAAATGTCGTTGTGCTATTTAAATCAACTTAATATTGTGATGTAAACAAATCCTTTTTATACTTCATCAGTTACTTCTCTTCCAGATGGTAACAAATTTGTCATAGCAACAAAAGATTGAGATCAATAATCCGAACAAGTTTTCAAATGTTTATGAGTAATCTCAAAATTACAGTTTGTAAGCTTTTTCCCCATCTGGACTAATACATTTAGTAGGATTTACATAGGCAGACATTCACAGAGTCAATCAGAGACTTTCGATGTTGCTTTTACAGCACTCAACCTAATTTCACTTAGATGACTTGAGAGGAACACATGGAATTTGAAACGTGCATCAGCAGAAAATAAAACCACAAACATAAAAAAGAAAATAGTTTACTTTGAGAAAAATTGTGGGGAAGAGAGGCATGATCAATTTTCAAGAGCAGGCACATCCAATAAACAAACATGTCGAGATTTATGAGAAGCAGAATTTCAGCCAATATGTTACGAAAATTCCTCGATGATCGATTTACCATAGGGGAAAAAATAAAACAGATAGAAAAAGATAGAACACTTCATTATATATATATATATATATATATATATATATATATATATATATATATGTGTGTGTGTGTGTGTGTGTGTGTGTGTGTGTGTGTGTGTGTGTTTAATCAAAATGATCGTCTTATGAGTATTGTTAGATGACATTAGGAAGGTTTAGCTTTAACTATAGTCAAACAAACATCAATCTTTGCTTAACTGTGCTATTAGATTTCATTTCTATTTGGCTGACTAAAAATATTTTTTGTAGTAACATGACATTAGAAAAGGTTTGCTGTAACTAACATCAATCAAAAAGATCATTTTGGATTTTATTATGGCAATTGATATAATACATACATTTGTTTTAATTAAATGATAAAAATCAAATTGTTACTCTGCAGAAATACTGGTTTCCAAGTTATTAAGTTAACAGGAAACTACAAATTTTTCCTAACCTGGAGATAAAGGTTATGGTTAGTATGGGGTATATCATAATCTTCTTCAAAGTAGAAAGCAATTGTTGAATATAGATACGTTCAACTATTCAAAACATCTCGTTCTAAATCAAAAATAATAACACCGAATTTTGTGAAAAGCAAATACATATTTCTGTTGAATTCATATTGCAAAAGGGACGCTTACGGAAATTGAATTCGATGAAGCATCTTGCCAACTTTTTACTTCTAAGGAGTTATAAATTTTCAGAAATATTCTGCACTTCAGTTTTGGCCGGAATATTAAAGGCAGGGACATTTTAAAGAACACAAAGGGTATTTTTATAAAATGTTTTTTTCGGAAAATTCAAAATACACACCACATTTTTTTTTAATTGTAAAAAAGCAAATCAAATAAAAACAAAAAAAAAACAAAAAAACAAAAAACAAAAAAAATAAAATAAAACGAAAACAAAACAAAAATATCAACAAAAGCAAACAAACAATTACTTAACATTTTATATGAGGGTTCACTTTCATATTTTAATTGAAGGTAGACTGATCACCCATTTCTGGAAGAGTGATTTGGAAAAGATACATTTCCAGACAAATCGAATAATTTTAATTTTTTCAAATCCTCACTTAGTATAATCCTTTTTTAAATACGTGTTCCGAAAATAGGTGATCATTCTACATTGAATTCCAATGTGAAAGTGAAATCCCCTTATAAGATGGGAAATAATTTTCGAAAAATAAAAAATGCAGTGAAGAAGTGATTATTTCGAATCACTAAAAGAAAAAAGAAAAGAAAAAAGAAAAAAGAAAAAAATTACAAGAATTATTTTTTTTGATGAACTTTAACGGCTGTAGAATAATACCCCCCAAAAAATCCTGGCTCGATATCTTCTCAACTGCTTCATGACGGTCTTTGATTTGATGATTTACAACAGTTTAAGAATTCTCTTCGATTGCAATCCGAATTACTGTCAATGTAAAAAGACTCAAAACAAAAAGTTCCTCACAAAATATCACATGACCCACCCCGGAATAATTATTGATTTCATTAACTTAATTATTATGGTCGTGAATCAATATCTGGTTCAGTATTCTAATGGGGTGGGCCTTGAACAGTTCTCATCTCATATGGTTGACAATTTGATGTTGGATAATCTTATAAGAAAAGTATTTAAACGATTTCCGTTAATCTTTTTCATATATTCCTATATTAACCTCAGTTATTCCATATATTATGTTCATTTGTACGTCCATGTAAGTTATTTGCAATTAAAGAATGGAGAAGTGAATAATATTTCAGATTAAAACAAAAAAATTCTTAATAAATAAAGTGTAGAAATTTCATCAGTCTGTTAATTAAAGAATTAAAATTACCAATCTTAATCTTCTTTCTACCCACCCGCTCTCTCTCTACTTAATTACATTATTTTTCTATATATTTCTGAATCAGGTTGTTTAAATACATTGACGAAATAAAAAATAATCTGTCACTGATAGTCAAACGTACATAATTTTTGCCGGTATTTTTTTCATTAAATGCTGTTCAAATGAACTCATAAGCAATTCCAGGTAATTCTTTTGCTAAGCGAAGGATATGTTACCGTATAGAAATCCGTACTTACAGGACTTATGCACTTGACTCTACCTAAAACATCTTACCCCATCTTTATGTCTCCTACTCCATCAAGACGTTTTTGTAAACTCAATAAATGGTAATATAATAAAACAAGATTTCTAGAATTAAGGCGGGCAAGGAAGTTTTAAAATTGCTGTTATCTGTAGTTTTAGAGTTATCATTTTAAGCTTGGCTGAACATTGTCTCACTCAAACGTTAAATCTTTGTGATTGATCAAACTGTAAACCTTTTCTTTCACAGTAATTGTAACTGATAAAACTCAAAGCGGAATTATTCCAAAGTGTCTGTCTACATTTTGAGATACGAATTGTTGTTTAAAATATTTAGGACGTTTCGGCCGATGTTCGTACCTTCCGATTACATTCAGGATTTTTTGGGATATTGTCAGATAATTTAGAATCGAAATCTTTATTCAATCCAGGTGGGTGGACAGTTCATATTCCGCTGTTAATACCTCGAGATATTTTTGTTCTTGAAGCTGGCCCGATTTCTTGGTAGATTCAAACTATTAGCTCTTAATGAACATTTTTATACTCTAACAGACATTTCAAATATAGATTTTAAGGGTGTTCAAATTAATGCCACTTTATCTACCTCTTCAAACAGGATTCAGCAGAGCCAACAACGATTAAAGTCATCCGAAGAAGGCTGTAGAGTACAGCCGATAAAAAATTGACCAAGATGTGAAAACAACAGACCGAGACAAGTAAATGATGTGCTCCTACCAATCCCGATAAAAAATTGATCAAAAAACATTCTCGGGGGAGGAAAAGACATTTCTGTTGTGAGTGTTTAACTTGTTCCTGTTCGTTAAATATTTTCTACGTCATTTTATATCTGTGTATAATATTCATTTTTCATCAATGATCTGTGAAAAAAAAAAAAGGGAAATTGCGTAGTTTTATTTCACGGTCAATTTCTGAAAAATTATGAGGACCACATTTTCCATGTTTTGGCAACATTCAAATTTATTGTAAAAGAGAGTGAATCGTTTCAGTTTTTGGACTAGGCTATTTTTCTTGAGTTTTGATATTAACATATCATTCTTAAACTTAGCGGGACTAGTTGGATTTGGAGTAACTTTGAAGCTGAAGTCACCTTTTCTAGACTGTTCAAGACAATTTATTTCGATTAAAGAAATTATCAAATAAGCATCAAGTATATTTTGGGTTCCTTCTGCAGCCTTATTGCCTTTTCTAAATTCACGGAGTATTATATGTGTGAAGGGATCCGTAAAGTTTATAATATCTAGGAAAGTAAGTTTAATAATTAAATTAGTAAACTGTCCTTTTATGTTGTAAATTACCCGTTTAGAACTATACGAATACGCACTTGCAAATATTATCTTTTAGGCATTTAAAAATTGTAAAATTATAATCTAACCTATCTTATAATTTTAGAAATTATCTAAAGATGAGCTGATCATATATAACAATAAAGAGTATGATGTTTTTTTTTATATATATTTCTTTCTTTGTTCGCAACTTTTAACACGCTGAAATCGATATATAAAATATAAAAAGCAAATACTACACTATTCCAGGGTAGAGCAAACAGATAAGCTTATTATCTTTGTGGAAAAGATTTGGTGTGTGTCATTTTCTGAACATCAGCATCTTATTTTGAGAATATCGATTGTTTATTAGAAAGACAAAGTTATTTTTCTTTGAAAATATGTCTAGTTATATTAGCAGACGTCTCAAGAAAAGTTTTTGTATGATAAAAAAATGCCCAAAGAAATCATCTATTGATATAGAAGTCTCTATTAATGAATTACTTTATCAATATAATACAATATTTCATTTCTTTCTCAGGGAAGAGTTGAGATTGATTCAAGATACAAAATGACTGCAGAATACAAGTGAGTAATAATTGCTTTTTGATTAGCAAACTATTCGAAACACAGATGAAAATTGCAGACATTTATTATGATCTTAATTTATGCTGGTATTCAAAAGCTGTGCTTGTTTCCGTTTTAATATCTCTTGCGACTGTTGTTGCCTCTTCATCTCGATTAAATCAATACTAAATTGCTTGAAGATTTATCAGTTTTCTTTGTTGAAGTTTCGATATCATTAACTTACTTTTTATACCAATTTAGGACTGATAAGAAAATTTGCATTTGGTGATTGGGCCATCACATTTAAAAGAAGTCAAAACTCGAAATATGAAAATATTTGTCGTTTAATTCTATCACTAGATATACGGCTATTTTAAAAGTTAAGTTTTTATCACAAGCTAGCCATTAAGGTAGGTCTGACCGAAATAATTTAGCCAATAGAAATTGCATCAAATGGAAAGTGAACTTAAGCGTGGCATTTTAAAATAAGGCCATAGAGATGTTCCTTATTGTTTCTAAATAATGAGATAAAGATATAAAAATCTGATTTATGTATCAAATTATTCATTGTTTTTATTTACTAAACTTTGCTTAGTTTGGAACACAGTTTTCTTTTTGCATACAATGTTTGCTATAACAACGTGGTCACCTATCCAAGTATTCACCATTGCTTAACTTTGGTGATATGGTTTAAATTTGTGATTTTAAAGTCGCTTGAATTAAAGGCAAGGCATTCATTATTTAGATATCAACAATTATTTGATAGAAAGAAGCGGGTAAAAGAATAAACGTCAGAAGAGAACGATTTAATTCAATAACAGATACTTTTTTGAACTTGAAATTTATAAAAACGAGTACAAGAAATCTCAGAAAAATACTTGGTTCTTCCTTTGAGTTAGTTGAATATATATATATATATATATATATATATATAAGTTTTTAACAGGATTTTTAACGTGTCAAAATCTGAAAGAAAACAGGGATTTTAATACAAGATTTTCCACCCGAGACTAAAATAAAATAAAAATCACTCGATTTTTCTGACTTGAGTAAAAAAAAAAAAAACGGGGATTGTACCTTTCATTTATTTACAATGAGTAACTTCCGGGCAAATCGCTTGAAGTTGACACCTGCCAAATCACCTTTATTTGTTTCGGATTCCAGGATAAGCAAAACGCGAGATGCAAACAATGACAGTAGCAAGTGAATATGTTGTGTTGTCTGACATTTTTTTTAGAAAAAATATCGGAAGAGCCTGAGTTTTTACCGAAGTTGTTCAGTTGGCATGAATCTTTCCTGAAGGAATGCAATGGGTCTAATTTGGTAGATCCAACCAAGGAGACAAACAAATCAGAAGAAAATTGCCTTAGGAAATAAATCGGATTCCTCTGAACTTAGGAAACGAAAAAGATAAAGTTCTTTTAGATAAAAATAAAAGGAGGCGCTCGTAGTGTAACTGTTATCGTCATTGGACGGGGGCATAAAAACCTGACTTCATATCCTAAACAAGGCAGTTTGAATTTCACAAAAAAAAAAAAATAAATAAAAAATAAATGAATAAAAATAATTTTTAAACTACAAGGGGCCATTATTATGAGAGGTTCTAATTGTTAACAGTGGGGAAATTTAACACAGGCTCATCAAGTTTGAATTCTACTCAAGGGTTTATGTGTATTTTAATGTAATCTTTCGGAAAGATATCAATTAAAGAACATACTGATATATATATATATATATATATATATATATATATATATATATATATATATATACCTAACAAGTGAGACGCAAATATAAACACTGCCTCTTCGTATCCTTATAGTTTGTTATATAAAACACTTAAGTTATCCAAGTATAAAACATTTAAAAAAATGTCGATTTGTTGATTAACGCATGAAGGCTTTCGAGGACAAAATCAACGTATTTATTATTTTGACGTCATCTTTTCAGAGTAATATTTCAATTTAGTTCGTTATGTAAAAATCCATTATTAATTATATGGGGTGTAACAAACATATTTCAGTTTTAATCAACTGAGTGTTTATGGGAAAATTAACGGCAAAACAAATTCTGAGGAAACAGTAAAGATAGAGAAAATTTATAGAATAAAACGACTGGCACACTGAAAAAAAGAAAGAAAACTTACATTTTCTTGTGATTTGTTTGGGTCTGGTAAGAGAACCCCCCCAAAAAAAACCCAAAAAACAAAAAAAAAAAAAAACAAGCAATAACAAAACAACAATTAAATGAACTCATAATTAGAAGTGAAGAATTGACTGTCAAGATATTCACCATGTTCGGATATTTCCGGAAATACATTTTGTCAACGGTTTAATAGAGAAAAATATCTTCTAAAAGGTAAAAGAAAAGATTTTATTTCAAAATTATAAGCATGTCATAAAAATGTAACCACATGATCATGAGGAAAACTTTTCGGGGAAAATTCTTTATTTCTATTTCTCCTCATATAACTTGACTATATTCTCGTTCCTCTCCTAAACACATTCAGTTCTACATGTTCCTTTATTTGTGTATCGTATAAATATAATCGTTCATATTTTATATTGTAATAAAGTTATCAATCGGTAATTTTTATCCTCTATATTGCTTGTACGTACGACAGTTCGAATTCATTTGAGCACCAAAATTGTCAAGACTTAACAACTTCTATTGATAATCTTACATAGTTTCCTAATCTTTATAAGATTAATTGATGATTGAAACTAATTGTATGTTTCCCTGTTCTGCTAGTTAGGAGTAAATTAGAACTGATTAGAAAAACCGGATATACCACATATTCTGAGCAGGTGTAGAACCACTGGAAACAGATATGTCCTCTCTCTGATAGCAGGCGCACGTAAGGGACGACTCAGATTTGAAAGTTAGTTAGCAGCCAGACGTGAAGATTCAAAGACATAAGTAAACTCGAGCCAGGGCAATGTAGAGACAGTAAAATATTGGAGCTCAGATGCATTGTGGTGAGAACAGACCCTGCGAGAAGCACGTATGAGAACTAGAATATAAAATGCGCGGCAAAATTCAAGGTATGTGTTTGCTAATATGGGTGACTCAGCTTTTTATACTCTCTTCCTTTCTTTCGACGACTACTATATAAGTGTAGGAGCGAGTAAACTATTGTGTTAGTGAACCAAGAAAGCGTTACGTGTATTCGTCAATTTTTCCCACGGCGAGGTTACAATTGGGTCCAACTACTAAAGATGTTTCACGACCTCACAAATATTGACCATCCATAGAATCCTTGAAGGTGTATGGGCAAAAAACATACAAGCGACATTACTAATTGTCGACTTTACCAAGGCCTTCGATTCCGTTCACAGAGGAAAGATGGAACAAATCTTACTAGCATACGGCCTACCTAAAGAAACTGTAGCAGCAATAACGGTTCTCTATAGAAACACCAAAGTGAAAGTACGTTCACCAGATGGAGACACAGAATACTTCGACATTGTTGCAGGAGTACTAAAAGGAGACACGCTAGCTCCATACCTCTTCTGTCTAGATTACGTGCTTAGAACATCGATTGATAAAATCAGAGAAAACGGCTTCGAGCTGACAAAGAAAAGAAGCAGAAGGTACCCCGCAAAAACAATTACCGACGCCGACTACGCCGATGACATAGCGATACTGGCAAATACACCCAACCAAGCCGAAACACGACTGCATAGTTTGGAACGAGCAGCCGCAGGCATAGGCCTCCATGTCAATGCACACAAAACGGGATATATGTGCTATAATCAAACATGTGACATCTCCACACTAGACGGAACCCCTCTTAAACTAGTAGACAAATTCACTTACCTAGGAAGCAGTGTCTCATCAACCGAAAAGGACATCGACACGCGGTTAACGAAGGCATGGACAGCTATCAATAGGCTATCGATCATATGGAAATCAGACCTGACCGATAAAATGAAAAGCAGTTTCTTCCAGGCAGCTATCGTATCGATACTGCTGTATGGATGCACTACATGGACACTAACAAAACGGCTGGAAAAGAAGCTAGACGGCAATCACACAAGAATGCTGCGAGCAATCTTGAACAAGTCCAGGCGGCATCTTCCCACAAGACACCAACTATACGGCCACCTACCTCCTATCACGAAAACTATTCAAGTTAGACGAGCCAGACATGCAGGGCACTGCTGAAGAAGCAGGGACGAGCTCATAAGAGATGTACTCCTATGGAACCCCACATATGGCCGGGCAAAAGCAGGACGACCAGCACGAACATACATTCAGCAGCTATGTGATGATACGGGATGTAGTCCTGAAGACCTGCCAGAGGCGATGAACGATAGGGAAAAGTGGCGAGAGACAGTCAGGGATATCCGTGCTAGCGGCACGACATGATGATGATGACTAAAGACGTAGCAAGACAGCCATTAACATGTTCGACCACGTGTTGGTACAAACGTCCTATTTGGTGCAGTAACATTACAACCTTCTATTTGCGAGACATAGTGTTATAAACGTCTATTTGGTGCCGTAACCTGTTCACGCCCCACAAGAGGTGGTTAGTTCGAACCTGGGTCAGATAAATACAAACAACGTCTGTTTGGTACTGTTTGGTACTGTTATGTTACAAAGGTTTGTAAGGGCATATGAAGATAAGTACAGGACATCCCTAAAATACTAAACGCACAACAGTAAGAACATGCTGACCATGTATTTTAATTTCATCTGGTACAAGATCACTGTAACGAGGTTTTTTTTACTTTGCAATTCGGTATACTATTGAATGGTTAACGAGATAATCTTGATAACAATCATGCAATAAGCCATTTTTCTTGCTTAAGTCTGTAATAAGACTAAAACCGCAGGGGAGCACGTGACGATAGAGATCATAATACGAATTACGATTTGAAATAAAAGTTTGCTAATCTTTGCTTTAAGGTGTAACGTTGTATTTAAAAAAAAACTCCATAAAAATCATTCTTAGTGTCTTAAAAGATTTTATACGTTTTGTATAATAGTTCCAAGTTGAAAACTGAAGAAAAGTTTCTTTATTGACTTTAAATTTGATTTAAGAAAGTTTAAAATATTATATGAATTTATGAAACACCATAAGAAGTGGAATCTTAAAAAAATAAACAATTTCCTCAAAATCTGTTTGAATTTGAAATTTAAAATTTTCATAGATCTAATTTTTGAATTAAAAAAAATCCAATGAAGCATTTCCATAGCATCAACATATTTTGACTAGCGACTTTGAAGTCATTTGATTGTGACAACACAGAAATTTAAAGGATCATTTTTCGAAAAGATTTTATCATCTGCAAAGTCTAACAGGGAAATAAAAATAATTTTAAAAATTTATTTTCAATTGTGAGTAAAAAATTATCAAACTATCTAGTAATTCTATAAGTACTGCGAAAATATGAAGTCGAAAACAAAAAGAGAAAAAATGAAAACGACATGATTAATTAGAATTTATGTATTAATATTGATTATCATTTTTCCCAGCTGAGTCCTTCAATTTTTACAAAGTAATTTGTTTTGAGTTTGATTTGCAATCGTGCTGTTCACTTGCAAAATATCAATTTTGATTTGTTGATTGAGTAATTTGAACGGCATGTCAACCCGTCAACCATCAAATGAATTTTAATTTCAGACCCCGGAATTTTTTTTAAGGGGATAATGTTAATGTCTTCAAAATACCGTGGAGAGGGTGAACTTCGACTTTGAGAAATTCATAGAAAGATCGTCGTGTTGATAAAAATTGTCATGAGTTCTGTTCTAAAATTTGAACCTTTGCGGTGTCCTTGTTTGAACTAAGATCAGCGAATTGATTTACTTCAGTGTGGGGTTCATTACTCGAGCAGATCAGCGTTAGTTGATGGTCTTTCACAGGAGTCTGAGTAACATCAAAACTCCTCCGGTCTCCAGGACTCTTCTCAGTATTCTGGCAGATCTTGATAATGCTGTAATTTGAATGGTCACGATTCATCCTCCGATTTTCAACTATTCAAACCCCCCTTTCCAACCCTTTGGGGATCATTCCAAGTGCGCTAATTACAATCGGTATCACTGTCACATTCACATTCCAGAGCTGTCTTAGTTCTTTGGCAAGGTCCAAGTACTTGTATCTCTTTTCTTTTCTTCTTTATTTTCACACTGTTATCCGCCGGGACAGCAAAGTTGACAATACGGCAGGTTTTTTTTTTTTTTTTTTTTTTTTTTTTTGCTAATTATCACAAGGTTTGGTCTTCTGACCAAGATTAGGTGATTTGTTTGTATATCAAAATCCCAGATAATTTTCTGCGTCTTATCCTTCAGGACGGATTCTGATTTGTGCATGTACCATTTTCGTAGTATGGCCAAATTTCAATTCCTTGCACAATTCCCTGTGGATCACCCTCCTCACACAGTGGTCTTTAGTCTTATACCCCCTTCGGGCTAGCGAGGTACATTCGCTTATTTATGTGATTAATGATTTTATCTCTATCACCATATTATGCTATATTGTTGCGTATTGTCTATTTTTGCATTAACATAGTTGGTATCAATGGCGTTGTTTTGTACTGCTCTTGAAGATATTCACTTTCTCTCATAAGGTTTCCTTTTAGGAGCCATGTCCAATTCTTCTCTTGCGAGATTTGGTCAATTTTTCGTTTGAAATACCCATTCAGTTGATTTTTTTATTTTTAATCCAATTTCTGTTTCCGAGGTATTGTTGTTCTTTTTGTCTTTATGTTGTCACTGTTGTTACTGGTCACTGTAATTACTCTAATTTCCTCTTTTTGAAGTTTGCCTAGTCACCGAATGCACCGCTGCAGAAGAGTAAGACCCCCCGTGCAACGAGTGTCCGGGATTTGACACTAAACAATCTGGTGGTGATGTTCCAGTAATGCTGGGACTTTGGAGAATGCAGAGTACCCCTTTATTGCCATCGCTCCTTGGTCAACTCTGGCCAGGAATGTTAACACCTGATAGGGCCCTATCTATGGGTTAAATAGAACTAAACAGTAAACATGCTAAATTGAATTGTTTGAATTAGAACTGTTTGACTAAACTGAATAGCTTGAACTAGAAATGTTTTTGACAATTAAACTGTACTTACATTTAAACGGCGAGCTTATGCTAAATTGAATTGTTTGAAATGGATCTGTTTTTGACATTGAAACTCTACTTACACTAAACTGAATTGTTTAATAAAGAATTGTTTTGACATTTAACTGTTTGTAAACGAAATCTGTACTTATACTGAGCTGAATTAGTTGAATTAGAACTGTTTGACCATACTGAATAGCTCGAAATAGAAATGTTTTTGATAATTAAACTGTGTACTCATGCTAAACTGAATTGTTTGAAATGGAACTATTGGCATAAAAATGGATTTAGCGTTAAATAACCTACAAAGGTTGATAAGCTATAAAATCCAACCAACCAACCAACCTTTTTGAAGTTGCCTTTGAGTCCTCGTATTGATGCATTCACACTATCCTCTCTACTGGCGAGTCCTCTCTCATCTTCTTTTCTTAACTCAAATAGTCAATCTATGTGCTGCAGAGTTTTGTTTCGTGAAGTTCTCGCGTTCACCAGGGGTAATCTTATTTTCATTTCTTCTATATTACTTTGATAGTGGCCACTTACAATATTCCCTGGTTGTTGTAATTTTCTTTTCACCAAGCGTTCTGATTCTTTCTGAATTTAACAATTCTATTCCTTCTGTTCTTTGCCTTTTTTCACTTTTCACTATAAGAATGGCATATTTTTCTAAGCCAAATCCCATCCCTATATCTTGACTGTATATTAGTATTATTCGTATAAGAGTTTACAATACATTTTCTCTTTTTACTTAGAACTTGATGTCTATTTTATAGATCTGTAGCTTCCAGTATGTTAGTGAGTAGCATAATTACTAATAGTTATGGCGAAAGCGCATCTCTTTGTAAGATGTCTCGCTGGATTTTCACCTCAGCTTGCGTTTTACCTCCAGCTGCCAATTCAACTTTCCAGTTTTTCAAGGCTTCCGTGATGAATTTTATCATCACTATTGTTACTCCTTGAGAGTTTTTCATACCAGCGTTAGCTGATGGTCTTTGACCGGAGATTGAGTGATAGCAAGTCTCCTTCAGTCTTCAGGGATCGTTTCAGTATCCTGGTCGATCTTAATAATGCTGTCATCTGTCTGATTTCTATTCGTCCTCTCTATTGTAAGTCATCCAGTCTTTTTACCAAACCTTTGGGTACCGTTTCAAACGCTCCAAATACAACTGTTACCACCATTGCTTTCATGTTCCATAGTTTTTTTTAGCTCTCTGGCAAGGTCTAGGAACTTATTTCACTTTTCTCTTTCTTTTATTTTCCCTCGGCAGGTGCTATTTTTTTTTGTTGACTATCACTAGGTCTGTTTGTCTGGACAAGATTAGGTGATATGTTTGTATCTCAAAACTGTAGACATTCATTCTCCCGGATAGAATCCGGTTTGTGCATATACTACTTGTTTGTATGACAAAATTTAAACTTCTTGCAAAATTCCATGTTGATCGCCTTTCCACCCAGACATTCCTTGTCTTACAGTCTTTTTGTTCTAATTTGCTGCAATCACTTATGTTGTGATTAATGGTTTCGTTTCGATCATTACATGACCTACATTAGCTATTCTGTTATTCTTATCTTTTTTTCTCTTTAACATATTTAGTTATTGTGGCGTTATTTTGTGGTGCTATTAGATGGTTTCCATTATTATTATTATTATTATCATATTACTCCCAGCAATTTTTTCATACCTGCT
Source organism: Sepioteuthis lessoniana (assembly GCA_963585895.1). NCBI lineage: Eukaryota > Metazoa > Mollusca > Cephalopoda > Myopsida > Loliginidae > Sepioteuthis > Sepioteuthis lessoniana. Next base: position 119,531,391 of record OY757916.1, read on the forward strand.
TACGCTGATAGTTTTTCACTGGAGTCTGAATAACAGCAAGTCTCCTCAGCAAGTCTCCTTAGATGTCCAGGACTCTTCTAAAACTTCTAGCCGGTCTTAACAATGCTGAGTCCCCATAGAGTCTTAATTCTTCCTCTGATTTCCAATTTCTCTCGTCTTTTTTTTCTGATGATTTTGGGATCTGCTTCAAACATGCCAATTTTGCTATCACCGTTTCCCCTCCAGTTCGACAGCTTTTCATTTCTTCTTGCGGGGACCGTTTCTATCATCACTTTCTATCATTTTTATTGTATGGTCCTCCAAAACAGCAAAATCCCTCAGATGACATATTCTTTTGTTCTTATTAATTACTCCTACTCCTCCATCTCCTCCTCCTCCTCCAACTACTTTTGCATTTTTCATGGATTAATCCCAGGTTAGAATGTTCCCCTTCCATATTTTAATAATGTTGTTATAACTGCGAATATTATCAATAAAAAGGTTTACCACTTTTGAATCAATTCATCGGAGGTCCAATCAAAAGTTTTTTTGAAGTCAATCCAAGCCATAATTTAAGGTTTTGTATCGAAAATTCGCCATGACCACTATGGGATTCACATTTTTTCTAGTCTTAGAATAAGCAATAAAAACATAGAATAGAACATTCTAGAAAAACAGGATCGGAAGTGAACTAACAGAAAATATTTAGGCTCGAAAATAAAATAGTAAAATACAAATCTGATTGGTCAATAAATGTCTACGCGCCAAAATTTTAGGACGATTCTTTGATCCACCTGTAGGATATAAATAACACAGAATTAGGTAGCCATACACACAAGCTTACACACAGACGAAGACAGACAAGCCACTAAGTCAGTAAAGCAGTAGCCGATAATATGTCATGCAAATTCCTTTCCTTCCTCAACTAAAGTTCATGACCTCTCCTCAGATGGCCGAGAATCACATTCAAAAGAAAAACCCGACAAACTTTCTTTCATCAACGCAACACGCTGTCGCCACAATCATAAAACCCGCTATGAAGTTAATGTAAGTAAAAACGACTTATTTACGGACTCCGTTAACATGAACATACACACATCTTTAAACAAATTTATTTTCTTCTTGTCAAACTTTATTTTCCAAAAGGCTATTTACTCGTCATGTATTTTGTTTGTTTTCATATTCTGTTTTATGCATATTAAATTGTTTGTTGTTTAATGTTCGTTGTGTTCTATTCCATTTCTTTCACGCGATTGTAAAGTTTTGTGTTGTATTTGTGGTGGGAATAATTAAGAGAACAATACCCGTAAAGTATGAATGCACATCAACTGAAATAACCAAAATTACATACAACTTCCACACCGCCTAGTTTATGAGAAGTAGATCTCTGTAACCTAATGAAAGGAAGATCTTCTTATATTCTATAAATTCAGCTATTCTCTCTTTTAGAATCAATGTTCTCATTTTATCAAATGGTCGTTTTTTTTCTGCATTTGTTGTTTCTTTTGCTTTTAGTTGCAGTTATGTTACTCTTTCTGTTAGCCAATCTGGTATTTTCAGTTTTTTTAACGATTTCTGAAGAAAAGATTCGTCATTAGTTGATATGTGGAGTAAAAAATTTGGTACTTTATCTATCCCACGTAACTTCCATTGATGTGTGCCTTTAAGTGTATTTATAATCTCTCCTGTTGCAATATCTTCGTACATTTATTGTTCATTGTTTTATAAGTGTTTTTTTTTCTTAGATATTTTTAATCCTCCTTCTTTTTAGTATATGATTCGGATGGCTCCATCTATTACTCCAAAATGATTTCAGTTCTTCAATTGTGAGGGTTTCTTTACATTTATTGTCTCTTTTTTTCTCGATAGATTTTTCTCTCAAATAATTGTTTTGGGCATTATTATTATTATTATCAATGTTATTATTGAATCAAATTTTCACTCATTTCCCGTGCCTATACTGTTGAATCAGATCAAATTAAGGTAAATAAATGAGTAGAAAACTAAGGAAAATAAAATTATTATTCATTTCTGTCGTTTTGTACAAATGATTTTTGATAGGTGTGAATCATGTTTTACCGCAATTAAATTTGAAACTATCTTTTCATTGCGAAGAAATTAAATAAAAACTGAGAACATACCAGGTGCTGCTAATGTACGATATATATATATATATATATATAGAGAGAGAGAGAGAGAGTGTGTGTTTTCATACCAGGTGATGCTCCTAAAGATTTTTTCTATTTTATTTCTCTTACAAGAATTGATAAAAAAATGAGGTGTTTTTGTTGTCTGGTTCTTTTCTATTTTATTCTTTCTACAATGTTGATTCAAAATAAAATACTCTTGGGTCTGCAAGTATTTAAAACATTTGCAGCAGCCACTCTGTTGAAGAAAAAATCTTTTAAGAACAGATTCGTGATTTCTACAAGAAAAAGTATGTTAACTATCGAAAGCGTTAAATGATCTTTAAGTCCGATTGATGGCTAATTAATCTCAAATCAATAATACATAAAAATATACTAAAATATCTACTAAATTTATCTTAGTTGAGCATAATTATGCTAAGTCTGACACAATAATACACATTTTTGGCCATCCTCTCGGCAAGACGTAAAATACGCTGACTGTATCTAATAAAGATGTGTAAGAGGGATGTCTTAGGAATAACACAAATCTCTGTCTAATAGTTTTGAAATCTAGGAATTGTGGAATACCCCTTCGTTGCCATTACTCCAAAGGTCACTCTGACCCAAAGTATCAATACCATCGATGGGTAAAAAATGATTCGTATTCTACAGGAATACTTAATGCCACATAACTAAGTTATTTATACTGAGAATAGATACGTGAAGCTATAATTCTTTACACGAAAGAAAACCATTTGTCTTTCTGTTTCTATGACAAAGTATCAAGAATAGCTAATAACTTCAATGAACGTATCTCCTGTAGAAGATTTGCGTCTCGTATAAGCATAAACTTTTCATGAAGGCACTGTCGAAAACAAAAAAAAAAAGAATAGTGTTAAATCTGGTGAATGACTAATTGATCATCATTTGAACGACAGAAACAGTGGAATACAATGATAAGTTCTATGGTCCTTCAAGAACTTGAGAGATCATGGTTTTTCAAGTTTCTTTATCACTTCTCTGTTCGTTGCCATGACATTTTTTTGTGGAAAGAAAAACCTCATAAAATAAAAATATTACGAAAGTCTGTTTTTATTCATTTAAAAACATTTTTCTTTTATCTGCCTTATCTGAAAGTTGTGATGAAAATCTGGAAACCATCTTTTTCAGTGACTTTTGTGAGATTGTGAACATCATTAATGGAATATTAATTCGGCTCACCGATTCTATTTTTGGCCCTCGTAACTACTGCAGCATTTATTTCCGTTAAGGATGACAGATTAGAATGATTTCGAAGTTCAGAGTAAAATAGTATAGATATATAACTAATAATTCTGATAATACGAATACTAAAATGATATGTAAAAATAAATTCAAAGAAGAGATACCTCACATTTGAAGACAATAGGGAACGAATTGTTAAAGTTTAGTTTCAATTGTTTAACAGAGATTCTAACTAAGGAATAAAAGTGGTCAAAGTGTCAATAAGTGACGGAAATTTGAAAGTTGTGTTTAGAAAAGAAAGACTCAATCAGAAAAACTAGCAACAAATGTTCGTATATTGATTTGAAGCATTTCCAATAGTCTGAGAGCCAACAGCAGTTAAAAAAGCTCGATAAATGGATTTCATTTAAATTGGAAACAAAACAATCAAATGCAAGAAGAGCCGCATTAATCAAATTCAGTGGTGTGAAATTGATTTGTTTTTGTATGGCATCAACCGTCGCGATGAAAAATGAATTTTGTAAACTAAGCGGAGAAAATGTGTAAAAATGGCCGAATGCTAATGAAACCAAATACGACACTGTCATCTCGGAAGCGGAAGGTTATGGGAAACGGTTGCTTTCATAGATCATAACTTACAACAAATACTAAAAAAAGTTCATTGCCCAGTCTGATGAAAGTTGTAGAATACACCGACTGCACTTCTGCAGAAGGGTAAGACACCCACCCCCCGCAGCGAGTGTCCGGGATTTGACACTAAACAATCTGATTGTGAGTTTTCAGTGGTGCTAGATCTTTGGGGGATGCAGAGTACTCCTTCTTTGTCATCGCTCCCAGGTCCACTCTGGCCAGGAATGGTAGCACCTGATAGGGCCCAATCTATGGGTTAAATAGAACTAAACAGTAAACTTATGCTAAATTGAATTGTTTGAATTAGAACTGTTTGACTAAACTGAATAGCTTGAACTAGAAATGTTTTTGACAATTAAACTGCACTTACATTTAAACTGCGTGCTAATGCTAAACTGAATTGTTTGGAATGGAACTGTTTTTGACATTGAAACTGTACGTAGGCTAAACTGAATTGTTTAATATAGAACTGTTTTGGCATTTAACGGCGTGTAAACAAAATCTATGCTTATAGAAAAATAAATTGTTTGAATTAGGACTGTTTGACTAAACTGAATAGCTCGAAATAGAAATGTTTTTGACATTTAAACGGTGTAATCATGCTAAACTGAAGTGTTTGAAATAAAACTGATTATTCGTATAAAAATGGATTTGGCATTAAATAACCTACAAGGTTTAATGTGCCATAAAACCCAAAAAACCAAACTTTCAAAACGTTCATATACAAGAGGTTTCATAAACGGTCACACCAATAAGAGGATGGGATTTATATGCAAGTTAATTTTATGCTACAAATTGAGTCACGTGGTAATGTTATTCTCAGTAATAACAGTATTTAACAGTTAAAATAATTCAGTCATGCGCTAGTTTTAATCGAGCATCTATTCCTTTGTATTATGTTATCTACATCTTTTTTCAAGCACGAGCGTATATCCATTGTTGAGATTTATTTCATGTAAAAGTCTAAATAAACGTGTAAAAGATGGTTAAACTGTTTGACTTAGATTGACTACATTTGTTAAACATACTTATTGAACTTTGGGAAAAGGTTCATCATATTCATTTTTAAATATAAGGTGTTAAAAAAACAAATGTATCCTTTCTGAAACACCCTGTACAAATCTAGACTACAAAAATTGTGAAAATGCAATCTAAAAATTGTCTTTCATCTCTTTCAGAATAAAGTTTTATAACTAAACAGATTCCTTTTCATTCAGCAACACATTTTTCTATGACAACAGTTAACTAAACAAATAAATCAATAGATCTTGTTCAAAATCTTACACATATCAACACACTATTTGTCCATATCAGCGGTCTCAACCCACGCCTTTCACTCAACTTTTCAAATTTTTTTTTTTCCTTTTAATGTTGACTGTGAAGAAATACCATTGCAACAGCCAATGGAACTTATTGATCTTTAGGTGTTCAAAAGACTTGAAGTTGAAGTTTCTTGTTTGCCACATCCACGATTTCTATAAAAACCTCGTGATGGATTATTCTTCAACTTTATCACCCACATCCAGCAAGTGGTTAGGTTTGGTTTCTTTGTTTAATGGCATATCAACTTTTGCCAGCAAATAGTGAACATGTTTGGTAAAACATACAATTGTAAGCAGTTATTCTCTCAAATGAAACAGGTCCAGATTACGCTGTGTTTGCAACTGTCAAATCATCAGGTGTCTCATGTACTTGTCTATTTTAAACTATTTATTTGCATTTTAAAAGATGATGCGAAGTTATCTATGTTAAAGTTAAATTGGTTGATGGCAATTATTCTATTATACCGATTAACCCGACATCTTTCTTATAAATTAACATTTTGTAAATCATCTTTTCTACAGGCTACAATTCTTATCAAGATGAAAATAAAGAACCCTTAAATGATATTGTTATTTTCTTTTTTTTAAAAAAGAGAATTGATCTGCAGGGTGAGAAGTAATTTTTCATTGCCATTACTCCCAGGTTCCCTCTGACTTGGAGTGGTAGTATCAGTTTGGGTTACATCTAAGGGTAAAATAAATCTGTTTAAGAATTAGTCGTTTTTGACTGCACCGTGGAAACATTTTTCTGGAAATATCAACACAAAAAATGTAAATATGTGCAAAGTGCGCGATTTCTTAACCTCTTGGCATAAAATAGCCCTGAATGAGTTGACATGCAGAAAAAATCAATCAGTTAATCTTCAACCCGAAAGAAAATTCGTAATTTATGTTAGAATATTTTTCTCAGTTCAAGCAGATTCACTCGATTTTTTCCCATAATATAAAAGTATATAAATGAATATATTCGAACACATCACACGGAATTTTCAACTTGCATTCTATAACCTTTCATTAATTAGCCCATATACAATTAGTATATTGGAACAATGATAACATTAAAAATAGTAATAACAATAATCAAACCACTCTATTCCACTGTGTATTTAATGTGTAGAAGAAGCACTGGAAACTTTTAGAATAAATTATATTAGATCCAGGACTTCATAAAGAAATCTTAGTAATAAACTAACAGTTGCGTCCTATTTATTCTTTTTGAATTCTGTAAACTTTAAAAACTATCATAAATAATGATGTTAGAGAATACAATCGACAAATGTCTTACCTCTGTCTTATTTTCTGTATGAAATTTGACACCCTCAGAGTGCGATAAATACATTTTCAGCATTTTGAATTATTAATTTTGTGCATGCACTTTGTTTAAGGTTCTGTCTACTGAGCAGCAAAGTAGAGTTAGTTTGGCTCTGTCTGTAAGTAATATAACACCCTGATGCAATTCTCGCCAATAGAAATTTTGAAAACGGCACACTCTCCTGCTTGCCATTCGCGTCGAAGCTTCAATACGAAGATTTTAGAGTAATTGGGTGTCAGTCTGAAGACAAATTCATATTGATGAAAATCAAAACACCCAATTTACATCATGGTGTTTAGTGGGTTCTCTAGCAATAGTGACGTTATGCTTCTGTTCCTCTTTTACATGACCTCACACTCAACACGTACGCCTACATCGTCCCGGGAGAAAGTAGTGCTCGCCTGGATCAAGAGGGTGGCTGTTGAAAGACCCTGCATCTGGAAACAGGACGCTGCGTCATGCTACACAAGCAGAATAACCCAGTCTTGACTGCTTGAAAATTTCTGCAACGACATCACTCTTAACATCTGGTCACCTAACTCTCCATGTAGGGTGCGGTTGACCGTTAGACTAATAAAACTCTGTGCAACACTAAAGATGAGCTGAAGGCAAGAATAAGAGGCGTATTTCTCGATGTTATCAAGGAAATCGTCGGAAAGGCTTGTTGGAAGCTATGGTTAATGCCAATAACGATTTGTTTTAAAAGAAATTAATCCATTGTATTTCAAGATATTTTCATGGAGTTTTGGTAAATATGTCTAATGTAGCGAGATGTCAGTTTAATTTTCATTTTTGCATAATTAAGATGTCAAATTTTCTATTGTACCCAATATATATATATATATATATATATATATATATATATATATATATATATATATATATATAAGGAAAAAAAAGGAAATTACTCGTAGGAAAAGCAAAAAAAACGAATGAATCTATGTATATATAATGTATTTATCTCTATTATTTAAGCAAACTTATTTCACAAGAAAATAGTGAGAAATTTGATTGTAATAATGATTTCTCTGTCGTAAGATTATTTTTGAGTTCATCTTTATCTTTTAAGTTCAGGGAAATGTCATTGAAAGCCGAAGAGTGTGTTAAAACAATGATGTAAGTGATTTTAAAATCATCTTCTGTAATGCTGGATTTAACATCGACTCGAACCTTAATTATTATCACCGGTGGCAAATTCTTCATTATCGAAGTTGGCTGAAACCAGCTTATGGAGTAGTAAATTATTTTTGCTTAATTCTGCAAAAGTTTAAATGGAAAAGTGTAGAAAAATTGTATAGCGTAACACGATCTTTTTGTAATCAGGATTAAAATTTCCCCCCAAAACGACTGTATTGCACCTGGTATTTACTTTTTACTTGTATTAAAAATCAACATTCGAAAGCTTTCTTTTTAGCAATTCATTGGTGGTATCTCGCTGATATTAGAGGTTTTTCACTGAAAAATACCAGAAACCTTTGCCTCTCCTCCCCACAAAAAAAAACAAAACAAACAAAAAACAAAAAAAAAACGTAAAAATAGAGAATAAACTAAAACTTGACTCCCGAAATATGGAGAGTGAAGTTTACCCTTTTTAAAACAAAAAAAAAAAAAGATCAGTTCATTTGTAGAAATGACTGACATGATTGATTGATTTTAACCGCATGATATTTTATGCCTAGAGGTTAGGGAATTGTTTAGGGTTTGCTTTTTTTTTTTACAGTTTTTGAGTAGTTTCTTTTGAAATCTTCCACAATGAGTTTCAGATGCAGTTTAGTGTTACACCCAGAACACCACTATATTTTTGGGTGGTCTTACCCCTTGCAGGGGATAATGTAAGCCCTCTCCCCTTACAAGGCATATTGGCGTACTGTCAAGTAACGCTGGAAACAGTTAGGGACACCAGATACTAAGGAAAAGCTTAGGCCTCTCTCGTATCCAGACAAAGCAAAGCTTAAAAAATAAAAAGTCATCGGCTAAATTTTATCCGAGAGAAATCGCAACAGCAGAACTAATGATATAAAAGTAAGCGCAGAGGATTATAGATTGATAGCCTTTTAATAATGATCAGCTGGAAATAAATAATGGATCTTCAGTACATCCACCAACGTACAGATAAACTTTAAAAATAATAAACAGGAATATATGTGTTGGGAGAGTTTTGAGGATAAGAAAGTTCTAAAAGAAAAGAACAAAAAGCAAACAAACTAAAAACAGGTGACAATGAGAACATTATGACGAAACAAGGCAAAGGCGTCTTGTAAAAAAACAAAAAACAAATAAAAATGAAAATAAAAGCACAAAACAAAAATGAACTAGAAAATAGTGCCTTCTTGTTGATTTTTTTATGAGTAATTGCTTTGAATAGTGATGTTTGGTGATTATCAAAACAAAAAATTATCCGTAGTCCACAGTGAGTAAACTCATTAAGTAAAACACTTGCGTATTTTGAGAAAGTTGGGTCCATCTTCATTAACAGGGGATGGTTCGTTAAGTGCGCATATAAAAATAGTTCAGTGGCTGATTCAGCGTAAGAATACAAAAGTGAAATGCCAATGAAAACAATAAACCCAACTAAAAAAAAAAAGAAAATTAAAAAGAAAAGTGAAAACAAAATACAAAATAACGATGGTAAATATAAAGAAAATGAAAAAAAGACAGTAAAAAAGAGAAAAAGAAATCATAAAAAGGGAAATAAAATATAAAGAAAGAAAGAAAGAAAAGCGAACGAAATAAAGAACGAAGCCATTAAGAAAAAAGAAAAAAAGGAAAGAAAAAACAGGTAATTTATGATAAACTAAGAAAAAAAAATGGAAAACTTAAAAAAAAATTAAGACTGAGAATATAAAATACAAAGAAAGAATAAAAAAAGAAAGCAAAATAAAGAGAAAAAGAAAAAATGAGAGAGAAAACGAAGAAAATGAAAGCAACAAAAACCCAACATTCAATAAACTGTAAGAAATGCTAAAAAAACAAAAACAAAAAAAAAAGATAAAAAAGAAAAACTTTTTCCAATCATCAAAATATTAGATTAAAACCCCAAAAGTATTTGTAACATAAGATTCTTTAATTATAAACCTATAAAAGTACAAAATTGCAATTGATTATAAGCCAAATATATCGATTGTGCAAAGGACACTTTAAAAGGAAAACAGTATTATTAGTTATAGCATCTGACATTAAGGTTATTAGAACGAATTATATATTAACATTAAAATAAGACAGTATGTCAAAAGTAAATATACCGTTGGTGAAAGAAATAACATTGTCACTCATGTGATGTGTAGCAAAGTAACCAAGAAGTAAACACGTCTCAGTAGGAATAACAAGTCATTTAGAATTGTGTAAATAACTGAATGTGATTGTGAAAAAAATTCGTGTTTTAATTCGTTTTGTTTTTAATGGATTCGCATCCAGATTATAATTTCCTATTTTGTGTGTGTTATAGTAATCATGGTTCCAGAATTTTTTTACTTGTGCAAACTCGTACGTTTCCCCAAAGGAAATTTTCGCCCCACTAATGCTTGGATAGCCCTCTCCACACAAAAAATTCCATTCTATTAAGAATTCTTAACTTATACCAAATGACTCTGCAACTGCATGATAATTATTTTCTCTATAATGTCTTTTTTCTATAATACATTACGGGGGTTCATCTTAGCAGTAATGAGTTCCCAATTGCCCTCTGCTTTAATAAGCACCTGGAAACATCACGACACAGAAATAACAGCAAATAGCTCAAGATTTGCTAATATCTGTTAAATTTTCAAAACAGCTTAACAGCGGACTTAAACTAATGTGACTTTTTTGTGACTCACTGAAAGTTTTCTTTACCAAAGTATTCTTGATCCCACCTGTGTGTCAGCTGCGCAAACCCTGGGTCTCTGCTATAGCCACAATATACGACACATGAAAAATGACAAATCGAAGCATAACACTCAACAGGAGACCCAAGTAGCGGGGTTTTGGGAGTTTTGATTGGCAGGTTCTTCCTTGACAATCAACATGGGGGATCTGATTAGCATCCTGCGAATGTTGACTGCTCTTTTGTTCAGGTACACGAACGATAAACAAAACATTCATTCAAATCAGAGACTGCTGTGTAGAAAGTGGACCAAGGAAGATAACAAACCGGCACTTTGCTGCTATTTTAGAAGAAACCCAAATCAAAGAGGATACAGAAAAATAATGATAGAAATTTGGATAGAAAACGCAAGAAAAATTGGAAATACACCAACGAATACATAAGGAAACATGTCAATATACCACTACAATAGTAACCAAGACGCTAAATATAGAAATGCCAGAAACTTCTAACAGAAGGCAAACGCTGCGTAATAACAACCAAGATACCACTCACTCAAAAACTATGGAACACATACTAACTCAAAAAGAAAAAAAATGAATGTATACTTTATGAAGAGAATTATATTTGAGAAGAAAACCGCATTCCCTTCTCCAAGGGAACCAAGACTGGAAATCAGTCAAAGCAGAAACTGAAAGGATAAACGACTTATTAACAAATATCCCAACGAACAACACCCGGGACCTATACAATCAAATCTATGTAGGTGCGAAACTAGTCTGTGAAAAAGTAGGGTTTTCTGAGATAAATCAGAAGGTACTGGCGAAAAAAGGATACTAAGAAGATACCGAGACGGGACCAAACAAAACTACAAAAACAGAACATTCCAAAACAACGAAAGAAAATTCTACCTGAAAGTTGGGGAAGAAAGTATGAAGACAGTCTCGCAACCCGATGCAAGGGGGGCAAAACGATTTTGGAGCAAAGTATGGAAACAGAGGGATCATAACAAAAAAGACGAACGGGAAAGCAACATAGAAAAAAAAGTTGCAAAGTGTTGAAGAAAGCGCCAAAGTGAATATACACATTGATTCCCTCAGAGCAACACTCCAAAAAATACCAAACTGGTAAACTCCTGGCTCTGATGGCATACATGGATTCTGGTTTAAAAGGTTCACTTCCATCCATGACAGACTGGCTATGGACACGAACAGATGCTTACAAGAAGCAGACATACCCGAATGGATGAACTAAGGAAAGACCACCCTGATTTTAAAAAAATCTAAAAAGGAACCGCCTCTAGCAATAATAAACTCATAACGTACCTAGCGATGATATAGAAAATACTAAAGGCACAAATTAGGGAGGAGATTTACTACTCGTTAATAAACCGTGGACTGTTACCTGAGGAACAAAAAGGAAGCTGTAAAGGATCCAGAGGGAGAGGAGAGCTCAATATATTGATCAACACATCCTCAATGTGAGTAAATCGAGACGGAAAAATCTGGCTATGGCCTGGATTGACTACAAAAAGGCTTATGATATGGTCCCCCAAAATTGGATAATACATTGTCCCAAAATTTACAAGATATCCAACGAAATCATAAAGTTTATCAATAGAAGTAGTCTGGGCTGGAGAGTGGAACTCGCGGCAGGAAGAAAAAGTTTATCTGAGGGAAGAATCCAGAGAGGAATATTCCAGGGCGATGCACAATCACCATTGCTTTTTGTTGTGTCGATGATGTCACTCAATCTCATACTCAGGAAATGTGTGGGCGGATACAAAATTACTAAATCGCAAGAAAAAAATCAATCACCTAATATATATAGACGATATCAAACTGTTTGCCAAAAATGAAAAAGAATAGGAAATCCTCATACAGGTAGTGAGAATATACAGCCAGGACATAGGAATGGAATTTGGCATAGAAAATGCGCCATGCTAATGAGAAGCGGGAAACGATTCATGACGGAGGGAATAGAACAATCAAACCAAGAAAAAATTAACACTCGGAGAAAAAGAAATGTATAAATACTCGGGAACATTGGAAGTGGACAACATAAAAAAAGTGGAGATGAAAGAAAAAAATTTAATGAGGCATCTCAAAAGAACGAGAAAAATACTCGAAACCAAATTAAATAACAGTTATCTAATCAAAGGGATAAACACCTAGGCTTTTCTCCTTGAAAGATACTCGGGACCAATTTTGATGTGGACGAGGGAAGAACTTAAATAAATGGAACAGAGAATAAGAAAACTTATTGACGATGCATAAAGCCTTACATCTGAGAGGCGACACATTCAGACTGTATGTGTCGAGAAAAGGAGGAAGATGACTTGACAGCATTCAAAATAGCGTTGATATATCGATACAACAATTCGAAGCCATTAAAACAATACAGAAAACACAATCATAAATAGAAAAGAAATAACCAGAAAACAAAAATGTGAAGGAAAACAACTCTATGGATACTTCAAGCGACAAACAAAGGAAATATCAAACGAGAAAATTGGAACATGGCTGGGAAAGGGAAACCTTAAGAGAGAAACTGCATCACTTCTGAAAGCGGCGCAAAATAAGGCCATAAGAACCATCTATATAAAAACAAGAATAGATGACTCAGCGAAATAAGAAATGTTGGTTATAGAGATGAAACGGTCAATCACATAATAAGCGTAAGTTAATTTGCACAAAAAGAGTCTAAGACTAGACACGACAGGCTGGTTAAGCTAATCGACTGGGGATGGTGCAAGAAGTTTAAATTTGACCATATGAACAAATGGTTGATGCACAACGAGGAACCTGTCCTAAAAAATGAGACACAAACGAATCCCCTAATCTCGGTCAGACGACCAGACCTAGTCATAGTCGACAACTACAAAAAAGAGACTGTGCTGAATAGAAGACTTTTCCGTTCCTGCTGATCAGAGGCTAAAACTGAAAGAAAGTGAAAAGAAAGATAAGTACCTAGACCTTGCTAGAGAACTGAAAAGCCATGGAACATTAAAGTGACGGTGATACTAATTGTAATTGCTGCGCTCGTTACTGTTACCAAAGGATTGATGATAGGATTGGAGGACTTAGACATAAGAGGACACGTGGAGACCATCAAAACGACAGCATTACTAAGATCGACCAAAATACTGAAATGTCCTGGAGACTTGAGGAAACTTGCTGTCACTCAGACTCCAGTGGAAAACCATCAACTAACGCTGGTGTGATAAACTCTCAAATTAGTAAAATGATATTACTATGCCATAAGGACTATGTCAAAGCTAGAATAGGCAAGACGCAACAAAACAGAAGATGTAGATTATATGGTGATAGAAACGAAATGATCAATGGCATAATAAGCGGATGCTGTAAATAAGCGCAAGAAGAGTATAAGACTAGGTGGGAATGGTGATCCATTGGGAATTGTGCAAGAAATTTAGATTTGACCATACAAATGAATGGTATATGAACAACCCAGAATCCGTCCAAGAAAATGAGACCCACAAAAATCTCTGTAATTTTGAGATACAAACGGATACAAACAATCATACCAATTGTAATTAGTGCGCTCGATACAATCCCGAAAGGATTGGTTCAAGGACAGAAGGATTTGAGAGAAGAGGACGAGTGGTGACCGTACAGCATTGTTGAGATCGGCTAGAATACTTAAAAGAGCTCTTGAGACTTGAGCAGATTTGCTTTTGATCAGACTTCAGTAGAAAGCCATCAACTAAGGGTGGTAGGAAAAGCTCTCAAAAGAGAATAATAATAATGATAATAATAATAATAATAATTACTGGAAATATAAACCTCAAACGCTGGTCGAGAGTCGAAATGTAAGAGCTGGAAATCCAGTTAAAAAAGTGCAAAGAATTTTCTGACAGAAATTTTTGCTGGTCTATGAATATTTAAAAAAAAATCTGTCTTTCTATCAAAGTAAAATTTAATGTTTTTCTTTCATTTTTCAAAATAACCTCGAAAATATGATGATTAGTAAAAGAACACGAAAAAACTAAAGTGTAACACGTCCAAATCCAATTAAAAGATATTGGCAAAAGGAGACAGACACAAAATATACCGGTATAGAGGCTACCAACTAAACAGGACTTTCCAAAATAACGAAAGAAAATTTTACCAAGTTGGTGGAAATGGCTCAAAGACAAATCCCTATCCGGATGCCAAAAAATGATGGAATTGGTGTAAAATATGGAAACGGAAAGAACATAACAGAAAGGCTGAATGGATTAATAAAATGGAAAAAGAGAATTAGAAGAACTCAAAGAAGGCCCCGAGGCGAACATACACCTGGACTCGCAAAGAGCAACACTCAAGAAAATACCGAATTGGAAAATACCTGGCCATGGTGGAATACATGGATTCTGGTTTTAAAACATTCACGTTCATCAAGATGTCTTGCAACTGAGTAAATAATTACAAAAAGTAAATATACCCGAATAGATGAAAAAAGGGGGGAAAAAACTACACAATATCAAAAATCCTAAAAAGGTACTATAACATGCAACTATAGGCTGCACAGATAAGAAATCTATTACTTTCTCATATGCAAAATTGTTTCCGGAAGAACAAAAAGTATGCTGCAGGGGTACAAGAAGAAATGGCTTGCTATATACAGACCAGCACATTCCGAAAGAAGACAAAACGAGGTGGGAAAATGTAGCCATGTCATTGACTGACCTATGATTTCGTCACGCAAAATTCGATAAAAGTGTGTCTGAAAATGTGCGAAATATCCGATAAAGTTATAAATTCATTACTCAAGTGGAATTGACTTCGGTAGGACAAATCCTGGCAGAGGTTAAAATCCAAAGTGGCATTTTCCAAAGAAATTTGCTTTTAACACTACAATTCGTTATGACAATGATGCCACTCAGTTATGTACTTAGAAAATGCTCGGGGACAACAAAGTTACTAAATCACAAGGAAAGTTTAATCCCCGTATGTATGGATGGTATAAATGTATTTATTAAAAAGAATAGGAGACCTACATACAAATAATTAGAATATAGTCAGCATATCGGAATTTGGCATTGAAAAATGCTCATAATGAAGGATGGGAAAATACAGAGGAAGGAATATAACAACAAAATCAGGAAAGAAACAGAATATTTGAAGAAAAGGAAAATTACACCTGCTTGAAAATATTAGAGGCAGAAGTCATAAAAAACCCCACAGAAATGAAGGAAAAATGAGAAGAACGAGGAAGTTTCTCGAAAGCAAGCTCTGTGGCAGACACATCATCAAAGAAATGAACATCTGGGCAGTCACAATTGTATAATACTAAGGGCCATTTTTATAATGAACAAGAGAGAAACTCAAACAAATGGACAAGGGAACAAGAAAGTTAATGAGTATGAACAAGGCCTTACATTCGAGAGACGACATAGAAAGATTGTATGTACCAAGAAAAGGAGGAAGAAAGAATAATTGAAGCAGCCAATAACAACATTGGGAATCAAAGTACAAAAAGAAAAACAACGAAAACGAGGAAACAGATATTGGAAGAAAAACAAATATATAGAGATTTCAAGCGACAAAAAAGCGATATTGACCACAAGACAACATGGACATGACTAAGAAAAGGACATCTCATGAGAGAAATTGAATTCCAACAAACTGCAGCACAAAATAACATCATAAGAACCAATTATGTTAAAGCGGAAATCGATAAGACACAACAGAATATCAAATGTAGGTTATGACGAGAAAAAAATGAAACAGTAAATCACATAATAAGCAAATGCAGCAAACTAGCACAAAAGAAGTATAAGACTATACAAAAATGGGTGGGTAAGTCTATACATTGGTAACTGTGCAAGAGATTGAATTTTGAACATACTACTAAATGGTATATGCATAAACCAGAATCTGTCCTAGAAAATAAGACTCCTAGAATTCTCTGCAATTTTTAAATACAGACGGATCACCTAATCTCAGCCAGAAAACCAGACCTAGTGTTTATTAACATGAATAGGAGAGAACCTGTCATTTAGTGGACTTTACCATTCCCCGTCAAACCCGAGGGAAAATAAATAAAAAGCGAAAATAAATAAAAGAAATCGAAAAGGGAGAATAAAAATTTGGACATTACTTGAGAACTAAGAAAGCTGTGGAATGTGAGGCTGAAGGTGATACAAACTGTAATTGGTGCACTTGGAATGGTCCCAAAAGGCTTGGAAGAAAGTTCGGAGGAACTGGAAGTCAGAGGAAGAATCGAGACCATCCAGACTACTATGTTTTTGAGATCGGCCAGAATACTGAAAAAATCCTGGAGACTTTCCGTCTCTCAGACTCCAGTGAATGACCACCAGCTAACGCTGTTGGGAAAAACTCTTAAGTCGTTGTAGTAGTACTACTAGTAGTATTAGAAGAAATAATAATAATAATAATAATAATAATAATAATAATAATAATAATAATAATAATAATAAGAAGAAGAAGAAGAAGAAGAAGAAGAAGAAGAAGAAGAAAACTGGTATATTAATAAGCTAGAAGTTAGAAATCGTCTAGTAGGACAGAAAAATAACACTGTTTGAAATTACGAAATAAAGATCACCTGGTTCAAGCTAGATGATCGGATTTAAATGTAAAAAATAAAAAAAGGATATGTCATTTGACGTTATCGTCCTTGCGAATTACAGAGTGAAAGAATGTGGGGAGATACTTTAGCTGAGGATTTGAGAAAATATATGAATAGAAAGAAAAAAAACTTTGTATGGGACTTCCAGATTCGAGATCCCCTTATGAAGGTCAGGGTTAATTCAATTAATAAGAAACTAAAACAAAAGAATCTTTCAGAAAGATCGATGTTGTAGTTCCAGATGACTGTGGAGTTAAATCGAAAGAGAATGAAAAGCTGGGTAGATGTTTCGACCTTTTTAACAGTATTTGGAAATTACACTTGCATACACCAGTAATAGTTGCTTAAAACGTTTTCGTCGTAAATGAACTGAAGAATTTTTCTTACTCAAATAAAATCATCAAATTACTTACAGGAAGTGCACTAATATTTGTAAAGCTTCTATCACTTAATCTTTATTAAAAGTCATCAGGTATAAATCATACAAAGATTTATTCAAAATAATCATAAAAAGATGACATTCTAACAAACATGTCATGCAAATGTCGATTCATTATAAAATATATTAGGATCTAATTTTTTATCTAATGTTATTCATTCAATTACGACATTAACTAAGTTTGGTACTAGGATAGATGTATGAGGCATTCAATGAGAATCGTTGTTCAATGTAACGCAGGTAATAATCTCAAATAAAATGACCATTGTCTTAATCTCTTGCTTGTAAATCCATGTTAATAAAATCCTACTTTTTCTACAATCGCAAAAATGTTTATGTTGTTATTTGACAACTTCATTATTCATTAGTGTGAAATAGGTATGTGCATTACATTTGAAATCAAATTTTATTATTTGATATAAAGAAATTTAATTTTGTCCTTATTTGTAAATCACAATGGGACTTCAAATCTATTAATATTTATCAGTTGCATATTACAGAGAAATGATTTACTCAGCTTAAATCAGAAAATTGAGGCACCCTGTAGAACTCAATATTGATGACCTTTCTGCTAATCAATAATAAACGCCTGGCGTCCCTCATCACTGGTTATGGAGGAATTCCTTTGTTATGGTAACACGATGTATTATTGTTCATGTTAGTGTTGGTTTGTCTGAACAAGCGTACATGCTTGGACACATACAAACTTTTGGAAAGATTACTGAGGAATAATGTATGCAAAGAAAGATTATTTATACTCAATTAATTATTTTTCGAACGGTGATCTTTTAATGATCAATGCATTCATCATCGTAGTTTAAAAGTGAAAAATTAGTACTTGTTTTGTTTTTTTTAATAATTGGTAGGAGTGAAAGGTTTACTATTGTCGACTTAGACATCAACGAAAAGAGTTTATTGATCGCATTGGGTTCGCAAATGAATTTTAAGACGAGAAATAAATTTGAATTGTTTATTGTTTACGATTTTTGATAAAATGAATATATCATCAAGGTCATCATTATCATCAAGGCATATCGACAGCATAGATTGCCTTGAATCTCACTTGCTATACATCCCTTTCAGCAATCGCATGTGGTAAGTCTTCTGGACAGCATCCAATGTCCACACAGAACTGATGTATGTAAGATTTTGTTGGTCAGTTAACTCTGCTGTGTCCATGTGTCAATAGAAAAATGTCACTTATGAGTTTGTCCTTGCTTCTTCAACAATGTTCAGCATGTTTGTCCCGTCTTTTGCTTATAGGGATGGGAGGTAAGTGGCTATACAATTGTCTTGTAGAGTACTGCTTCCAGGATTTGTTTGAAACGGCTCACAGCAGCCAAGTGTAGTTCGCATCTAGCTTTTTTCCCAATCGTTTCATTAGAGTTCAAGTGGTGCAACCATACAGTAGCACTGACACGGCTACTGACACCGAGTATCAGTAGCAATATTTCACCAATTAAAAGTGATCTCAACATTCGTATAGGTAAAGCATAGATTACTATCGTCAATATATCAGGCATATATTGTGGTGGGTTTCAGCTTATCTCCAAATAACTTTTAAATATTGGATCTGTCATACTTGTCATGTTGATTTTAGAATATACGAAGATTTTTAACAATCTGGTCTTCCTAATGAGTCATGAGAAAACCCATGGTTATGGTCAAATGATTTTTGTATCATTATTTCGTTCTTTTTTTGTTAATTCTTATTTTTCATTAGCAAGGAAACTCTGTGGATCGAGATGCTAAATTCTCATCCAAGGCACCCGGTGAGCGACACTTTCTTCTTTGGTAACGTACACAATCACTGATACAAGGCAGAATCATGGTTCTGTATCGTTATAAATTATGGAAACTGCTAGTTTCATAAAAAAAACACAACAAAAATAATTTGTCTTTCTTGTTTAATTTAGTAGATTCAAACTAATAAAGAATAAAACTTGGAAGAAATGCGGGGGTGGGGGGGATTGATTCAGGAAGAAAATCATCTCCACTTCACTGCCACCTTTACTAAAACTTGCAATGTAATGATTAGCAACTAAATTTCCTAGATCACAACAAATGGTTTGTAACTTCGATTCTCACTGGGCGTTTTATGCCTGTGACCTTGTACAAAACCAAAGCTATGTAAGTAACTATTAGGTGTAGTTTGGATATATTAAATAAACCCTTCCACCATGGGCAGGATTATGATACAAGGTCAAATCTGAGTAAAGCTGGTGTGAATTCAGAAAATCTTTTCTCCTGGATTGGTTGTTTTGCCGAAGGAAGAAGAGATAGATTAATGTCTTTCCCAAGGGCATTAGTGTGAAATGAAATGCAAAAAGCATCGTCCAAGATTTGAACTTGGGTCTCTGATTCCATTTACTACGATGATAAACGTTGTGCAAAGGTGTGGTTTTTAGTAGTGTAATGGCCAGCAAACTGATTTTGAACCTCATTACAGCTTAGTAGTAAGTTTGATGCTCATCAAGTGCCCTAAACTAGAGTAATTTACTAAGCTTTTTTGCTTAGACGTGGCACAAGGCCGTATGGATTGAGCTCTCAATGAAGCACGAAGTCACTCATGAAGGTTTTTTAGTCTAGCTTGTAAATCATTACACCACTCGAGATGCCCATGTCTCAAATTGTATAAAACAGACAAATAAATTGATAGGAACTATAATTATGAATGTTCCCTTTGATTTTTTCTGATGACTTTAAATACCTGGAAAATTAAGACTTCAAAAATTGGTTTTACGTCTATATTTGTGGAATAAATGAGGAACACTAAGCTATCATAAGCGTTAACATTTTTACAATTTTAGTTACTCATAAATTGTCACAAAAGCAAAAACTGTTTGGTGTTACAGCTGCGTTCATTGCTACAATAAAAAACAGAAAAAAAATATTTCATTGTCATTTAACGAATCGCCAAGAATAAAAATATGATTGTTCCTCAGTATCTTTGGTGAGGTATTGTTTTTAAATAGATAGGTCAGATTCATGATCTCTTCGAACTTCCTCGGGTCTGAGAGATTATGAGTTAAAACTAAAACTAAAAGGCATTTTTATATTTGACATCCGTTCACGCTCCATACACCACACGACAAAAGCAAAACATCTTTAACAAAGGGAGAGAATTCTGCTGCCTTAATTCATCAGTTACTTAATGTTGTTTTAAGCATTGGTGACTACACGCGACTTCAGTGTGACTCTTATTATTGTATACTAAGTTTTAAAAGCACAGAGAAATTATGCTCGTCAAAGATGAAATATTTAAATGAATTATGCTTTGAATTAATTGGGAATGTTACAAATCTACAATGCATTTGAAATATTTGGCTCTTTACATTTAATAAAGAACCCTTTTATAAGTTTTGTCTGAGGCGCCAATGCTAACCTTAACTTCCCGTATGAATCATTTATGTTAAAGGAAGATAGTAAAAGATAATCGTTCTTCTCTATACATTTTTATTGGCTGTAGAGTTGTTGACATTTAATGGAATAAAATGGCCCAGCCAATTATTAGCGGGTTTTTTTTTATCCCTAGCCTCACTCGAGGTCGGTGTGTGGAGTACGGACATCTGTGGCTTCATTGAGAATGATAGATGAATTTCAGCAGCAAATTTTCTATCCTAATGATTCCAATTATCCTTTACGCTATACTGAATACCCCTGCTCATTTCGCTAAATTTTCCCGACTCCTCATTCTAATACGTCTACACTGCTGAAGAGCCAAAGAAATGAAGTTGATTTTTGTTAGGTCGTATTAATTTGTCTATTATTAGAAACGAAATATATGTGGTTCACTTTAGGTACAAGAACAAAATTACTTTTCGAGTTTTTTTACAAAGAAAATTCTGTTCGTAAAATTCGTTTTGATTATAAACGTTAAAGGATTGAGAGGATTGAAACTGAGAAAAATCTCGTTGAGCAAATCTTCCAAGTATTCCTTGATGGCTTGTTTCTCTTCCTGGAAAATCAACAAAATCGTAGGTTATGATATTCAATTACTTCGCCTACCTTTATATGAGGGTAAATCATATTTGTGTATTTGTTATGAAAGACAATTCCAAATTCTGTGCCTTTTTTGTGGTTCACGAAACTTAACATGCCACAATGAAAAATTGACGTTGCACAAAAAATGCAGATTTAGAAGAATTTGTTGGGCCAATTTTTCATGTTAGGAATCTTGAATATTTGCTCGATTCAAATACCAGCCTCTAGAAAAAAGTATGCAATTATTTCAGCAACAAGGAGGTTTTATGCTTTGTTAAATGCTTCAAATTTTGAAGAACGGTCATGTTCGGTGCATTATGCCGTCTCTTGGAAAATATTCGAATTTTGTGCATTTTTTTAGTCAATGAAAGCCATATTTACACAAGAAGCTCATCTACGCAATAATATATATATATATATATAAGGGATACAACCTCCTCTAAAAATACGGAATATGGATTGGCGATACGTAAAGTTGATGTAATCGTATATTGCACACGTCGACACAGTTTTGTGCCAATTGGTTGCGTGGTGTGCTAATAGATTAGCTAATTTGTTTTCTGTTTTTTTCTTGCAAGTGCTTTTTTCAAGATGGCTTACAAAAAAAAGAACTTACAGTATACAAAAAGTTTTGGACGGAAGCTGATGCTTATACTGTTGTAATACACCAAGGAAATTTTCGGAAGAAACTTTTGATAAAAAGAAGTGCATAAGGGATATTCACCTTTTAAATGTGGTTAAAGTTGAAGATAAATCACGATCCGGCCGATCTTCAGGAAGCGAAAATGATGAAAAACAAGAAAAGTTCGTCACGGAATCAATTAGGATCCTTTTGGAAGCTTTGATGAAATAGGTAAATGATTAGTTTGTTTTGGAGTTCATTCCAGTCAAAGTTTTAAAAAATTTGAAAATGAGGTGCGTCTTTACTGTATTCCAGTTTCGTTTGTTCCCAGAGAATAAAAAAAAAAGTTATAACGTTATGACCGGACATAAGTATCTCGTTTCGATTATTTTTCTGATGCTTTCTAATATGTCTATATAAATAGTGCGACAGAAATGCAATCTACATTTTAAACTTATCCCTTTATAATGCACGTTGACATTGACAAGAAGCAATGGTTGTTTTTGTCGCTAATGTCTTATCATTTCTTTCGAATACAAACATTTACGATCATGGTATACAGCTTACGTTTGTTGTAGAAAGTTTTTAAGACTATTGAATCTGTGATTACTGCATAGAGAGCTTTTTGAATTCATTTTATGTTACGTCGAAATGATGCTGTTCTGAATCCAAAATCGACAATGCTATTTAATCCAGATACCGTTTCTTACGGATAAAAAAAATGGGAAAATACAAAATATATCGGAGTTCGTCCATCGATCTATTTCACATTTTGCTATCTTATCTCATATACTTGGATGTTTACATAATTAGTGATACCATGGATACAATATATACGACACTACTACTACTACTACTACTACTACTACTACTACTACTACTAAGGTAGCTGTAGTAGTTGCAGTAGTATTAGAAGAAAATGAAAACCGATATGTGGAAAAAAGAAAATTAATTTTCGGGAATTAATATTACATTAGATAATACAAATTTATTTACATGAAGAATTTCCGTTAATCTTCTGGAAACAGACTCTGAACGTTAGTTGTTTGGGATATTTTAAAATCTAAAATTAGCCGGAAGTTACAGCGGATAAAACTATGTGAATATAACAAGCAAAAATAGGGCAATAATTAGAAAAGTGTAAGTAATAAAAAGTAATTTCCAAATTTTAAAACGTAAAATCTGTGACCTTCATGGAATTATTCTTTGGATTTTGGAATGTTATTTTCCTAGAGCTCTTTTGTCGTATACGGTGTATGAATGCCTGGCAGTTTAAAAATGTGAATTTTTCGACAGCTAATACGGGTAATATTGTTAAGAGTGGTAATGGTTTGTGTAGAACTAGCCAAACTTTTTGAATGGTTTGATTACAAAAGAATGGAGCGACATTGTGCCACAGTTTATGAAGACATCACTCCTCAGGTTCTTCATTCAACGTTTTTCCTATTTCTTGTTAGGTTACCTTATTAAGGTTAAAGAGCCAAACCTGTCGTTACTGGGGAGAGGAGAAGAAAAGGATTCATAAGGAATGAATCCAATATTATTAGCGTTAAATGAAACACAATCCACCTCATTCAGGATTTGAATATGGCTCATCGAATTGACTTTTTCTATGATGATAACCGTTACATGAAGCGCCCTTCCTTTCATTTTGCAAATAGTCGGCATTTATGTGATTATAGTCTTTCTAGTCAATTTTCTGGTCCATATAAAAATCTATTGATAATGATCTTGCATTTTCACATACGTGTCTAAAAATATTCAATGCTTATATAAAAGCAGATTCGGTCGATTATGTGGCATTTAAACGCTATTCTTTCTATTGTCAAAATACGATAATACTTTTCGAACAATTTGATTTGTGTTTAGACGGTTTCAATTCGACGAATTGTAGGCGTGAATAACAGAGCAATTTGAATATCATTAAGTTTTTCTGATTCGAAAAATAGATGAAAAATACGTTAACTGTGAATATTCAACAGAAAATAGTATTCTTTTTAAAGAAGTTGTTCTGCATTTAATTCACGGGATTTTCTGTAAATCTCATATTGCACTGATGGAAAATAAAATTCCAAGATGCGTTTCAATTGACTCAAAATTAGTTTGATAAGAGTAAATGATCCCATGTACGAATCAATACATGCAGCGGCTCAAAAATATAGAGTGTATTATCAGTACACAAACCCCATGGTAATACACTATTTATCCCTTTTTTGTATTAACACTGGCCTGTAATCTCGAAGATTGATGCAGATAGTACTTTTCATTTGTAGCGTGCTCAGGAGAAAAATCTGCTTTTTTCTTCGAAATGTTGCAGTTTTATTTTTCTTTCATATATCCGCAGATAATAGATGTATTTTTGTTGTTGATAAATCTCCTGGTTTTTTGACGTAGTACCAAAGAACTTTTTAGTGCTTACCTTTCCAACACAAGTAAATTTGGGCAAACTCACTGTCCAATTATTATCTTTTCTATGAGTTTCTCTAATACATCAAGAAAGTAGCCAAGATTTTTCATGCATTCAAAGACTCTCTCGTGCGTCTGCATAAATATAACAGTAAATGACGACTACAATTGAATTTATTGCTGTCAGGTGACATTTTCATTCATAGGAATCAGAGATCCGTAATCATCTTTAGAAATTGACATCCTGGTATCCGACAAAGTTTGAAAGTGGTTTATAGAAATAATCTATTTCTTTAAACACACACACACACACACACACACACACACACACACACACACACACACACACACACACACACACACACACACACACACACAGAGGTAGATTGTGAAAGAAAGATTTAAAAAACTTGAGAAAACGAGAAAAATAAGTGACATAGAGAAAGAGAAGGATAGAAGAATAAGCATTGACTGAAAAGAGTTTAATAAAAGATAAACATACGAGAGAGAGACCGAGAGAGACAGAGAGAGAAAGGGAGTGTGTGTGTGTGTGTGTGTGTGTGTGTGTGTGTGTGTGTGTGTGTGTAAAAATCATTTAAAGAAGAACGTGACATAGAAGAAATCTAAGAATAATAGAAAGCTTATAATTCAAAACCCAACTTCCTGACATGATCAGCATTCATTTTCGCCCGTTTCAATTCCATAAACTCTATGGAATGTAACACCGCAGTTTCGGAAACGAAATCAAACAGTTTGAATGAAGTAAAAGTTAAATTTGCTTCATTTTTTGCCATCGATAACATTATTTTTTCTCTCAAGAATCAATGACAAAAAGTTCTTTGATTTCTTTTTTTCAAAGAATAAGTTACTTTAGAGAGAGAGAGAGAAAAAAAAGAGATCTGAATTTATTCTCTTTTGGGAAATGGTGGAGACTTTAGCCATGGTGGATATGTCTGTTATTTTCACAACGATCATCAAAATATTCTCGAAAGGTTGAATTTTGAAAAACGAAACGAACAAAGAAAAATTTATCCAACATATGAAGAGTTGCTGAAAAATTGTCATCCCAACCAAGACCGGAATGAACAAATCATTGAAATTAATGGAAAGATTAAAGAAACTTGGGAAATGAAATGGTAAGTGTGTTGAATTGCCTGATGAAGATATGAAATAACATGTAAGCTTTATGATTTTTTTGTCATTCACACAGATTAATTCTGGAAAGTGAAAACTTGCTTTCATGTTTAATGTAAAAAAGTGATTCAGAACTTTTGTAATATTTGCTTATGAGCTAGTTTGCAGTGTCTATATCACGTGACCGAATCAGTTCAAACCGTAACAAGTACCCGATGTAGTTGGTAGTATTGTGGTGCGCTGACACGTTGTTTATTGCTTTTCTGCATGTGGGATTTAAAAACCACACAGATGAACGTTTAACGTAGTCTTATTACTTGATGAGTTCTAACAGGATGAAAACACCTCCGGATGAACCAAAATAATGTTTTATGCCAGGAAATGTGAAGGCACAATCAATCGCAGGATGATTGTAGAAATTTCGCTCGGGTTGCAAAAACCTCGACGGTCAGACAATATCACATCGGCTGTAGATTCAGACGCCGTACTCCAAGCCATAGAGACAAATACAGCTAAGAGTATTCGAATAGTATCAGATGAGCTCAGTATCTCAGTTAGGTAAAAGCATCTACAGCTGCCAAATTGTGCCTCATGCTGCCAAAATATTGCGAAACTTTTGTTTCGCCCGTGTAACAAAACATGCCTTGTTAGAAGCTCACTGAATCCAACTAGTCTGGCGAGTGAAAGGAAGGAAGAAGAAAATAAATCGACCACTCATTCAATCGACACAGCTATGCTGCAAGGTATCTACCTTTAGGTCTTCTAATCTAAATTAGTTTGTAGCTGCTAGGGGTCAAACTTGAATGCTACCAATCTCTATTTCTTATCGCACACCTGGCCGCAGTACGAACTGAATTAAAAATCCAGGATTTCCTATCACGATTTTCAAAGTAGGCAGGACCGAACCATTTAAGAGCTTCATGTAAGAGAATCTTCTTATTCTCATATATCTTTCCTTAAACTGGCACTGTATGTGGTAATATGTATATGAGTAAGTATATTCTAAGTATATGGACGGTAGTTTTCATAAATGCGTGTTTGGTTATAAAGACAGACAACGTAACGTGTCGGACTATTAAAAAGTTTTTTCTAGTTTACAAATAAAGGAATATAGTTTTTCACCGAATCAATGTAGAAATCGTGCAAAAACTTAAAGGTTTCCAGCATTTTCGGCTATATCTCTAGCTATTTTCAAGAATAGTTGCTTGTTTTTGTGTCATGTCACGATTCTCAAATAGACGTTTATAATGCTTCAACACCAAATAAACACTTGCATTACCACAGTTTTCAGCAGACTCTTGTATCACTATGGCATTACATAGACACCGGTACCACCACGGTTCTAACTGGTCTTTGAATGTAGCACTACGCCTTAAGTTTCAGTTAGACCCCCTTTGTGATCTTGCCGTGAGAAAAAGAGACAAACACACCAAACACCGTCAGTTTTATTATGCTACCATCATTTCCTGGTGGTTACAGACAAGCGAGAAACAGAGCATGAAAATAAATCAACTGCTATAGATAGACCGAGAGGGATAAACTTTTGTAAGAAGAGAGAGACAGAGAGCAGATACAGACCTTGAGATTATCTTTCTAGTTTTCTGTCGTAATTCTCGCACCTGCTTTTTTGAGTTTTTCATCTTCGCGGAGGGTATGGGACCCTTTCGTGGATCTTTCCCAAAAATGGGTGCCGTAGTTTTCTGTCTGTCTTCATATCATCGCTTATCGAGTCCAACTTTTTCTTTTTCTGTTTTATATCCCTCATCCCCTCAAACGGTCGATTTGCTGCTCTGTTTTTAACCCGGTTGTCTTCTGCTACACCGACCTAGACTGGGGAACTACCTTCCCCATTTACCTTCCCATTTGCTCCTTCCTTTCTGACTCTGTTTCGAGACTCTTTCTTATATATGTACTTCCTTTAGCACCGTCCTGAGGTCGACCTCTACATCTAACTTGGAAACATCTTACTATTAAACCAATCAACCAGAGTCCCTAATCATATTGAATATATGGAATTTAGACGAGGTTAATTTTCAATATCTTGAGCCATATAAATAATCGTATCGACTGACTTTTTAACTTCTCCCAGACCATGTGCAAAAAAGACATTTTTGAAGGCGGAATATTTTGATTTTATAGTTAAACCTACGAATCAAGCAATTTTGCTTTTTGTACCACCCGGTACAAGAAAACATCTATGTTAGGGAAATGTGTCTGTGGTGTTTTGAAAGTTATTGTTTTTCGCTTCATCATCTTTTATGGTTTGGAGATTTTTATTATTTCTTGTTACAGTAATGTATATATTATACTTGCCTGTCTGTTCGTCTTCTGACTTTTGACCAACATGTTGTTATTCATGCGCTGGGAGGGACGATTTAAAAAATATTCTGCCTTTTGGATCTTTGAGGAAAGAGTCTATTTTTATTTTGTTATCGTATAATAATGTGGGGTGAGAGCAGATTGATAGACTAATTCGATATCTTTTTTGGTAAGTGGGGGTGAATTTTGTTTGAAGTTGACAATTAAGTCTGATTAAGAAGTTAGAGAATCGTGTTCCTTGTATGTTCATATTGACATTTTTGTTTATTTTTTTCTTTTGCACACGGTCCTATTGGATACAGATAATTCTTAAACAGATCAATTTGATTGATAGATAGGACCTTAACAGGTACTACCACTCCAGGTCAGAGTGGACCTGGTAGTAAGGGCAATGAAGGTGTAGTCGAGACTCACTAGAACTGGAACCTCACCATCAGATGTAGTTAAGTGATATATCCAAGACGTGTCTTTTTTAGGAAGGCGTCTTAATCCTCTGCATTGTCAGAGCAAAATTCAATCTGAGATTTTGGTAGTTTTTCTAGTCTGAGAGATTAATTTAGTTGGTTTCAGGATTATGTAAAGAAATCTCACAGTTATGAAGATTTTCTTTCATTTTTTTCTTCTTTTTTCAAATTCTTTTGCCTGGAGTCACTTTCACTTCTGCTGATGGTGTTGTGGAGGTCAAGTTGACCGTTATTAAGGTATTTTTCGGTCATTAAGGCCTTTTTCAGTCATTAAGGTCTTTTTCGGTCATTCATTTTTCTCAAAGTCTAATTGTGTTTCTCAGTTTCTGTTAAGTTGTTAAATTATTCTTCTTCGGCAGGTGTTATTTGCCGGAAAGCTAATTGTCTAAATTGTGTGGTGTTACTTTCCTTGTGCGCTGACGACTCATGCAGATTAAACAATGTTTACTTGGCCAACAGTTTTTTTTTTGTTGATTAAAAAGGAAACATTTTTGGCTTTTTTCTTATTTACGAAGAAAGGAATGTAATTTCAGATCGACTAAATCAAGAAATCGTCCAAAAGATTCAGGGTATTGAGAGTCTTTTAAGTTTCCTGGTCACAGTTCTTTTTTAACAGTAACGAGGGTACGCGTGCACACACACATACACGCACATGTTCGCGCATACATTTTGGTGGATGGAATGGAGAATATTTGGCTAGCAATTCTTTTTGACAAGTATTATTGAATAGGCAAAGAATGTCGTCATTTTTTTTTTTAAAGTTTCTTTTATTTTCAAACAAGGTAAAGTATAAGCAATTTAATTAAGTGTAATAATTTTCAGTGCTAAAGTTTTTAGGACGTTAACTTTATGTCATTAGATAAAATTACAGAGATTAGTTAAACGTATGATTTTTAAAAACAAATTTCCGCGATATTCTAGATTTATGGTTCGGAGTTTCAGGTACTTGAAAAACATTATTTTAACATGGATTCTTATATATTTTAAAAAGTTCGCCTTTCATATTATTTTTTTCTAAGATAATTCTTATTTAATCCTCACATCACTTCCTTTTTCTTCTATAACAAGTATAAAGCTTTTGGAAATTTAAAAAAATGAATCATGCAATTTAATTTTGGAGCAAATGACACAATCGAAATATATCTAAATATCGACATTTTCTCTTTAATTGCGATATTTTTCTTTAATGATTTACTAACATGCTGGAATTATAATATTCAATAACATCCGGGAATTATAATATTCAATAACATCCGGGAATTATAATATTTACTGTCATCCGGGCATTACAATATTTACGGACATCCGGGTATTATGATATTTACTGACATCCTGGTATTATAATATTTACGGACATCCAGGTATTATAATATTTACTGAATCTGGGAATTAGAATTTTTACTAACACCCAGGCATTATAATATGTATGATTTTTTCGTAAAATAGTTTACAATTTTCTTCATTTCTTTGTACGTAGCATCTTTTTTTAAAATAATTTTTCGCTTAACAGAAGAAAACATCCTCATATCATCTAGAATTATCTAGAGATAGCTTGACAAACTTTGTACTATTGCTTAAGTTTATATTCGTGAAACTTAATCTTTGACTTTTAGCAAATACTTAAAAAATAGAGGCAATTAACGAGACAATTGCAAGAGACTAAAAACGATAAAATATTCAAAGATCAAGGTTTTGGTAAAACCGTTCAACTTAAAACAATTTAATTTGCTCAATGTAACATTCAATCTCCCACCATCTATATTTCAAAATAATTTACTTCTGTATATTAGTATGAAATAAATCAACCAGCAATTGTTAAAAAAGACGTTCATAAATCTCTTGCGGATGGATTGTCCATGAACTTCGGTAATTTTGAATGACGAACACGAAATTATGATTAGAATACAAGCAGAAATAAGGTGAAATATAATTATAATGCCTAAAGCAATGAAGGACACAATAGATACGGAAAAGTAATATGTTTCTCACCCATTCACAGAGTAAAAGCATTAAAAACAGACTTAAAAAGGAAGTTTCTCCAGTTAACTAATAAACTTTTAAATGTTACATAAATTATTTAATCAAAACAATTTAGAAGATTATAAATAAGTATTATAGAATTTTCAAGAAAAGTTTGACAGCCAATAAAGGGATGAACCATGACAGGAACCTAGGAAGTTGTACTTTTGGAGAGTTACTGTCTTTAAAAGAAGCTAATATCGAAAATGATAATGATGAAGATATCTATTTTGGGCTACAGTGCATGAATGGAAAAAATGTTTGATAATCAAAGAGTTTCGTGAAAAGAAAGACCAGCAATTGTACACGTTTCCTTAATTATGAGGGAGAATTAGAGACGATACAAACAAGTGTCCAATTGTTAAGAGGAAAATTCTATTAAAGGCCTCACTAAATAAAGGTGAAGATAATTGCTGGCTGCGCCTTGAAGAAGAATTATTCAAATTGCAAGACCCTAATATCATTAAATTATCCAAAAAGAAATCAGAATTAAGTTCAAAATGCCGACATTTAAATAGTTTTTTATTATATCATTTATTCTGAAACTATTTTTCTGATATAATAAAAATGTGCAAAACGATTGTATTGAGAGAAAAAAGGGGAGAAAGAAATGGAGAAGGAGTAGATAAGAAATGAGGAAAGAATATATATATATTATATATATATATATATATATATATATATATATATATATATATGTATATTCTCAGTCAATCCCAAACATATTTAAAAAAAAATGAATGCAAAAAACTTTAACATATATCAGTATCGATTTGAAGATCATCTTGTTCAAATAAGTAAACCTAATAAGCAATAAACCTAGTAAACAATAAACCTAGTAGATTAATAATATGGTGCAACTTTGCTTTAGAAAATTAACGTTCTGACCGGCTTTTATAAAAATATGAAACTTTTAAAAATGCATAATATATGAGTAATATATAATATAATATAAAAATAAGAAGCTTTTAAAAATGCATCTTTAAACTAATTCTGTGCTGTTATTTACCGAATATCATTGATATCACCATGTGTGTGTAGGGGGGTGTATGCGGTATATATATATATGTATATATATATATATATATATATATATATATATGTGTGTGTGTGTGTGTGTGTGTGTGTGTGTGTGTGTGTGTGTGTGTGTGTGTTTAGAAATTATCTTGTCTCAAACTTTATCTGAACAGAAATGAAGTAGGAATAAAAAGTACATTTTCCTAAAAATAAGTTCCAGCGAATTTTCTATTGATTTAAGCATCTATAAAATTTTATTTGCATATCGTAGGAAATCACCGCGTCATATTTCTGTTAATTTCTTCTTCGTTTTCTAATCTTAACCTTGAGATGAATTTTCAGTCAAGGAAACGAAAAGATCTTCGTCGGCAAATAATGGAGGATACCTCATTTGCTCAATTCAATGGTTCCCTAAAGTCGGCAAATGTCTTCATTTAATTGTTAAATTTTGAATTTAGTGGGAAAAAATGAAAACTTTTAAAATCGCTTTTTGACTTTGTGTGGAAGGCTGGAAAACACAATAGTCTGCAAATTATAATAACACACCAGCCATTAAATAATGTGTTGAACACTTGTGTAATAGCACTATAATTTTGTTTGAAAATTTTTAGATTGTCATAATTGAAGGTCAAACCATCTAAAATAAATCTCATGGAAGCAATCACGTTTGGATGTTTATTTAGCCATTTGGAGATTACAGGATTTATTGATATAAGATTTACCCTAATACATTTGAAGCTATTTTTCTAATTTAATTCAAAATGTCTCGATGAGTTATACGCACCAATATGTTTCTCATTTGTTGGTAATAAAACAATGCAAATTCTTTAGACATCTGTTTGTTCATCTGTTCACTGACAAGCCGATATGCAACCCTATATTTAAAAAGAACCAATAAGCATAGCTTTTATAATTATGTTGGTTAAAACTGATAAAACAAGGATTTAAATACAGCCCTGTTATAACATATAATATATTTGATATCTTTTTATTTAAATATAGTCTTATTATAATAAAAAATTTTCAAACCAGTTCATTTATCTTTGTAAGTGTTTAATAAAATCAAAACTTTACAAAATTCAACCCGACTACACTGTCTACTGTATACGATATTCTTCGTAAAATTACAAATGGAAGTCTTTATTAATGCTAGAGAATGTGTTATGTGCTTATCCTTCCTTAAACTGTTACGTGCAGTATTCTTCCGATTATTCTTAGCTATCATTGTTCTTATGATCCCCTCCCCACCATCCATTTTTGAAACCAGTTTACGCTTCTATGTTATCTGACCAAGGGACTGGAGTTCTTTAGCCATATATCCAAAGTATTTTTTACCAATTTATCCAAACTGTCACCATTCTCTTGTGAATCATAAACATAACATTTCAGCTGTCAGGCTCTTTTTCACATGCCTGCCCCATTCCGTAACATTCATGGAAAAGCTGAATCTTTTATTCTGTCCATAAGGTTACATTGTTCTAATACCTTTGTCAGTTGTTGGAGATTATCTCGTTTTAGTTAATTCTTCGGAATTTTGTTCATCTATAATTCTGTTAATTCACTCTTGTAATGTCACTAAAGTCAACAGTTCAAATGAAATTGGTTTAGGTATTTACCCAACTCCTCCACCGCAAGATGTTACACAAGGTCAATTTTGAACCGCAGTAAAACTGATTTAAATCCAATTTTTTTCTCTTAGACTGTTTGTCTTACCAAGGTTAAAGAACCTTGTCTGCCCTACTATTTTCCCATAAGTGAGAACAGATCGATACGTGCTTTTTCTAATGTTATTAGCGCGAAGTAAATCACAAACAGCCGCATCCAGGTTTTGAACTCGGGTCACTGATTCCATTTTCTTCGATGATAACCGTTATGTTAAACCTGTTTCGCTTGAATAACTCAATGAATTATTATGTCTAATCTCCATTTCAGAAATTCAGCCAGAAATTTACAATAATAAAATGCAGATGAGCCAAAATGATTTAACGACTTGACAATCGGACTGATAAGATCTTCGTTTTCCATGTGTTCGAAAAACTGCTCATACTTTATCAGCCATGAACTCTAAAAGACTATTGAATATTTCCTTTGGATGAGGTGCCCCTATACTTACTGGAAGTCCTTAAACTGATATAAGTCATTGGGTGGAGTATTTGAAAAGCAAACCTATGATTCCAATACATCCCATACAAGTATCGAAATTTGGGATGTTTTGTGGCCAGAATAAAACAGGGAATTCTTTATTCTCCTAAAAAATTCCTGTACAACTTGAGCTGTATGATCGACCACTTTCTTCTTCGGAAAGATGATAGGGCACAATTTCCTGATGATAGGAGATAAGGTATATCTTCCTGCTGAAAGAAGATTGAGGACATCCTCTTACAGAAAGATGATTGAGTATATATATATATATATATATACTCAATCATCTTATATATATATATATATATATATATATATATATATATATATATATATATATATATGAAATACGCAGCTACAAGAGTAGCGGTCATTTTTTCCACTTGTTGCTGGACACAATGATTTAAAATGAATTTACTTACCGTTAAGAACTCATTGATAATCAGTCGACCGAATGATTTTTTTTCTGTTTCTTTTTGCATTTATTAGCAAAAACGTTGAATTGAAGCGATCTTAAGACCAGTTTCAAGAAAATCAGCTTTAGATGAAAATCATGCTGTTAAGTAAAAATCACAAAGGGTTTTGCTATATTTACGTGAAAATCTTAAAAAATGAAACATTGCGAATTACACATTTACACGGAATTAGACGTTGTATAGGAATAGAGCAACTAAAAACAGTCTTACAATCGAATCGTGCGGCATGTTTATGGCGTTTATAGGCAGTTCTGATGAAGAAAAGATTTTTTTTTGTCGCATTGTTAATATGGATTCTAATTGTTGACTTTTATTCAGATCTGTAGTCGAGAAGAAAAAGATCAATATTC
This sequence comes from Sepioteuthis lessoniana, assembly GCA_963585895.1. Classification (NCBI taxonomy): domain Eukaryota; kingdom Metazoa; phylum Mollusca; class Cephalopoda; order Myopsida; family Loliginidae; genus Sepioteuthis; species Sepioteuthis lessoniana. The sequence goes on from OY757916.1 coordinate 119,565,755, forward strand.
TTCTTGGCCAATCAATGGCTAAACACACAATGGCTGCGATGAGCTGAGTTGGAATTTTTTTTTTAGATGACCGGCGCCATTTTACATGAATTTCAATCCCTTCCTCTAATGTAATTATCAGTTCCAGAAATATCAATAAAAACCTGGTATTTTGAATACTGTTCAAAATATATCTGAACATTTCATGCTAAACATCTTACAATAATTAGAAACCTTGAATTAGTTTGGTATAAGGCAACTAGAATTGAAAATCCAATGAGTTTGATAATCCAGTGTAATAATCCAGTGTGATAATCGAATGAATGCTAAACTAATTATAATTCTTTTGCTAATCATGGCATCACTGCAAGTCCCCCAAGAGAAATCGTATTTAGTATCTTTGGGCAACACAAGTATAGAGTAGTGATGGAAGGTCATTATGTGATAATCGTTTCCTAATTATTGTTCCTTTGAGGATTGATTTTAACAGTATGTCAACCCGTCTAGGGCTATCTTATGCTTATTGGTTTGGGAATAGTGTTCATTGTACGTTTGTGTAGTTGTTTCTTAAGACTTTTTTTTTTGCGTAGAGTTTTTTTAAGTACGAATATTTGTTAAACACACGTTTTTGATCCGTTAATGGAACCCAAACAAGTATTACCAATCCACGTTAGAGTGGAACTGGGCGTAATGACAATGAACGTGTAATTCACACTGTCCAAATCTTTAGAACTGAAGCGTTACCATTTGATACGGTTTAGTGTCAAACTCATAACCCTTATTATTCCATAGTTAGGTTCCTTTTACCAAGCTTAGCTCTGTTTGACACAAGGCTGAATGTGCGGACCATTATCAAATGATCTCACACCAATAATATTTAATGATGCACGAGACGAGTTTGCTGGTATTTTGACACAAGATTACAAATGTAGGATCGAATTCATTACACGAGTAAATTTAGTTCTCAGACAAGTCTGTTCGCCATCATGCACTGACAGGGATCTCAATATTTACTTAGCTTCACTTGCAAAATGTGACGCACCTCGTTCTGATCGAACTATTTTAATTAGAGTACTCGCGAGATTAAAGGTTTAATCCACAAATATAAAAACAATGGACACAAACACATAATGCAGTTTGTTATATTTATAAATAAAGTGAGATCAGTATTGAGGATAGAGCGTATAGAGATCTAAGTAAGGATACCATAGGCAAAAGGTGTGATGATCGCATTAGCGAGAAACTGCAAGTCATCTGTGTCTCCGCTATCCTAGTTTATCCCCACTTATCTCTCTCACTCTCTGTCTGTCTGTCTGTCTCTGTCTCTATATATATATACTGTTTGTGTGCGTGTGTGTAACACTTTATGGAGTACGCATAGATACTACAACCTGATCCTTGTTAGAAATGCCGGAAGCAGTCACTTTGATTCTTGACAAATATCTGATCCACACGTAAATAATTCATTTCTTAACAGAACAATGCTAACATTTTAATAATTATGAATATATTTTAACTATTTGCGTTCGTATTTAGTAAATTGACGAAAAATTGTTAGTTTCTTTAAAAAACCTGAACCACTTGTAAGACATTAAAATAACTTTTGTCCTAATCCTTCAAAGCATAGGTAAATATAACCACAAAATAAGGTCTTACGTCTTTATAACCAGACATTGGCCTAGCGGTTAGAGTGTTCGCCAATCGCCCGGGAGACCTGGGTTCAATCCCAGGTCGAGTCATACCAAAGACTCAAAAAATGGTACTTGATGCCTCCTTGCTTAACACTCAGCATTATAAGGTACGGAACAAGGGTAAAGTGGAGCAATCCAGGGAAAGGAGTAGCGCCCTCCCCTACACCTTGGTGTAGTAAGCTATCGAAAAGGGAGCCTTCGGGTCACCCTCGACTATGGTCGCCTACTTTACTTACTTATGTCTTTATGATAAAGTAAATTTGAAAAATATCAAAAACTGTAATAATTTATTGATATTTGTAAAATCAGAAATATTGTTGAAGTCATTTACCAACCCATTCACTGGGTTTGGGTTTGGCTTCTTTTTAAAGAATTATTTTTGAAATCTCTAAGCAAATGTAATATTAGCAGTAGAAATTGCCCAGTTTTATGGCATTTCAGCCAGTTTTGGTTATTTAATGCAAAATCCTGTTTTTACATATATATCAAATATATGATTTGTAAACACATTTTGTGGATACAAACAGTTAAATGATCAAACAGTTCTATTTCTAACAATTCAGTTTAGCATATCATTTGTTGGCAGTTTAATGTCAAGCAGTTCTATTTGACCCATAGATAGGATCCTATCAGGTGCTTCTATTCAAGGCTAGAGTGGACCTGGAAGCGATGGCAATAAAGGAGTACTGTGCAGTCGCCAATGCTACAGCATGGCTAAAACCTCGCTATTAGATTGTTTAATGTCATATTCAGAACAATTGTTGGGGGAGTCTTACTCCTCTGCAGAGATGCAGTCGGTGTATTCTACGACCCAAACCGATTGGGCCAATGGTAGGTTGATGCTATCAACTGATTTTGTAAACATGAAAGCAGTGCAAAAGACAGGGGCCAAACAACTGACATTGTAAAGTGTGATATTTAAATTTAAAAGGAATATTGAAATTTACTGTCGAGCAATTTTATATATAAATATATCATGAAGTAATGTCAGCTTATTTGTTTCCCCAGTCACATGTTTAACACATATTTAGTTTTGAAAATTTAGTTAGGGGCGTTGCATAATAGACTTGCATAATAGAGTTGGAGCCGTCCAAAGAAGTCGTCGAAAGATCAGCGGCAAGTGGTCAAGCCTCGAAGTAGAGTTTGGAGTCTGTTGAAGAACACTAGAGAAAAAAAAAACATCTCAAGTAACTTGAATTCTAGCTTTCCAACAGCTTTAACCAACGATCAGGAAAAGGAAATATAAAAAGGTTTCATATTTTTGAATTTCTTCACACTCCAACCAATTGCAATCATCACCTATTTTTTTCCTCGTAAATCTGATCAACTAGATAGTTACAGATGAGTGTCCTTTAAGTGAGTCCCAATACAACTCATTCGTTTTGTTGTGTAACACTACGTGATATAAACCGATTTGCTTGCATTTTTCACCATCGACTGCATAATAAATCAATGTTATATCATTTATCACAACAACAGATGATATTATTTTCACTTTCTTATGAGGCATTGTCTGTTATAATTGATATTTTTCTAGTACTTATTACTTTTGTCACATACTATTTTTAAACTTTGAGGTAATAGATTAAATACATCTGGTATACTTAAGTTTAAACATATCAGCAATACAAAAGTCACCATTATTGTAAAATATTCAATTTAAGTTTAGATATAAAATTCATTGGCGATCTTGTTAATTTTTTTTTTTTTTTGCAGTAAGTTACTATACTTTATTTCTTTTAGAGAAAAATGTGCTTCAAGCCCTTTTTACCTACTCTGAAAGCAATTTTAAGCAGTACGTCTAAATTTGGCAGTGTAGCATCAAAAGAGGAAAAACTGAAAAAATCGTTAATTAATCAAGTTTTATTAGTGTGAAAAGACATCTAAGGAGAATATTTATCTTAAAGACGTTAATTAAAGACATTAGAAGAAAGACCCCGACATTTTGACAGTATTTTAATATAAATTAAATGAGTTCATACCAACTTTTTGTGAGTAAATATATTTTTAAAAGAAGAAATTAATTGCCATCTGTTCTTCGGATTGAAGTGAACAATTAAATGAACTATAATGGATTATAAAAAAAAAGTCCTTTTAAAGAAATTCTTTGAAAATTTCTTTATATGTGCAGTAGTGTCAATATAAATCTATTTTGATTTTTTTTAACCAGCATAAATAAAAGTGGAATTGGCAAATTTCTGTTCAGTTGAAATTAAGTTATAAATAGACCTGCGAATATTCAATTCGAAATATTTTTACCGTTAAAGACTTGTAAACCTTTCTTGATAGCATTTTTATATTGTATATTGTATATTGTATGACATAAATATCGAGCCGGCGATGAAAAGGTCAGGATAGATTGATCTTTTTGTACGTTGCAGATTGGTAGTATATAAGTCAAATGTTTTTGCGTGATGAAAGATTTGGTTTACAGCATTTAAGAATTCAGTCTGTTGATATTCAATTTTGCCATTTGACTGCAATCTGTTTCAGTCAATGCGTGCGTTGTCTTTCATCACGTAGAGTTATTACAGATTTATCAAGGCGCATGTGTCCTGGTGTGTGTCCTGGTGTGTGTCCTGGTGTGTGTCCTGCAGGTGTTTGGAATAAGTATATGTCATGATGCTAGAATTTCAACTTTTGATGAAGTGACTTCAGCAGTATTCTTTAATCAATCCTCTAAAAAGCGCTTTACAAAAGGCTCCATTTTATAGTTAAAAAAATCCTACATTCTTTGTAATGATTATGTGAAAAAAGAATATTTGTATTACTGAAAAGTTGATCTATCCAATGATTTTATTATATTCAAATTATCAGTTTAAAGGAAATAAAATGCATTTTTTTCGTAACATTTCTCTTAACTTTTGTTTCTGGATAATGTATCTAAATGTTGAGGTTGAAATATTGTTAATTTCACGATGATTCAGCACATATTTAAAAATTAATCCAATCATTTCAAATTCAAAGTAACATGAACTATAATAAAAGTAGCTGTCGTTTATTGTCTCAATATGGTTTGAAATTCTTAATCGACAACTTCCATGTAGTACTACAAAATACTGTTATATACGTATTTGTCTGTATTTCTCACATGAAGATTTGTGAGCACTTATTTATTTTTGTCTGTGATACTATAGCTCGGAGAGTATTAATCAATTGAAGACAAGCTGAGAAAGTGAAGAGGGTAGGGTTGAATTTGTGTGAAAATCTAGGGTACTGGACAAAGAAAACATTTGAAAGCAGAAAGATAGAATGACAAAGACAAAAACTCGGGCTCGAGCCAAAAAGATGCTTGCTGGGTTGTTTATGAGATTGTCAGAAAAGAACAGGTTTGTTTGCATTGAAATGTCAAGGATCAGTAATCAGATAAGGAAATATTAATTCCTTAATATTTTATGTACAAAGAAAATACTTGGTGATTAAAAAAGGTAAACATAACTTAGCCAACTGGAGAGGCTGTTTTCGTTGTTTTTGAAATTGTCAGAAAGTGGCAAGGTCATTTGAATTTTGAAAGATGTCTGGTTAGCCGAAATGTCGTTTGATAATTTTGGTACCTTCTCATCGCCTACGCATTTTGAAAATCAGATTCGTCATGGAAAGTTGTATTCACACAGGAAAATGAAAGTTGAATATAGAGAGTGAAAGGAATAAGGGAGTTCTAAGATACAAATGGTACCAGGGATGGGTTGGAGATACAAATTAAAGCAGATTGGAGTTGAGAGGGTAGAGCAAGCCCACTGACCACCAGTTTTTTCTTTAAATTTGAAAAAGCTATTTTTAAAGAAGACTGGATTAACGAGAAATCGACATCAAGAATGAGGAACTAACTGAGCCACCATGTCCAGTTAACCCCCACGCAGACCGAACACTGGATTCAATGCAAGCTGAAGATTTTGACATCTCAGCAGTCTACTTCTACCGCTGTTGGAATCCACGTCAATTTGCTTGACTTCCTGAACTCGAGATCTTGTGCCAGCCTCTGAATACAAGAAACTTGACTTAATGAAAGATCATTTACGACTGTGTTGTAAAATCCCGTGTCCGTCAACTAAGAAAGACGCACCAACACTACTGTCGAATCTACATCGCTTTGAGAGACATCTTGAACTCAAGACCGTATACCAACCCTCCAAATATCAAAGACTTCACTTACTATTAGACGATTTGTAACTGTCTTGCTGACTTCAGTGACTCTAGACAAATACAGTAACGGGAAGAGATAAAACCGATGTATTCCAACAAAGAATATAAATAAAAATACTTATATTTCTAACTTGTGTGGATATTTTTTTCGTGTGGGAGAATTATTTTGAAATGATCATTGGCTGTCAACCTGTTGATCATTTCACTGACTTCATCAAGAGGCGTTCTTGACTTCTATGATCAAAACAAAACGTGTGTAAACGGGTGGATGGTCATGGAAAACGCCGATGCAGTCAACTAAAGGGAAACCGTTCTTAACAACACGATACCAGTGGTGAGCAGCGAAGAGTTGCGGAGAGCAGCGGTGGCTCCTCATCATTCGGTTACTAGTTGCCATGGCCAGTTCGAACCCAGGAGGGTTACATCATATTTGGTTACCGTGACCAGTTTTCGCCTGCGAAAGTTACATCATATTTGGTTGCCGTAACTAGTGTGAACCTAGAATGGTTACATCATATTGGTTTGTCTTGACTAGTACGGACCTAAGAAGGCTACATCATATTTGGTTGCTGTGACCAGTACGGAACTATTAAATTCATATCATATTCGGTTGCCGTGACTAGTACGAACTTACGAAAGTTAAATCATATTTAGTTGCCGTGACTAGTACAGACCTAGGAAGGTTACATTATATCTGGTTGCCGTGACTAGTACGGACCTAGGAAGCCTATTTTATAGCTGATTGCCGTGACTAGTATGGACCTAGGAAGGACTACAATTCTGGCTTTGACTTAGTTACAGTTACTAAATGATCATACGGATAGAATATGCGCCAACCGTAGTAGGAGTTTAGAATATTAGTTTTAGATTCGTCTTGTATTCGAAGCGCACCTGTTACCTCACAATTGTTTTCTTGTGCCAGAATAAGCTACATAAATACCTAAAATATAGAAAGTGGGTCTTATTGCAACATGATGATTAAAAAGTTTTCTTGATTAATTTACTTGTGCATTTAATTCAAACATGACTTGGTGCCACTATAAGTTAAACTCAGCGAATAGATATCAGAAAGAAATGTTCCCCTTTCGTGGTAGTCAGGAAGCTCGTCTTACCAACCAATTCACTTGTCACATGGATTTTATATTAGATCTTAACACTCTATTTTTGGGTTTGTGCCAAACTAAATTTATCGTTGAAGATATCATATAAGCAATAAAAGACTTCAATTCTCTCAGTCGGGAAGATATCAGATGTGGGATTACCTGTCTTAGCCTGTTGGATGACTTTTATAACGATCGCGTGGGGGTGTTTTAATTTGTTGCCATAGTTACACATCTGAGCACTTATGTTCCTCTTCAACTTGACATGACGTGTTAGTTTTCATTTGTCAGTAAAGATATCCTCCTGGGGTCTGAATCTCGATGCTAATGACACAATACACAATATTGAAAGCTTTTCACATTACAGTCATATGTATTTCAAACGTAATTAAATGTCATTTAGCCACGTAAGTGATTGAAACCAGTTTTCTTTCTTTTGCAAACATACTTTCCCATGTACATATCTTCTTTTTTCTAGCTTTGTTTCTGTTTGCTTTACACATTTGTTGTTCATTTATAAGAATTGTTTTCAATTTCTACATACATGGAACGGAATAGGTAAATATAGAATTTTAAAGGTGTTATAAGTTATAATCAACACACCGTTGTAGATTATACTAGTTCATTCGATGAGCAGTGACAATAAAAATGAAAATATTGTCGATTTTTCTAAATACCTTTTCAAAAAAGTAGAAAGTGTAACGAAAATTCAGACAAATTTATGTCTTTTGAATGATTACAAAATATGTAAAATCTGTGTTCTTCTATTGCCAAATGAAAAAGTGCAGTCTTTAATATTCTTGTGCCTAAGAACAGGTACTATAAAAATCAGTTTGACTTACGATTAAGTCAAATATAAAACAAAATTTCTTCATGATTCATAACGCTTATTACAACATTACAGCAACTAATGTAAGTAATGGTACACTTTTGGGTTTGACTTGGCAAAAGTTGATTAAATTACCTGCCTAATTGAAAAATAACGAACTATTTCAGAACTTTAGCTATTTTAAGCAATCAATAACAAAAACGATTATATCTTCAACTCTTTTCAACAAACATACCGAACAAGTAATGTTGCAAAGATAACAGAATACTCCCCCGGTAGAACTTTTCATATCAGTTCCATGGTCATTTGTGGCATCACATTAGTACAATGAGGACTAGTTTTGTTATGCAACAAGATTTTTGATTATTTATACTTTTTTTTCTATTCGAGGACAATCACTAAAAACAGCAATGCCTTACAGAAAACTTAATCTCAGCTCGAACGATTCGCAATAAAACTATTATCTTTGAATATCATTAAACATCACAGAAAGACATTTTGTTTTAGCTGAAATACTGAAAGTTTTCCCCACCATTATATTTTTCCCCACCATTATATTTTCATTATATTTGTGTTTAATTTTTTTCCCTAATCTCTATTTTTAAGATTCATTTTAGTATCATCATCTTTTGAGGTTTTTCACACGAGCGTTTGCTGATGGTCTTTTCCTCGAGTCCGAGTGACAGGAAATCTATTTAGGTCTCCAGGACTCTTCCTAGTATTCTGATTGATCTTAACAATACTGCAGTTTAGATGGTTTCGATTCTTCCTCTAATTTCCAACTTTTTCTGACTCATTTCCGAGTCCATGGGAATCGTTTCAAGCACGTCAATTACAAATGATATCACCATTACTCTCATGTTCCACAACTTTTTACTTTTCTGACAAAATCCAAGTACTTCTTTCATTTTTCGTTTTCTTTGATTTTCACTCATTGGCCCGCTGGGATGGTAAAATCCGCTAGATGGCTGGTTTTCTCGTTTTTGTTGATCATCACTCGGTCTGGTCTTCTGACCAGTTATATCAGTTATATCTCGTGTTATGGACCAGACGTTCGTTAGAAAGGATAGACAATACTTTTTGCATAAATGTGGATAAATTCTAGTCCTCGCACCTGGTTACCAATAATTTCATGACTTCTTATCCTGTGCCCTGTCTGCAATTATAAATATTGCTCAAATGGGCTTGTCGTACTTAAGTATAAATATCATTTATATAAATATTCTTTCAACAATTCGCGGAATTATCTGTGACACATTAAGAATGAAAATAAGGTGACAATTCCCCAATGAATGTAAACTGAAGACAATTGAACAAACTTATCTAACAAGAAATTTATTTTGTCCAAATGCGAATGAAAATGGAAGGATAAGATGGATTAAACATGCATATTACAAACAATTTAAAGATTTATATTCTTGAAATTCTGCATGTATTGTTTATCTAACAGCTTCACATGTATATAATAAAAATGTTACTCGAGCAAAGGAGTTTGCTATAGCTTTTACTTATCTCATTGAAGATTTCATAATGTATTTCTTTTCTCTTCTCTTTTCTTCCCTTTTTTTCATTTAACCGGCTCATTGGCCTAGTGGATAGAGTGTTTGCCAATGGTCCGGGAGACCTGGGTTCAATCCTAGGTCGCGTCATACCAAAGACTTTAAAAATGGTACTTGATACCTTCTTGCTTAACACTCAGCAATATAAGGTACGTATCAAGGGTAAAGTGGAGTAATCCAGGTTACAGGAAGGTTTTTCAATTTCATCTTTCAAATGGTTGCTATTCTATGCTAATTAGCAATATAGAACTTGGTTATTTCAGGATGTATTTTTGAGTTTCTTTTCCTTTAGCGTTTTTCTCCTGGTTTGTTCATTTGAGAGAAAACGTTGAGTGTCTGCAGTGAATGATTTGGCCGTGTTAATCTTTTTCTACCTGGGGCATTTTCTCGTGGGTCTTTCGACGAGTACCTGGAGCAAACTGAATTTTTCCATTAGCCATTTTGCCGAATTAACTTTTGAGTTCTCGCTACGTGGCGCCTTTCATCTGTCAATTACAGATTCCCCAGGGTGGAGTCTAGAGTTTCGTCCAGTACCTGTAACCCGCTTTCAATGAAGGTCAACCCGCTGTTGTGAAGCTCTGGATCGAGAATTGTGTCTTGTATCACTCAAAATCCGAGAGAATTTTTCTTGGCGTCTTATTCTACAGGATGGATTCTGGTTTGTGCATGTACCATTTGGGTGGATGATCGAATATTGTTTTCTTGCACAATTCCGAGTGGATTACTTTTCTACCCCAGTCGTGCCTAGTCATATATAATGTTTGCGTAAGTTTATTATTATTATTATTTACTCATAAGAGTTTTTCACATCAGTTTTAGCTGATGGTCTTTCACTGGAGTTTGAGTAACAGCAAGTTTCCTCAAGTCTCCAGGACTCTTCACAGTATTCTGGCCGTTCTCAATAATGTAGTAGTTTGGATGGTCTCCACTCCTCCACCGTCTTCCAAGTCACCCAGGCCCTTTAATAATCCTTTAGTTACTGTACCAAAAGCACCAATTACAATTGGTATAATTGTCACCTTTATGTTCCATAGTTTTTTTCAATTCTCTTGCAAGATCGAGGTATTTATCCCTCTTTTCATGTTCTTTCAGATTTATTCTGTGGTCCGCCGGAACAACGAAGCAAGTTCTCTTTTTTTTTGTTGATTATTATAAGGTCTGGTCTTCTGGCCGAGATTAGGTGATCCTTCTGTACGTCAAAGTCCCATGGAGATTATGAGTGTCATTTTCTAGGACAGGTGCTGGGTTGTGCATATACCATTTGTTCGTATTGTCAAAAGAAAATTTCTCCCATTTGACCACCTTGCCGACTCAGTCGTGTCTAGTCTTATACTCCTTCTGTGCTAATTTACAGCATTCGCTTATTATGTGATTGATTGTTTCATCTCTGTCACCGCATAGCCTACATTTGCTATTTTGTAGCGTCTTATCTATTCTCGTTTTGATATGATTGGTTCTTATGGCGTTGTTTTGTGCTGCTATTTGGAGAGATTATGTTTCTCTCTTAAAGTTTCCTTTTCTTAGTCAGGTCTAGGTTTTCTGGTGTGAGATGTCATTTATCAGTCTTTCAAAACGCCCATAGAGTTGTTTCTCTTTCCATTTTTGTTTTCTAGTTATTTTCATTCTGTTGTCCATAGTGTTGTCAGTATCGTTTCCGATGGCTGTAAAGAGTTCTCCTTCGTGTTTTCCTATGTAGTCTTCGAGTCGTTGTATCGATGCGTCAACGCTGTCTTTGATGCGGGCAAGTCCCCTTCCTCCCTCTTTTCTTGATACATATAGTCTATCAACGGGGTGTTGTGCCTTATGCATAGTCATTAGTTTTCTTGTTCTTTGGTCCATTTATTAAAGCTCATCTCTGGTCCACTTCAGAAAGGGTCCCGAATATCTAACGAGTGATACAGCCCAGGTATTTATTCTTTTGATAAAACTTCTGCTAGAGAGTTTTGTCTCGAGTAGCTTTCTAGTTCTCCTGAGATATTCTTTTTGAATCTTGTTTTTCATTTCCACTTGTTTGATGGTGTCAGCCTCCAAGATACCCAAGTATTTGTAGGTTTCGTTTTCTTCGAGCGTTCTAATCTTGTCTTGATTTGGTAGTTCCATTCCGTCAGTTAGATGTCATTTGCTACTTTTCCTTACAAGCATTGCACCTTTTTCTATGCCAAATTCCATTCCTATGTCCTGACTGTATATTCTAACTACGTGTATTAGAGTTTCCAGTTCTTTTTCATTTTTTTCAAATAGTTTTATGTCATCCATGTACATTAGGTGATTGATCTTTTCTTGCGATCAACTAAGTTTGTTTCCGGCTGTGCATTTTCTGAGTATGTGGTTAAGTATCATCATGGCAATTATGAATAGAAAATCTTTAACTATGTTATTATCTCTTCACACTGATATACCAATTAGAAAGCATGTTTTTCTTTTCTTTTATTGCCTTTAACCACAATATCTGGTCGACTGCTCTTAATTTTTTTATCAGTTTGGATAACAAAGTCTCAGAGAATAGTAGCTTCTTTGGTTTCTGTTATTGGTTCAGGTTAATGTTCGTGTCATTTTTCACAATCTAATATTCCATAGTATTTACATATTTTCCAATCAATGTAACATCCTATTCTATGAATGTAGTGTAGTATTTTATCCTGTCTTTTGTTATATTCTATTGGTGTAAGGATTGAGCGATTGAACATTAAGTGGCCAATGGATTCAGTTTTTGTTCACACAAGCTACATATTCGGTTTCATACGCTTTTTATAACGTTTAGCTGTTTAGCTTCTAGTCGGCATGCCCTGGTCCTGTGCAGCTATAAATAACCTTTTGGTCTCCGCCTTCAATCCACCAATTTTCAGCCATTGATTAGTTTACTCTATTGATATCGGCATTTTTAATTCTTTGTGCGTATCATCGATGGATGGATTTTTGTTCCTAAAAGTTATTTCATTGTTTTAGTCCTTATGATTTTGATTCTTTATGTTTTTTTTATTACTTCTATTGATTCATATTTTATATTCACTTCTTTCAGTGTGACGTCGAGTTGATTACTAAGTTTATTACTTTTTTTACTAACTGAATATTTTTCTTTGGCTTCTTCTGTGTTACAAAATATAACATCCAATCTGTTGTAGTGTTTAAGTAATTTTTTTATCATAAAGTGTTTTTTTGTTGGTCAATAGTAGAAGTTAGATATCCATAGTTTGTGTTTTTAAGTTTTATGGAAAAAGGTATTCGAGGGAGAGTAGATACAGAGCTACAATTTCCTTCCTGGTTTTCTATCGTAGTTCTAACATGTTTGTTTGCTGGTTTCATCTTTACAGGTTCGCGTCTGGTTTGAGATTACTTTTCGTTGTCCACCCAAAAATGGGGGTGGCAGCTTTCGACTATCTTCACATTGTCCTGGTTAGTGTCCACTCGTGTTTTTACCTCTTCACGTCCGGCTGCTAACTAACTTTCAAACCCGAGTCGTCTCTTTACTTTCGCTTGGTGTCCGAGGTAGGACCATATCTGTTTCCTACAGTTCCACACCAACGCAGAAGATCTGGGACCACTAGTTTTTTTCTAGTTATTTTTAATAACCGTTGTCATTCACGCATGACTGGCTAACCTACAAGCGGTGCTTTAGCGTGAGTCACTTGGGGGTTAGCTAGCCATTCCTGTAGACTATGTCCACTTTTTCTTATTTTTTCTTCTCTTTCTCCTTCCTCAGAAATCATCCGATCATTCTCTTTATAACTTGGTCCCCTTAAGGTATCCCTTCCGTTCCTCGGGGAATAGTCTGTGACTTATTAACGAGTAGTAAATCTCCTCCTTAATTTGTGCCGTTAGTATTTTCCACATCATAGGTAACACATCATTATTATTATTATTATTATTATTATTATTATTATTATTATTATTATTATTATTATTCCTTGCTATTTTTCACACCAGTTAAAACTGGTGTGAAAATTCATTAAATTCTGAGTGACAGCAAGTCTCTTTATGACTCTTCGAAGCATTCAAGCTGATTTTAACAATTATCTAGATGATATCAATTATTCCTCTGATCTCCATTTTCCTTTCCCCGTTTTTCGAATCCGTTCCAAGCTCTCCAACTATAATTGCTATCACTGTCACCTTCCTGTTCGACACCTTTTCAACTCTTTGGTAAGATCTAAATCATGAATGTTGACATCCAATTAGATTTTTTAAAATGAGGAATCAAATATGTTTCTTAAGCCACTCCACGCCAGGAATCTTGTTCTTTTGGTAAAAAAACTTTCTAAACTTAGAGAGGAAGCAAAGTGATTGCATGAAATCCTTTTTAAGTCAATTAAAATAAAGAACAAGTGTTTAAATACTGACAGATATTACTTTCTGTAAGTAATTGTGGAACCAATTTTCTTAACTTCGATAAGATATTCTGAAGGCTTCTAAAGATTTACTGATTCAGTAAACTGAACATTAAATTTTGAGATCTCCGATTTCCAAGAACGTTTTTATCTTTGAACTGTACCTTTTCTTTTATTAAACCTAAAAAATCATGCATGATTCTTGAACACGAAGATCAAACAGTCCCGAATATATATTTTATAATCAAAATTGAATTTCACAACCAGAAAAACAATTATTTGTTTAGAAACAGTTCTTAGATTATCCATACACATATAATAAACACCTGATACTTTTATGATTTTCCAAATACCGCGCAGAAATTGATGCTGAGAACCTTTGCACTAAGATCATATTCATTTCATGACAACGATAAATAACTTATATTGATCTTCTCCCGTCGACTGATTTCACCCTCAATAAATTAACTTTTGCTGAAAAAAACAAAACAAAAACAAAACAAAAACAAAAACAAAAATCAAGTGAATTGTTGCTTGTTAGCTGACATTGAAAAGCCAATAAATAGTGAATTTTACATCTTATGATTCTCATGGGGCAAAATGCTGTTTATCATTAAGATGCGACTCTGCTGAATATTGGATTTTTAGTAGAAAAGTTTGTTAAAATCGTAAGAAATGTGATTAATGACATATTGATCTATAGATCTTTAACAAAGATAAGTGTTCAATTCGTGAAAACAAAACCAAAACACAAAAGAACTATTTAAGTTTGATTTTGAAGTTGATAGCGAAGATACTGATGGTTTTCTTTAGAATATAACTGGTTTAGTTTCTTTGTTTAATGTCATATCAATCTTTGTGATGTCCAGTTGGCTGGGGCTGCAGAATGCACCGACTTCTCCCCTGTGGAGGGGTAAGCCCCCACTCCCAAAAGAGTGTCCTAAGGATTACACTAAACAATCTGATGGTGAGTTTCAGAGAATGCGGAGTACCTGTTCATTGCTATCGCTCCCAGGTCAACGCTGACCCAGAGGGGTAGCACCCGATAGGGTACTATCTATGGATCAAATAGAACTGAATCGCTTGAAATAGAACTCTTTTGACATTGAAATCGTGTACTGATGCTAAATTGAATTGTTTGCAATAGAACTGTTTATATGTGTGAAAATGGATTTGGCATTGAATAACCTACAATGGTTGATATGCCATAAAAACAAACAAAACCAAAATCTGTGGGTTTATCTAATATAAATACATCCTTGCAGAAGAATAGCAGTGATGCTATTTGTTCGCTGTGACGTAATGGTAAAACTGAACTAAGAAAATATGTGTATAGGTATCTTTATAATATAATGTCAATCCGTTTTGAAGACCAGTTTTCAAGGGTATTAAGTTCGAACCTCACAAGCCCCCAATGGTGTAACATAGTGTTAGACTAAGATAATTGTAACATAATACAATATGCATAAACTAAAAGCATTATAACGCTTATACTTCGTAATTGATTTTTAATCTTTACAATTGTTCAGTAAAAACTGCAGACACAATATTTTACGAAAATGTTTTCAAAAAATTAAGAAAATTCCAAATAGATGCAATTAAATGCCTCTGGGTGCTCGAGTACAAACACACACACACACACACACACACACAAAGTGGTATGCATACAATAACTTAACCATAAACGCACGTGCATTTAAGTGTAGCAAATGGTCAGCAGGACTAGAATTTATACCATTGGTTCAGGGTGGCAAAGTGACCATGGGGATATTTATCACGCTTACCCGGGAAAAAGGCTTCATATGACTTGCGTTTATATAGTAAACAATTCATTTTCATTATGATCGCTTAATTATCATTATTTCATGAGAAAATTACATTAAGTGTCTATTAAATTTAGTTTAATTTAGCAGAAACCCCCTTCACTGGCGTATTGGGCTGCTAGACAATTTTCTTATGGAATTACCCTCTAAATATTAAGTTTAACTTTGTCAAATGAGAATCTTACTCATATATGAAAATATTCTGCTTAGTAATAGGGGTATGTCAAGCGTATCGGTTATCGAAGAAGGAATCGGTGGCTCAAATTCTTAACGATATCATTTTCCTCCAGTAATGGGTAAATCATAACAATAGAGCAGACTAGGTTATTGGGTCCTGATAAGAAAATCAGTATAAGCTAAGAAAAAATCTAAATCTAAACCAACGATACTTTGCTTAAAAATTAACTTTACACTGAATCCTGTTTGTGGCAGAGAGATTCGGTAAATAAATAATTAAATATTCTGCTTGCTAACTAGCGATCTATATCAAGTTGATGCACTGATATTTGCAAATCTCAGTTTAGTCGGGCACGAAGTCATAATATTACTGTACTCGTTGGCAATGGAACTTACTAACAATCAGATTTCATAATAACCTTGCCAACCATTACTCTATATCAAAAGTCCACATGCAATTATTTGAGCAAACTTGCATAGTTTGCCAATGGTTCATTCCATTTTTATTGTGTAACAAATTATTTATCCATCTGTTCTTTATATATCGTTATTTAATTGGTCAGCTACTAACTCTGTCATCTATAAATATCATTTCGACTATAAAAAGAATCTTCTCTACGTAAAGGACATATCTCAACAGAAAAAAAAGTCAAATGTATTTTGGTTCTTTTTTTGGCAAGGAGAGACGTCAGATTAATTTTCTTGTTCAGCAACTGCTGAGCCAAACTGTACACAAATGAAAGATGATAATTAACGTCCACTTGAAATATCATAACTCTCGTTACATCCCTGATATTCTGATTTGCATACATTTGATGATATAAGTCATTTATAGTTTGGTGCAAGGTCAAAGAAAATAGAGGCCGGAAAGTCTTCTGTACCAAATAGTGATAGCTTGAAATTTTCAAATCCTGCCTTTTACCTAAGCTCCAAGATCGAAATTATAAGGAAATAACTATTTACTTAATTCATCAAAATTTTTGCTTAACCTAATTTTATCTAGTACAAAGCCAAACGAGGAAAATAAAAAAAGGAAGATGATGTTGCCTCAATTTTACATGCAGAAACGTTTGCTTGCTTAGAAATTCATAATTCGAAATTTTGGCTTTTAGACTCAAGATAAAAGGCGTCAATTATCCCAGCCAACGCGTAATCTCACTGAAATATCGTTATGTACTCGTTTTAGTTTTACATATTGATACTAAGTCCTAGGTTAATGGACATGGGCGAATTTAATAAACTTACTCACAGAATTCAATTTTTTCTCTTGACTGGAACATCTAACACCGATGTCGTTGTCGTACATAACACAAATACAGAGAGTATATCACAAGGTTTATGAGATATTAGGAGGAAATTGTGTGGTGTAAATAATTTTAATCAGCTTTATCTGCTTGGAAAGCAGTTTAGGAAATTTTGGCTCTTACACAAAGCAGTTAGTTCTCTCTTCAAAGCACGCTCTTGCATACTGATTAAACTTTAATCTGGGCCAATTCTAAATGTGAGTAAACGACAAATAAAATAATTAGATTGTTTCTAAGTTGAAAGGACCTTCATATCTTGGAAATCAACATTCAAAAGTATTTCTTCTTTTTTAATCCCACGTCGAATATCATGACTCAGAACTAGTGGAGAATAATAAAGTCATTTTAACTACGAGAAAAAAAATCAACTTTTTAAATTAGCAATCTTCACACTTCTCACGTAATGTTGAACAAAGTGAAACATTTTAAATATGTATAAATATGAAAGATAAGCAATTGTTTCCGTTTAACCAATTGTGAAAATATGGGCCATCATATAGAATATTTTGTGGAGAGGTAAAATTTATGACATATTCATGAAGAAGAAGAAGAAGAAGAAGAAGAAGAAGAAGAAGAAGAAGAAGAAGAAGAAGAAGAGATGTATAAAAAATATCAAAATCTTGTGTTGATCGCAATGAGTTGATTAATCTTCCGAAATTAAATGTTTATTTGTGTGAAATAAAGGATAATCCAATGATAATATTTTATATCCCAAACTTTTTTTGTTATAGACTTAAGTGTAACTTCCATACTCGGCTGGTGATCATTGCTATATAGTAGACTAGAAATAAGCGTACTGATTTTTAAAGAGACGAGTACTTCCCCCTTGAAGGATTGACGTGAAAGAATTGTTCTGTCTATTATATCTATACGCAGTATTAAGCTAAATTATTGAATGAACATCGTTTAATGCATTTGATTGTCATTAAGACAATCAAATGCATTAAACGATGTTCATTCAACAAGTGCAAGAAAATAATTACTCTAAAATTGAAAATCGGGGCTTAGAATCCAAAGGAAGTGCATTTTCTTCAGTTTCAGTCTGATAATTCGTACGATGAAACAACTGACAAGGAGTATCCATGTATACATTGGTAACATAAAGAGAGGAGAATTGTAGCAATGGATTCTTCCAATTGTCTGAATTTCGTACGCATAGCATTAATCCTTAATTTTGTTATTTTAGTTATTATATTGTATTTCTTTGCTACTCTATAGGCATTTAAAAATTCTACGACTATTACATAAGAACCAGGGATTGGAATAAGAAATTTATTTCTGGAAACATTTGGGATCAAATTCGTTATTTTTGAGAGTCTTTCTTACTGTGATTATAAAGTCTTATTTGGCTTATAGTGAGAGTAAAGTTTCGAAAGTTAAACAGTCCATTTTCTTAAACGATAACCATTACACTACTCTCGCTCTATTTTTAATGGCAAAGCAATGGTTAATCAGCACGTTACAAAAACTTCTGGGGAAGTAGCTTTGATTTCGCTGGTTCTCTTCGACAATGACCAAGTGCCAGATTGAGGCACATTAATTAGATAGACAATATTCGTGTAACCATGTTGGGTGACTGTAAAAATCCAATGCTACAGAAATTAAAATCTTTTAAAATTTCTTTGTAAAGAAACAAGGTATCAGAACATAATCATTTCCCTTGTATCGACCATCACTCCTAATTTCACAGCTGACCCTTAATATACAAGGTTACCTTATCTTGTAATATAAGAGCTATCCAAATCTCATATCTCAAGCTATTTTTATCAATGGCTATACGAATTTCGCTCAGTTCAGCCTCTTATCCTTTTGCAGATGATATTTCAATTTTTCGCTCAGGTGAGTAACTGAAATTCTGCAAAACGATTTTTCCACGCAGAAATCACAGTGATTAAAAGCGCTGTCATATTAAGGTCTTCCATCAATTTTAACGAGGATTTCTTCATTTCCTTAAACGAAATAGGGAAACCTAATCAAACAAAAATATACAGTTTTTGCGCAAATTATCATTAGCTCTATGCGCTTCTGAATTGTTAAATTTCAGTAGCAGGGATTGTCGGAGAAGAGCACTTTCTTACTTATTTCCAACCTCTAGTTGATTTCCATACTTACCCAGATGAACCACGTTGTTGGAATTCGGGTAGCCATCTTGTTCTAAGTTGAGTGATACAAATGATACACCTTCTAAGTAACAAGACTGCATTAAGTCTAGACTTTGTTATTTTGCCATTGTTCATGTATGCCTTAGTCACCTCCGATTGGCTAATCTACTGCTTCTACTGATGGGAGTCTATGAATATTTACGAGCAATTTGTAGACGGCCGATACCCATAAATCCCCCCAATAAATTCAACACACATTTTTTATTCAAGTAAGTCTCTTTAAGATTTCCCTTTCACAATTATTCTTGAAGAATAATATAGAAAATAAAAAAGTGTTTGGGTTTGTATACACTTACTGTATCCCATGAAGATGGGTAAAGTCCCTACAACATAAAAGAGGTGTTTTAGTTATGACCCTAAACTGAATCTGACTGTGAGGGTCTAGTTTTGGAGAGCTTGCGGGTGTAAAGTATCCCTTTTTGTAAATCCTCCCAAGTCTACTATGACCAGTTGTAGTAGTACTTATTAGGGTCAAATATACCTGCTTAAAATTTTTCGTATTCGAATGTTGAGGAGATATATAAACGAATTTATATCTATTGAAGGTTTATCTGTTTTCATTACGTTTTTATAATTTTTAGATAGGTTCCAATTTCGATAACAAGTGGATTAATTTATTTATGACTCTAATTGGTTTAAAAAAAGTGTTTTTAACAAACCTGAAGAGAAAGATTTCTCATATTATGTTGAACTTCGATATTTCAAAAGTTGCGGGGCAATTCAAATGTTATCGTTTGCCATCTCAAAGAAAGTCAAAAAAAGTCTGCGTCCGAAATGAAAGTGCCACTTCTTCAATAAATGGAATGATGGACATACATAAATTACATCTTCTTGAGCCTATTTTTATATAAAAATTAATACTTTTGGGAATAAAAATCAAATGGTTTGCTATATATATATATATATATATATATATATGGAAAATCTGTTGGCAGTTGTCTTCCCTCTATTCTTTTTAGTATCTGTGACCATGAGATCCTCTTGTTAATTGAGGAGGTCAAAAAATAGTAATGAGAGAATGTTTGTCCATGTTTTTCGTTCTCTCATCAAATCCTACATTCTGAATGAATCAAAACTGTCATCAATAAAAAAGACGATTTATTTTTATTATAGTATATATAAGATTTGCCTGTATGGATTTCTTACCAAATTGTGTTGTGAATGGAGAGTACTATGTTTTTTCTGTTTAATTTGAACAACATATCAACTCATCGAGGGTTATTTTATGCCTAGGAGTGTGGGAATCACATTCATTGTATGGTGATATTTAGATTTTTTGCCAAGATATTTTGCTTCTGTCTTCTATGTAAATGGACATTTTTGAATAACATAATAATCGATTCAGATAACATATTATTATATTTTGTAGAATGCATATACTTACGTCACCATTTCTTTCTTTCTTTCTTTTTATAAAATTTACGTTACACATGTGTATTGCAATGGCAAGAGAAGCTCTTTTGAGGGTAGAACATTTTTGAATATATAAATCTACATTCTTTTATCTTATTTTGCTTCTTTCCTCTTTTTCTTTCTTTTTCTCTCTCTCTCTCACTCTCTCTCGTTGTTTACACTTTCTCTTTCTTTTTAACTTTTATCGATCTTTCACTATTTTTCTTTCTTTCTTTCTTTGAATTATCTTACGTTTCTTTCTTTTTTTCGTTACTTATTCATGTCGACTCTCTCTCCCTCTCTATCTATTCGTAGGTATATATATTTTATTAATATATTTATTTGTACTTTTCCTTTTCCTCATGAAGCTTTCCACACTTTATGAAACAATTTTTTGTAAGTTGTAAGGAAAGAGGACAATTAAGAATCGAACTTCAGAATTAGTGATTAAAAAATGGCCGCTTCCAAAAAATGTTGGTGGCTTTAAAGCTTGTACAAATAACTGGATGTTTGCAGAAAAATAAGTCACGTGCGTAACACACACACACACACACACACACAAACACACACACACACACACACACACACACACACATTAGCAATCTTCAAGTAAGTGATGTGTGTATTTCTTCTTTTAGGAAAATGTGTTACTAGAAAATGTATTCTCACATCACATCTAATCCAGGTCTCTATGGATGGAAATTGAAACCTTGAAATAACAAAACAGTATGAGACGATATTAACAAAGGTTTTAAAAGTGAACACTGAACTAAGATAAAAAGAGGAGAGAAAATCAAGGGATAAGAAAAGTACAAATATGACTGATTCTAAGTTTTCAGGGTTCCTGTCTTAACTGTCACTGGTTCAGTGGTTTAATCGTCGGAGCGCTACTCATATAGCGTGTCTTCGGCATAGCCTAGCAGTTTCTTTTCGGTTTTTCCAACTATTTATCCATGAATGTAGGGAGAATATTTGGATTCATGCCTTTCATAAGATCAATATGAAATGCTAACTTCAATTCCTACGATGATTACCGTTACACTATAAGCATCTTTCTGAAAATTCCACCAAATCAACTTCTTCCCAGTTTCTTACTCCGACACGCCAAGCGATTGTCAACAGATATGAAAAGGAAACGTGAAGAAAAATGACTGACCTTATAACTAATGACGTTTTTAATAGAGAGAACAAATATAACGAAATATAATGAAGGAAGATCAGCGGATAGAATATTTCCATCAACACCAAAAAGAAGTCGAGCATAACACGTAAATATGAACGACGAGCATTTGCTTTCTTAGGAAAATATTCAAAGAAGGATACAATGACAAAATGAAAATCACCTGCTGTCATTGTGTATTTTTCGGATTCAAAAATGATTCTCTAAACGACACTCGAAACGGCTGTTTCATTATGATTAATTCAAATCACATTTTAAAGAAAATAATGACGATGCTTATAATTTCAGGAAAAATTGCTGAAATCATAACCGTTCATTTTCCTTCGTTTTATTTGAATTAATTACAACACCCAAAAGAAAAGATTATTATTTATTTAGAATTCAAGAAAAGACATGACAGCCAGAATGAATAAATCCTGTGTTATCGACTTACTGTATCATATAAATTAACTACGAGTCTTTTAAGTTCCAACTGTTCAGGTCCACGTAAAAGAATTTTAATAACATCATCTTCCTTATTGTTGCGTGATAATTATTTTTGGAAAGAAGATAAAATTAGAAATAGAGATGATATTGAGAGAATAGTCTCAGCAGAGATTCTAAGCAAAAAGGAAAATTAGGAACAGTATAAATTTGAAAAGAAGTTTTTGATATATATGAATTGTTCATCATCAATTGTCTCATTGTATGAAAAATAAATAATGTAAAAAAAAGTCTCTAAAAGTTTCCTAGAAAAGTTTTAAATACAAATGAATATTCAGAATGTTGCAGGCGCGGAATATGCGTAAAGTCGGACATCATTTCTATTTAGTTTTATATAATATAACAACTGAAAGAGTTTTAAACTAGCATTGTACAACTGTGAGACATAGTAAGTATAAATTTAAATGTGTTTAGCAAAGACACCATTTATTTTTCTTATAAAAATAACAAAATGCTGCGAATATTTCTGATATTAATGCACTTGTTTTTATTCACCAAATGACAACTTAGAAGTAATCAAGAATCTGAAAACTAAGTAATATCATCTTACCTGTAAAAATGTGTCATCCTCTGAAGCCATGTAGTGGTTGCAACAGTAAAACATGGATCATACAAAATTTACAGACCTGTCATTCATTTCCTATGGAGACAATGAATGTACTTACGACGTTGAGATGAAACACATAAAGCTGTTGAAGCTAAACTCAATCAAGATAACAGCTAGCATCGTTCAAGCGAAATAATATGAATATAAATGCAAATCTTTGTTCTGTGAAACTTCCACTCATTATGAAAGAGAAAAGAAATGGACTCTAAAAAGAAATCATAATGTGTTTAACAGTAATTATTTCAAGGGATGTTATTGTTTTATTTTCCTGGAGTAAAATACCATGAGGATTTGAAATCTGTTGAAGGGTAAATATGCCGAATTACAAGGTTGTATGATTTCTTTTCGGGAAATAAGAAAATAATAAAGAACAATTTAGAAATGATTACGAAAATAAAAATAATTTTGAAGAGTATTAAACTTTATCTTGCTGATTCGAGTTGCTTTTTATCACGACAAACCCAACTCGTCACTTTTAAGACAGCGAGTTTCTGTGCACATTGGTAAAAAGAAGAAGGAATTCGTGATTCCCTGTGATTTTTTTATTCTTTTTTCATATAATCGGGTTTTTGATCGCCAGAATGAGTCACAATACAAAACTACGATAATTAAGAAAATGAGCGATAATTTTAATAAAAAACGTTTAATAGCAATTATTGACATCGCTTCATCTAATTAATAATACTATAAAAATAAATAAAAAACATAGTTTGAAAATTTAATGGCAGAAGCCTTCACTTTCAGAATGTCGGCTAAATAATATTAGCATGACATCTGTTTCCATTGCATATCTTATCAATAGAAATGCATTTGTGGAACTGTTTCAAACATGCTATTGACGATGGTTATTTTGTTGAAAAGTATCGAGATACAGCTGGCTGAAAATATGAATGTTATATGAGGATAATAAACTCTGTTGAGAAAGTTTGTTGAAGAAGAATCGTTGCACACAGTTTTATTTACGCTGATACACCAGGAAGTTGTCATAAAATATACTTTATAAAAATTATTAATTTATCTCTTCTAAGAAACAACAATCACCAAGTATTGTGTACACCATAAATTGGCATTGTTACTATTTTGCCGACTTGAGAAGGAACATTTTGCAACATGTTTATTCGATTTATGATTGATAAAACGTCAATGATACCGACTTGTGACCAGCATTCAATTGACTAAAAGATATTTTGAGGTGTATATAAACATTTCAGTAGCAAGATCATTCAGTTTAGTATCGACTTGCGGTAAGTTTTACCTTTACTATCACAGGCAACACGAACTGCCATCTTAGATATTTGTATCGAGCGCTCTCATCTCTGATCTGATTTCAAACTGTATCAGCTTATCCCAATATTTAGTGGTCACTAAGGACCTTGTTGGGTTATTTTATTCCGAATTCACACTATATTTTTTTATGAAAAGAATGCATATGATTTTAAGAATCTAATCCTATCTATTAGTAAATAATTAGAGCTTTAAATAACTATTTTTAGTAAAGAAAGAAGGAAGACTAAAATAAGTACCAAGACAGGATGCACGAAGACACAAGAACAACCGGATGACAAGGAAGCAAAACAATTTTGGAGCAATATATGGAAAGCAAGAAAACAAAACAGAAAAGCCAAATGAATAAGTAACATGGGTAAAGCGTTAGAAAAACTCAAAGAAGGAAAGAAGAGGAAAATACGCCTCGATACACTAAGAGCAATACTTAAAAAATGCCAAATTGGAAAACTCATGACCATAATGGCGTACTAGTTTTAAAAATTCACTTCTATCCTCAATAGACTGGCTAACGAAATGAATAGATGCTTACAAGAAACAGAGATACCAGAATGGATGATCCAAAAAGAACTCAAAAAAAAAAAAAAGAAAAAGATCCGCTCCCAACAACTATAGACCCATAAATAGCCTACCGTTGATGTGAAAAACACTAACAGCACACAGCAGGAAGGAGATTTACTATTCACAAACAGCTCTCCGTGATGTAGGTGATGTAGTTGTAGTGACGTAACAAAGAGGTAAAACACACACACACACACACACACACACACATACACATACACATCACACACACACACACACACACACATATATATATATATATAGAGAGAGACAGAGAGAAAGAAGAAAGAAGCAGAAAGATTGAGTCTGCGTTTGTGCGTATATTTGCTAATAAATACACACCTCTACACTCTGGAGTCGTTCATTTTGACTCTCCGAAAAATTTATTATATTCTACGTTGTTGTAAAGTTTCATTTTTTACCAATTAGCATCATCTGTTTTCAACCTTTTCGTTATTTTAAGATCCTCTATTACTGGGATGAACATAAAAAAAAAACAGGTGTAAATTATTGTAGACACGTGCTTTGGAGATTTGGAGCATTGAAAAAGTTTGTAAAATTTTTTGACTACAATGTTTAGAATGTACTTTTCTAAATGAATTTAATTTATTGAATTATTTTGAAATCAATTCTAATTGACGTTTGAAGAATTAAGTTTATGCCCTACTGTAGCCTCTGAAGAAGCCATTGTATACTGACAAAATTTAGATTCTCTTTTTTACATTGTTCCATAAAGTAATTTTTAAAAATTCCTCTTCATGATTTATTATTTTCTGACAATTCCATATTTTAATGGAATCTGAATTTTGAATGCACTCAATGACACATATAATTGTAACTATACACTAAAAGGCTGCTCAAAACAAATATAAGGGGAAATTAAATCTAAGAAGGGAAAAGTCTTTTATGATCAAATAAAATGTTTGCTCGGGCTTAAAATATATTTGATTTGCATTGGTATTTTCTTTAGATTTCACTCAAATAACGCATATATCGATTATTAGAAAAATATTGTGTCAGTATTTATTAATGACCACTGACATTCGACTGATTGATTAAGAAACATTTCTTGTTGAATGTGCGACTCTTACTCAAAAAATATCCATCCATATTATATATAATAGTAAAAAATAAAACAATAAAAATAAATATATATCAATGACATCATAAAGATAATATTGTTTGTTTGAGTTCTAATTCTATTTTTGATATCGTTGATTCAATCCTGATTGAAAAGACGTTTTGACCATGTCTTAGAAGAGACCAGCTTTTTGTCACATCATAATTTCCTTTCTTTTCTTTAATATCAGATTTTTTTTTCATTGGATTACTCATAATAGACAAATCATTGAGACTTGCTGCTTGTTTTCATCGACTCTTTTACAATGATTTCTTTCTTATTTCAACTATTTTTTTTTGTTTTGTTTTCTAAAGTTATTGACGACTGACTACATTTCCTGCCTTTTGCCGCCTTTGATATCTTCCAGCTAAACTCAACGGCTTCTTTTTTTCCGCCTTTGTTGGTTGCTTCCGCACGACATAAATCTCAACCCAACGACAAGAAGGGCTGCTAATTCTTCTATTTCTATATATGCTTTCATTTTGGTCTTATTTACTTTTCATTTCTCTCTCTCTTTATGTCTATATCTACCAGTCTATATATCTGTCTGTCTGTCTCTCTCCAATTGTCAGTGCTTTCTTTTTATAGGCATTATTCTGCAGAAGCAAAAAAATTAATCAGACGTAAATATAGATAAATCGATATCAACGTTTTTCAACACTTCTTTTATGCCTTCATTTGATTCAAAATATTTTGTCACTAAATTATGGAAATTTGAAAATCTGCACGCATAGAACTTTAGCCTGAACAAAGGGATGTTTTTTTCTTTTTTTTTTTCTCTTTATTACCGTTCCGTGACACCGACCTTTACAGCGATAACAAAAATCAGTTGAACGTCCCTCCATGTCTGTGGTCGATTGTATTAGATTTGGTGAAGAAATTTTCCAACATTACCGAAAATTGTAGGGGCAGATTATTTGTGAATTTGTTAAATTCAAATTATAAAGAGTTCTTAACCTGTTCACATGACATGTCGGGGGACTGAGAATGCGTTGACTGGATCAGCTTGTTCGTACTTTATAGATATAAGATCAAGCAGAGATTCCATAATCATTTCTCTCTGTCTCTGTCTCTGTCTCTCCTTCATTTCTTGTATCAGTTATTTCCATTGTAATGTTTTATTATTGATTAATAACAACTCGAGCTATTTGCCAACCTCTTGACTGGGTTTCGAATATACTGTTTGTTTCCTCTGCAGAGGAGCAACCCCCCTCTCCTCCAAAAAAGGGTGTCCTGGGTATGAGATTAAATTGTTTTTAATGGTGAGACTCAAGTTATTTGAGATCTGCAGAGAGTGGAGAACCCTTTTTGCCATTACTCGCAGGTCCACTTTGACCATTAAAATCAATGAGTAAGTTTGCTCAAACATTTACTACACTTGCATCAAATCATTTACAATGTAAAAAAGGAACTGGTGATTTTGTCGTTGTGATTTACAATTAATTAAAGTTCTCATAAAGTACTGAATAAATCTTGACATTCGGCTAAAGAATTATGTTGTTATATTTTCCCGCTGCCAATTTGAAAAAAATATGCCTGATAAGGTGATCCCGTTGAAAAATCGACTTTTATCTGTGTTCGATTTATTATAATAAGTTATTTGCTTACAATCAATAAAACATCTTCATTCAGAAATTGAGAGCCGCGGCAAAATACAAGTCAAACTGCTGCTGTTTTCAAACTGCCTGATCTCCTTATGAATACCTGTATATTGCATGACTGAATTACATCGTCACTGGAGGTGAAATGTAATATCTGTGCGTTAAGATGATATAAAAATGAAATGGAATAGACACTAATACAATCAAAGAATATTATTAGTTGTTATTTATCAGTAAACTCTACACCATTAAAACTCAATAACCAAAACTATGAATATCTCATACATTTTTATTCAATTTTATTTTTGGCTATAGATGTGTCGCAGTCTCATTTTTGTTATAGCATTTTTTGTATTAAAAATATACTGGCATTAATCATGTTACTTATGACGGAATTATTTTCCTATGCAATGACACTTCTGTTTGTCTTCGGCTTTCGAGATGAAGAACATCAGAAATGTTGGTAAGTTGAGAATGTAGGAGAATCGATTGACTGAAATGTTTTAAAATCCCTTGAGTAAACAGAAGAAAGAAAGAAAGAAGTGAACGAATAGGAAACAAGTTGGAAATAGAGAAAGAAATTGTAGTGAGAGAGGAAAGAACAAGTGAAGCTGAGTTAAACGTCCCAAGAAAAATATTTTGATGCAGACAAAGGCATCATTGCCCGAAATAGCAAATTTTTAGTTGGTATTAGATGGCTGGATGATTTCCGTATATATATATATATATATATATATATATATATATATATATATGTTAGCATATTCGTCCGGCAAAACACCATTATTGCTATCGTGAGTTATAAACCAATTTTTTATACTCCGCATGATGTAAGACGAAGCTATGTTTGGTAACAGAAACTTGTCAATATAATTTTAAAATTTCGTTATATCAAAATTTAAGATATAAGTTGATTTTTTTAAATGTCAGCACGCAGACACTATATAAATAATCAAAAATTGGTTATAATTTGTTTTCATTTCTTTCAATCCACCCTGAAATATTTAAGGTATAAACCAATATATATATATATATATATATATATATATATATATATATATATATATATATATATATAACAAAAACAACTAATGACTGTCATTTCCTGTTCTAATAATCAACATTCAGTTTTTTTCACGGACTTCATTCGATTTACATGGCTTATATTCATTCATCCAAAATATTGATGAATCCCTAAATTTGAAATATGTTGATGCATGGAAAATTAATAAAAAATGTGAGAAAAAGCAATTCACTTTTAGTTTGAGGTTTCCATAAATTGTTATTTTTGTTATTATCATTTATTCCTTGAAAGTTTTTAACAGCGTAGGCCGATGGTCTTTCGCTGAAATTTGAGTGATGGCAAGTCTCCTCAAGTCTCCAGGACTCTTCTCAGTATTCTGGGCGATCTCAATAATGCAGTAATTTGAATAGTCTCCACTTGCCTTGTTATTTTTAAATCCTCCAGTACATTTATTAATCGTTCAGTGACTTCACCAAGAGCATCAATTACAATTGATTTAAATATCACTTTCATGTTTCAGAGTTTTTCATTTCACAAGCAAGGTCAAAGTACTTATCCTTCTTTTCACTTTCTTTCAATTTTACTCTATTGTCAACCGGGACGAATATAAAATCGATAAAATAAAATTGGAAGAAAAAAAAAAAACTAGATGAATAAATCAGAAGATAAAGAAGGAAATTGCGCATGAGATGACCTTGATATAAATGAATACAACAAACTGGCTCGGAAGAATATAAAGAACAGTGAGAAGGATGATAACTTGTGCCGGGGACTTAATTCTGACTCGGTGATCAAATGGGATTTTCACAGAGTAGATTATATCCTGGAAAATATTATCACAATATTCTTTCGGGTTTTGTCAGTGAAATTTATTACCCAACACAGAAGATAAGATCAGTCACAGTCAATAGGAAGAAAAGTATTTATCGACTCGGCTGTTCCAGCAAAGGACAAACAAAAAAGTGAAATTGAAAGAAAACGAGAAAAGGTATAAATACTTAGATCTCGCCTGAGAAAAGAAAAAACTGTAGTGGAGGAAGATAACAGCAATACATACCACTTATAGAACTCTAAGAGCATTCCTAAAGAAATGAAGATCTTAATTCTTCTTCGAACATCCAGTTCCACAGGCTACTTTTACAGGTTCTTTGGAATCGTCCTGCAAGCGGAATTACTTTGGTTTATCTTTTGAATTATCCCTGTAATTGTTTTCTTCCTCAATTTTTCAATTCCTGTTTTCCTGTTTGTCCATGGGTTATTGTGGTTGCATTTTCTTTCTTTTTTTTTTTTTTTTTTTGCTTTTGTAAATAGTTTCTCTTTAAGCGTTTTATGTACTTTTGAAGTCCCTAAATTGCCGCATCCACACAATCCTCAATTCTAGTAATTCTTCTTTTCTTTAAACATAGAATTTATCTATGTTATCTCTACGTTGTAAGCTTTTATGTATTATCATATTTTTCCTTCAGTAGTTTAGATCTGTGAGTCCCATTTATTAATTTCTTTGACTAAATTTTTGACGCAGTTTTCTTTCTAGTATTTTTCCTTGTTTTTTTATGAAGCATTACTTTTCCTTTCGTCTCGTGTTATGATATTTTCTTTGTTGAGTCAATTCCTTCGGTATTTTATTCTTACTTTATTCATCAATAACACTGTAAATTCCTCAATACCGAATTCCATCACAATGTCTTCGATAAAAGTTTTAACGATTTGTATTTCGGTTTCCAACTTCTTTTTGCTTTTGACAAAGATTTTAACATTATTCATGTACATGAGGTGATTTATTTTTGTTTGGACTTTACATTTTCTTAAATTATATTTCAGCTGCATCATTAAAATAATGAACAGGAATGGAGATAACGTGTTCTCCAGAGATGGTGTTTCTTTCTATCTTAACTTTTGCAAGTCGATGTTGTCCAATTTCCTATAGTTTTTGTGTTAAACTTAACTACTTGCTCGGAGATTTTAAACATTCGTAAACACTCGATAATGAAGAGTTGAAAAACCGTGCTGTAAATCTATTCTTTCCATGGCTAAATAGCTCTTCATTATTTTTACCTCTTTTTATATTCTTAGGTCGAAGTAAAATATCTCATAAATGTCTCAAGTCTTTGGCCGCATTCTTTCTGTTCGAGTTGTCTTCAAGTAATAAATGAACGTTACTATTTGTTCGGAGATTTTAAACCTTTTAAAATATTCTGTTATCTATGGCTGTGGGAGTCTTAAGACTTCGATAGTCTTTCCATGGCATATCCAGATGTTTTCCTTATTTTTACCTCTTATCATATTACTCATTTGAGAGATTTTTACACCAGTGTTAGCTAATAGTTTTCTACAAGTCTCCTCATGTTTATTGGGCTATTCTTAGTATTCTGACTGTTCTCGATAATGCTGTAGTTTGGATGGTCACTACTCGTCCTTTTATTTCCAAGTCCTCCAGTCCCTGTATCAATCCTTTGGTGACTATATCAAGCACAACAATTACAATTAGTATTACCATCATTTTCATGTTCCATGATTTTTTTCATTTCTCTAGTAAGGTCTTGATACATATCTCTTTTTTCGCTTTTCTTCAGTTCTAACCTGTGATCAGCCGGAACGACAAAATGTACTATTCGGTGTGTTCTTATTTTTTGTTGACTATTTCTTGGTCTGGTAATCCGTTTGTATCTCAAAGTCCCAAAGAATTTTGTGCGTATGATTTTCTTGGTGGTTTTCTGGGTTGTGCATATACCTTTTATTCGTACCGTTAAACTTATTACAGAATTCCCAGGGTATTAACTTCCCCACCCAGTCGTGCAAAGACTTATACTCTTTTTTGCGCTAATTTTACTGCATTCACTTATGTGATTGATCGTTTCGTCTCAATCAACACATAATCTACATCGGATCTTTTGTTGAGCCTTGTATATTCTTGATTTTACATAGTCTTCATGACGTTGATTTGTACTGCTATAAGAAAAGATGAAGTTTTCCCATCTTAGCCATGTCCAAGTTTTCTTGTGTGTGATTTCTTTTATTTGTCACTTGAAATGTCTATAAAGTTGTTTTTCTTCCCATTTCTGTTTTCTGGTTATTTTATTCTGTTTATGCTTGTGTTGTCTGTATTGTTTTTCATGCTATATAATCAGTCTTCCTCCGCACTTTTTCATGTAGTCTTCTAGTCGTTATATCGATACATCGACGCTATCATCAATGCTGGCAAGTCCTCTTCTTTTTTCTTTTCTTAAGACAAACCGTTTAAGTCATTTCTGGGATGAAAGTTCTTATGAATCCTCATGAGTTTTCTTGTTCTCTGGTCCCTTGAAGTTCTTCTCTCGTTCACTTTAAGAATTGTCCTGAGTATCTTATGAGGAGGACCGCCTAGGTATTAAACCCTCTGATGAGATTGCTGATATGTAGTTTGGCTTCGAGTAGTTTTCTAGTTTTCTTAAAGTATCCCTTTTTTATTTTTACTTCATCTCCACTTGGTTGATGCTGTCTGCCTACAATATTTGCAAGAATTTTAAAGGTTCCTTTTCTCCGAGCATTTTGATTTTTTCTTGTTTTGGTCGTTCTATTCCTTCTGTCATTTATAGTTTTCCGCTTTTCACTCTCAGCATTGCACATTTTTCTTGGGCAAATTCCATCCCAAAATCTTTGCTTATCCTCACAGTTTGTATTATGGTTTCTAATTCTTTTTAATTTTTAGCAAACGGTTTGATGTCGTCTATGTACATTAGGTTTCTGATTTTTTTTGTGATTTATGAAGTTTGTATTCCCCTGAGCATTTCCTGTGTATGTGATTGAGTAACATCATCGCTATTACACATTGTAATCAAAATAGCACATCTCCCTGGAAGATACCTCTTTGAATTTTCTCCTGTTAAGCTTCTTCTTCCGGCTGCCAGTTCCTCCCTCTAGTATTCCACAATAGTTTCGATGAACTTCATGGCTTCGTCGGATTTCTTGTACATTTTAAGATAGTCTATTATCCAGCTTTCGAGACCATATCATATGTCTATTTGAAATTGATCCACGTCATAATTTGATTTTTCGTCTCATTTTGATCTCCTTGAGGATGTGTTGATCAATATATTGTAGCTCTCCTGTGCCTCTGGTTCCCTTATGGCATCCTTTTGGTTCTTCGTGGAACAGTTCACAGGTTATTAGCGAATAGTAAGCCTCCTCCCTAATTTGTACTGTTACTGTTTTTCACATCAACGGTAAGCTCGTTATGGGTCTGTAGATGTTGGGGATAGTTCTTTTTTGGGGTTTTTTTGGGTCAAGCTGGGCTTTCCTTTGGTCATTTATTCTGGTATGTCTGTTTATAACCACTCTGTCGAGGATGGAAATGGATTTTTAAAACTAGCATCTATGTTTGCCATTATGGCCAAGCATTTTCTAATTTGGTACATTTTAAGTGTAGCTCTCTGTGAATTGAGGCGTATTTTCACCTTCGTTCCTTCTTCGAGTCCTTCTAACTCTTTACCCATCTTACTTATCCATTCGGCCTTTCTGTTATGTTCTCTTGCTTTCCATATATTGCCCCAAGTTTTTTTGTTTCCTTGTTATAGATTTTTTATTAGCGTTTCCGGTTGAATTTCCCAACCAGGTTTTGATTTTCTGTTCGTGTGTTTTCGGGAAACACCGATTTTTTCATAAACTAATTTAGTTCCTTCGTTTAATTCCATGATGTTGCTCGTTGAGATATGCGTTTATAATTCATCTATTTTTTTACGTTTCTGCCTTGACTGATCTCCAGTTTGGGTTTCTTTGCGAAGGTAATTTAGTCTTCTTTTCAAACATAATTCTCTTCGATATTTCAATATTCATTTTTTCTTTTTGTGTTCCTGTTTATTCTGTGTGATTCGGGTTTGAGGTGTTTCGATAGCTATTACTTTGCGGTTCATTTCGGTTGAAATGTTCTTGTTTTTCAGTATTTGATGTGTCGATTATTTTGTCACCTTGATTTCCGATTTATTTTTTGGTATGTTTCTTTTATTTCAAGGTCAGAAAACCAACATTTCTTTATAATCGTCCTAACTTGATCAGCGAGTCTTTGGCTTATCTGAAATCTTGTGCATTCTTGCCAGATTTCTCTCATCTTTTCCTCTTCTTTCTATGTGTAGGGTTGCTCTTAAGATAACATTCTGTGCAAGTTTGATGTCTCGTCCATTTTCAGTGTTGGTGTCTCTTTTTGTGTGTTTACTTGGGTTGTCGTTCGGGTACTTGAAAAACGAATGGCCATAATTCGTAGAATGCCAATCGTTTCCCGCGATGTTGGCTATCATGGGAGTAGATGCCGATCATGATGTCCACACCAGTTGTCTGGGTTCCACGTTGTGTTATGCTTCGATCTGTAATATTGTGGCTATACCAGACCCAGGGGTTATTTACAATCTCGACACCTGTCACAGATGTAACCAACTTATAAGCGGGTTGTAAAAAAAAGGAGGTTAGTAGTTTTTGCTCACCAATAGACGCCACTCTTATAGATGAGTAGCAGTAGTTTCCTGACTGAACCTTTTGTCCCTGGCCGTTGAACTATGAAGTTCTTCCACCCAACATCTAGTGAAGCTCACCATTGATCCAATTTTGAGGTTCTTAGGCTTTACTTCACATCCACCATGCTGCTTGCCATGGCTTCTTGTGATATCTATTTAGTGAATGATTTTTCCCTCTTTCCTCCTTTTTTTTATTTGTTCAAGTTTTAACTTTGTTAAAGTTCACTTATTATCTATTTATCTTATTTTTCTTTATTTTTTCCTATTGTTCAGTCCAACA
Source organism: Sepioteuthis lessoniana (assembly GCA_963585895.1). Classification (NCBI taxonomy): domain Eukaryota; kingdom Metazoa; phylum Mollusca; class Cephalopoda; order Myopsida; family Loliginidae; genus Sepioteuthis; species Sepioteuthis lessoniana. The sequence goes on from OY757916.1 coordinate 119,599,862, forward strand.
GCAATTAAGCGCTGTGAGTTATAACATTTACCCCTTCTATATCATTTCAGAGGGATTATTCGCTTTAAAGGGGGCATGTTAAACACTAAATAAACAGTATCTGCATTTACATATCTCAATTGCAAACACTTTGGAAGGAGGAGAAAGTAAGTAACAAAATCAAACACAACTTTAGTTCCAAATAGTTAAAGCAAAGGCAAATTTCGACCTCAGTACAATTTGTCCGGTTTCTGGACATCGTTTACTGTGGCGTTTCATTTACCTCCAACTTCTTCTACTCTGGACCCCTCTTTTCTGTTATTTATTTTGAAATTAGTCACGTGACAACGAAATTTTTCTTTTTTTCTTCCTATCTTTATATATTAAATATATAGCTTAATAGCATTTCACTTTCCTCTCCCCCCCCCATTTCTTAACACAATTTACATCCATTCTCTAAACAGGCAAAACTTTCAGACCACAAGATTATTATCATTATCATTTTAATCCTTATAAACCTTTTAACATCAGGTTTTCCACTGGAATTTGTGAACTGCAAGTGTCCTCAGATTTCCAAGACACTTGTAAATATTTTGGCTGATCTGAACAATGCTGTCATCTGGATAGTCTCGATTCTTCCTCTTATTTCCAAGTGTTCGAATCTTTATACTCACGCTAATTCCCATACCGAAAATTACGTATGCATGTACATGCATTTCTGTAATTCCATTCCATTCTATGAGCAGTTTTATCAGTCCATTTTGTTAGCCTTTTTACAGGATTCAGACCTTCCCCTAGATTTGTAAGGTATGGAAAGTAATCCAGGCGATTACATTATTCAAGAGTGTATTGGAGTTGTGAGCAGATTTGTCACTTGATCACTAATGATAACCACTATTTACTACTGCTGTGAAAATCCACTCTATACAAGGAACGTACTGTTCTATTGAACTGAGTTTTATAAGGCTCAAACATCATAAACGTCTTCTTGTCAAAGCGAAATAATCAAAAGAGCATCGATTATGTGATTCTTTCAGGATAGCATCTTCTAGTGATTTAATAAACAGAACCAACAATCATTCCTTCAAGAAGAAAGATGAAAGAGTTTATTTTTCCTTCTCTATAATAAACATAAGTGATAAATTTTCAGTTGACCGACTTCTTAACAGTCAGTAATGGAAACAGATTTTCGAATACGTTTTCAGTGTTTGTTCGGACATGTTTTCGCTTATCTAGGTTTACCATCTCTTCATAAGAGAAAAGATATTTCTTAAATCATTTTATCTATTCACGCCCAATGTGACGCTAGGAGCTCATAAGAAGAGTTTTCAGATTAAGCCTTAGAAAATTTGATAATTAATTAATAATCGTCAATTCTCGGTTGATTGCTTTCCTATACAAAACTTTCCTTTCACTAATCTTATGGAAACTGAACCATTTACAAAGCTTCAAAAATGAATCGCGTTGTCGATCTAAACATCTTATCTTCCAACACTTTAATCGCATCATTGAATTTTAAGGTTATCTTATAGTTCATCTTCAAGATTATCTATACTATGGGATTATCATTAACTTATACTTATTTTCTCATATAATGATGTACACAAACAAGTGGATGTTATGGCCAAAATGTTTCTGCCGTCCAACCATTCAGCAATTTTATGTGTCTATCGTAGGTGATAACTTTTTATTCCATTCACGGAAGTAGAGTTTTCATTTTTCTACCCGACCTTAGGGGATATATTGTATCAGAGAACAAACTGAACTGAATAAACTAATATATGAGAGCATGAACATACACATACCAATCAAAATACATATTAAGAGGAACGCTCCAATTGGAGTATCACTTTGTATTGTATTGTAAAAAAAACGTGATATCAAGCAATACAATTGTCTGGAGCTTTTTACAATGGGAAAAGACGATGTAACAAATCAATCCGACTGACTAAACTTGAGAACATGTGTGATTTTCTCCTAAATGAATGCTTTCATAAAATAAAGGGTCCATAAATTGCATTTTTATATCAGAGAGTCTTTCTCTTAGAAGATAATATATCTAATTCTTAGTATCTCTATCGTATGCTAGATTAATGTTGACCCTACAGTAGACATGTTTTATTTTCCATTCAGTCTAATGTCTTGTGAACCTCCTCATCGGGTAAGTTGGCCCGAGGAATCGATTAGTAGGGTTACATGATACCAGTAACACACTTTCAGTGACCTATATAGGGATGGATGCAAACACAAAGCCGCACCTGTACACACACGAGCGCATGCGCACATACTCCAAAACACATATATATTTGTGGATGCGTCTTCGTGACTTTCAGTTTATCACCTGTGTGTCCATCAGATGAAGAGCTCTTGCTCTGATGATCACTCAGACGAAAAACTGACAATCACCGAGTGCAGTTGATTCTACTATTCTATCTTTGATTTACATATGTGCCATCACCGAGAGTGAGTGCTTTTTATTTATAAATATAGCAAATTGCTTTATACCTCTCTCTCTCTATATATATATATATATGTGTGTGTGTGTGTGTGAGAAGAAGAAGAAGAAGAAGAAGAAGAAGAAGAAGAAGAAGAAGAAGAAGAAGAAGAAGAAGAAGAAGAAGAAGAATGAAAGAAGCAAGTCTTGGTAATAAAACTAAAGTGCCTTAATGCACTTGAGCAATGCGGTACAACAACTTATTTACAATACTGTCAGTGTGACTCACTAACAACAGTCTACTAGCCTGACCCATGAGCCATTACACCACGCAGAACATTCCTAAAACTAAAGTAGTAGAATTTCGTCTGGATTTAACTGTAAATAGATAAAACCAACGTCGGTACATCTACAATGTGTTCATCAGAAATATTCTTATCTATCTAAAGATTTCTACCGTGAAGTACAATTGAATATAAGTAATAAATATTGAAAATACTGTGATTTAAAAAATACATAACTTCAAGATTATTGTAATATATTTAAATTCCTTACAGAGATGTATGCGTGTTCACGTTTCTGTTTTATAAGCTCTTCATAATCTGTGGAGAGGAATGGGAATCACATGAAAACTAATCCGTTTTTTAACTTCTGAAGGTTTTTATTTAGCTGCATTAAAATGCTAAAACAATGTTATAGATTTGTTTTAGCTTTGAAATATCTAAATCCCTCCACAGGATTGAATTCTGTAATCCCCCATATATATATATATAGATAGATTGTTATATGCATATATCATAATCATTGAGTCGCACTGAAAGCACCTACTTATCTGAGTCTCTCTCTCTCTCTCTCTCTCTCTCTCTCTCTCTTTCTCTCTCTCTCTCTTCAATCATCCATCGCTCCCGATAGGTCCTCCAAACTACATTGTGTGTCTGCACAGAGTCGATTTAAATAAGTTCTCGTTATTTGGCCAACACTTCCACGTCCATGTCTTAGGGTCCATTGAAACTTGTCACTTATGATTTCGTCATTGCTTTTCCAGCAGTATCCCTCATATCTTGTTCGTCTTGCTTGGATGTTTTTGAGATGGGAAGTAAGTGACCACACAGTGGGGTGTTGCTTCCAGGATTTATTTAAAATAGCTCGGCAGATGATAAACAAATATGAGGCTAATGTATTTTCTCGAAAAACTCCAGCAACAATGTCCAAGATGTAGGTGTCTCCATCAGATAGCTGTAATGGTTTCTTTGGGTAAACCATATGTTAGAAGAATTTGCTTCATTTGTCCATTCTCTATGGAATCAAATGCCTTTGAGTAATCTACAAACAACTGTCTTGTCTCGAGATTTTTTTGTACGAACTCTTTTCACTGTTTATTAATTAGAATCTGGGATGTGGATCGATTTCTCCAAAAATCGTTCGGATTTTTTGAAAGAAATTTTCAAATTTCAGGTTGAGAGGTTGAGTCTTATATGCTTTAACAGTTATGGAAGTAAGAATTATGACTCTGTAGTCTCCTTGATGGTTTCAAGGCAAAACCTTTCTTAGGTGAAAAGGAGGATGAAGCCTTTTGTCTATTGCAATTTATTTATATACGGCGTTACAAAATTGAAGAAGAGTATGTCATCAAATTTATTTGTCTTCTACACTTCAGGAGGAATTTCGTCGAGGCCTGTGCAGCTTTTTTGCTTTTAATTTTAGTCAGTATTACGTAAAGTTCTTCCTGTGTAAACTGTCCTAGTTTGATGTCTAGCTTGCAATTAATAAATTTTGTGATATCACAAAAAATTACTATATATATATATATATATATATATATATATATATATATATTACTATAATATAATGGGTTGAATCATAGATAATCTTCATTCAAGTAAAATATAATTTATTCATGAATCATTTTATAATGAACTAATTTCAATCATTATTTTACATCACGTTTTGCCATTTAACAGGAAGCTTGTTGATTCTTCTCGAAATTCAACTGGTTTTGAGCTCAAGAAGTCTTCCGCAAACGTTTTCACCTGATGTTCTAGAGAAAAGTTTTTGTCATTCAGAGCATTTTAAAGAGAATGGAAAAGATTGAAATCTCTTGCTGCAAGGCCAGGTGAATATGATGGATGGGGTGGTGCATACCAGTCTGCATACAATACTTTTCCATAGTGATTTTTTGCTGAATGTAGCTTTACAATATCAAAGAGAAGCACAACGTTTCTTCTATTGACGAGTGCCAGGCCTTTTCTTTAAAGATTTCTCTGTAAACGTTGCATCGTTGAGAACAGAAATCTGCATTCAATGCCTGCTATTTGTTTAAAAGCTCAAAATGCAAAATACTGTGGTAATCCTACCATACACACAGCTTAATTTTTCTTCCATGAACCACCACATTTAAGGTAGACTGCGGAGATTCATCCTTGTCACTCCATTGCTTTTTGCATTGAACATTGTCACCAGTAATGGTATTCCTAGAAAAGGGTAATTTCTCTACCTTGAAAGATGACTTGTTGCTATAAATACACAATCTTTCTAATTTTTTCACTAAGTGTACTAGGAGCATACACGCGCAGCTTGCTCACTTTTTCTGTCTTTTTTATTTAACAACAGATTTTGAATCGGGCTGTGCTAATTTTCGAGTATTTTTATGCAGATAGTATCCTAAAAATCTCTTTTGAGATGAGCATTCGGGTTCATGCTTCGGGTTCATCTTTTACTGACGTATCACCAAAACGAGTGTTTGAAATCGAGTTTCGGATTGATCAGTAAGCAATGATACGTTGACCATTCACTTTACCAATTATCTTAGCTATTTCTGTTGCGGTTTTGTTGTTTCTAAATTCCCACAACTTTATCTGTCAAATAGGAAGTTTGGGTTCCTCCATTTTAGGAAATTAGATCATAGATTAAATTATGATGCACTCCCTTTAATTACTGAAAGAAAAATGATAAATGCTTTGTTCTTTTTAATCAGGTAATTTCTGGTTCAGTTAAAACACTGGAAATTTGAAATGTGTAGTTACCAGTATATATATATATATATATATATATATATATATATATGGGGGTGAGCGTATATGTGAGAAGGATGGTGTGATAGCGAGATTTTTTGCGAAGCAATAAGCTTAAAATGGTTTTGAATAAATTAATGTCCTATTTAATTTGCGACTGAAAACCAACTGTACTGCTTATACGTATTTTTGAAAACAAATTTTCTTTAGATGATTTAGTTGCAAGAGTTAAAAGCCTGTACATTCCCTAAGAACCAGTTTTTCCTGTTTTATTTTTATTTATTTATTTTTGGGGGGTGGTGGCCTGGGCAGTTTTCTTAATATGAAATTCACTGAATATTCTAAAAATTCTCGCCAAAAAAGGAAAAACTAAAAACTTTGTTTTTATCCAGTTTGGCTGTCAAAATATTGTGAGTTGTAATTTTGTTTTCCTGTAATAATAAATTGAACAAATCTCATAATTGTTTGGTGGCTATTTTGTAGTGTTCAATGCTTTCACATTTTCTTGGACAAAATATTTTTTATTCCAGCTTCGAATTTTGGATTGTTATTTTCATGATAATGAAACCCATGGTCAAAAAGTTAAAAAAATATTTCGCACCAAATACCAGAAATAAATCTGGTGATACTTGTTTTTTTTTCTTCAAATCTACAACTAATTAAACAGTTTTCTCCAATACCTGCTGATCAGTAGCTCCAAATCATAATACTTTCTTTACTATTCTTCATTCTTCAAGTAACGCGTATTGGCGATAATTTCACTTTTCTCCTTTCCTGAAAAGCTCAGTTTCCAATTGTAAACTAACAGAATTTGGAATGTCTGTTCAAAGAACAATTTTTCTCCTGTTTGTCGAATTTTCAAGTAATTTATTTTAATTGGTTTTTTATGAGTATTTTACAAGTAAGTCTGCCTTAGAATATTTTGTAGTTTGGTAGTTTATGAGTAAATTTTCTTCTATCCTGAAGGCACCACACCGAAGATATGACGTAGTTGCATGGAACGACTCGAGCTGGATCTTCTTTAGAATTTCTCCTTTCTTATTATTCTATTCAGGGGATTTTTACAAAACTCAAAAAGGAGTGAACGTCCTCAGAAATTTATCAAAAAACAGTATCTTATAATTATACTATTTTGAACAAAACCTGGAAGCAGCATCCTATAAAACTGAAGTTGTACAGCCACTCTACTTCAATTACACAAACCAACCAAGGCGAACCAGACATGTTGGTTACTGTCAGAGAATCAAAGATGACGTTCTCCTATGGATTCCTAAACATGAACACAAAGGTGTTGACCAACCAGCAAAAACTAACATTAATCAGCTATGTGCGGACAATGTATGCCATCTAAAGGACCTACAAACAGCGATGACCAGTTGGGACGGATGGAGAGGGAAAGAGAGAGAGAGAGAGAATTCGTGCTGTCGGCACGCCCATTTGATGATAATCCCAATTCTTTCTTCAATAGACAGTGCTTTCACGTTTAAGATTTTGTTGTTATAAGTGCTAAATTGTATGACAAATGAAATTCTTAACTGAATTACACTTGGTATTTTTATGTCTTGCTAAAATTTTGATCAGAATAAATCAACAAGAGAAATAGAAATAGGTAACTTGTTATTTGGAACAGTTGCCAACTTTAAGACAAACTGCAATCAGTTACTGGAAACAAGTAAACCAAATTCTGGTAAATATACATTTCCCTCAAGGGCATTAGCACATTGTGAAAGGCAAATACTCGTTCAGGATTTGAATTCAGATAGCTGAGTCTCTTTCCTATGAAAATGACCGTTACACTACGGGCACTTCTATATATTTTACAGATTACATAATAATCAAGAAGTGAGATTCATAGGTGTTGAGGAGCGATAAGAACACCCCTCAATGACACAATGAACTCGTCTGAAAAGACTATAAATAGTAAACATATTTTATACGATAGATAAAAATATAATAAATTCCCAGAATTGACTCCAGCGTGTCAGATTACGAAATAACAGATTGGCGATGAGGAATTTCTTATTGATACACAGAAAGTTTACCAACGGCAATTTTTTCTTTCTTTTATTTCCGAAGGAATAAAAACATGGAGGACCAGAAAAGTTTTATATTGGAACTGTTAAACCAACAAGAAAAACGCGTGGAAAGAATTGAAAAAGAGCGTAGTCAAGATATGGAAGGACTTGAAAATAAAAACATCAAGAAGACCTCGAACATCAGGAAAAATGTTTTTCAAAACTCTAAGTAAAATTTTAATGAGAAAGTGACAAAAGTAACTTTCTTTTTCTTAAGATTCTGCAATTAACTCAATTGAAGAATTTTGGTACAGACCAGAACAAGAGGTCACATTTGTAGAATATTTTCGAAAATACGGGGATATTTTTTAAAGACTGTTTTACATGGCAAGACGAGAACAGTTTAGACTATTGCTTTGTAATTTTGGAGCCATTGAATATGAAAAGTATGCTAATTACTTACTACCAAAAACTCCATGAGATATTTCGTTTCAGGAAACTATTTTTCTGTTAAAAGATTTTGGCGAAGGAGTTCACTTTCAACACACGTTGGCAATGTCTTAATCTGACAAAAGATGCTGACAATTATACCATATTTGCAAGCGTAGTGAATAGAGAATGCAAGAAATTCTAACTCAGTGAACTCACTCCAGATACATTGAAATGTCTCGTGTTTGTACAAGGACAAACGGCACCAAAAGACGCTGAAATAAGATCACGTCTACAATCGAAACTAGAACAAGATTCGAAACTGACTTAACAAAATATTCTTTAATAATGTCAACGAATAATAAATCTACGTTATGACATTGCAGAAATGGAAAAGGTTTTCTTTTAAAATGAATCCTTATTATGGATGTGGACAAATACACTTATATAAAAATTGTCCATTTAAAATTAAAGAGTGTCATAATTGTGGAAATAAGGGACATAAGTATTCACATTGTAGAAAAGAACCCAGAAAAAATAATACGAAATTTGATATGCGGTTTACTCTACAAAAACAGAAAACGCATTTACAACGATAAAAAAAAATCGTAAATGTGCAAATGGACGACACAAATGTTAAATTTCAGTTAGAAACGGGTTCTGACTTGACAATGATAAATGAATGATCATGGATAAAAATCGTCTTACCAATGCAAATAACTTCAAATAAAAATTGCCCACGGATTAACCGGTCAAAAAATTAACATTTTTACGTGAATGCTATGATAATATATCATTTATGAACAAAAAAATTAAACAGGAAAAAATCGCCAAGGATCGATTTTGGAACCTATTCGGAACGGGCTGGATAGAATCTTTTGATTTATGGAACCTGCTGCCCATAAATACGTTTTGTAATATCGTAAAGGTAGCCTCAGTCAGTGCAGAAAATTAAAAAAACGAACTTAAATCAAATTTTCCCGACATTTTTTCTGAAGTATTAGGAATGTGCACCAAAGCAAATGCAACTTTCGAATTAAAAGTTAATGCACAACTAATTTTTAAACAAAAGAGACAAGTACCCTTTGCCGCTGGTGAAATAATTGAAAAACAACTGGGCCGTTAAGAAAAAATTGGAGTACGAAACCGATTACAGTGTTTGGGCGAGCTTCACAATTTATGAAGAAAAAGAACAACAAAATTCTGGTTTTGTGTTAAATACTCTTCTGGACTAAACGATTTAATTGTTGTTAAATAATTGCATTGATAAATGCGATTTTTCAACAACAATGGAAATGTCATGGGACATCAACACTTCCTGGAAGTAACATAGGACATTAAAGCTTCCTGGAAATGTTAATGGTCATCAATGCTTCCTACAAATATCCTATGATATTAAATCTTCCAGGAAATGTTGGAGGACATGTAAGCTTCCTGGAAATGTTTGAATGCATCGCCGATTCAAGGGAATGTCAGAGGATATGAAAGTTTCCTTGAATTATCAGTGGAAATGGAAGCCTCCTGGAAATGTCAGAGGACATCACCGCTTCCAGGAAATGGTAGAGGGCATTAAAGCTTCCTGGAAATTTCAGAAGACATGGAAGCTTCCTGGGAATGTCAGTGAATATGGAAGCTTCCTGAGAATATCAGAGAAAATGAAATCTTCCTGGAAACGTCACAGGACATAGAAACCTCCTGAAAATCTATATAGGAAGCCAATTACTCGGCATCATTTGACATGCTGTGTCTCCCAAAAGGAAACACCAGGAATAGTTTGACGAAAACAACAGGCTCAAAATCCTATAGGTAATATTCACTTATCATAAATTTTGTATAATTTATATGAAAAAAAGAAAAAGTATAAGAAGTGTTAAGGAGGGGGAGTGCAGTGATTTCGTAGTCGAGTCTTAATTCTTTTCAAAGGACGTTTTTCTAAAACGTATAATGAATGATTTTTTATAATACATCATCATCATCATCATCATCATCATGTCACGCTATTAGCACGAATATTTCTGACCGTCTCTCACCACCCTTCCTATCGTCCATTGCTTTTGGCAGGTCTTCCAGGCTACATCCACTATCTGCACTGAGTTGCTGTATGTATGTTCGAGCTGGAAATCCTGCCTTTTCTCGTCCCTGTGAAGGGACCCACTGGAGTACATCACTTACGAGCGCGTCCCTACTTCCCTAGGAGTGTCTCGCATTTCTGGTTCGTCTAATTTTGATAGTTTTCGTGACGGGTGGTAGGTGGCCGTACATTTGCTGATTTGCTGTCTCCAGGGCTTGTTCAATATTGCTAGCAGCATTCTTGTGTAATTGCTGTCAAGTTTTTTCTCCATACGTTTTGTTAGCGTCCATGTGGTGCATCCATATAGCAGTATCAATACTACTGCTGCTTGGAAGAATCTGTGCTTCATTTTATCGGCGAGGTCTTACTTCCATATGACCGATAGCCTATCGATAGCTGTCCATGCCTTTGCTAGTCGTGTGTCGATGTCTGTGTCGGTTGATGAGACACTGCTCCCTAGGCAGGTGAACTTGTCAACTACTTTCGGGGCGCAACCGTTTAGTGTGGAGGTGTCGCCTGTTTGATTGAAGCTCATATATTCTGTTTTGTGTGCGTTGACATGGAGACCGATGCCTGTAGCTGCTCGTTCCAGACTATGTTGCAGGGTTTCGGCTTGTGCGGCTGTATTTGCCAGAAGTACTATATCATCAGCGTAGTCAGAGTCGGTAATTGTTTTTGCGGGGTACAACAAACAACAAAAAAACAAAAACAAAAAAACCAACATAATACATAATAGTTATCATTAATATTAATTGGAGTGATTTGCTATTGATATTTATGAAATGTTAATTATTATATTAATAACATATTGTGGTCGTTACTGATATCTATTGTTTTTTGTTTTTGTTGTCATAGATGATATTAATATTTCTCATAATAATAATGTTAATAGGCTTAATGATTAGTAGTAATAATTGTAATAGTAATATTAATTGTGATGATAATTCTTATTATGATATTATCTATAATAACTGATATGATTTTATTTATAAATTTTAAGGATTTGGGGTTTAGTAATAATATGAATATTATAATGTGTATGATATAATTGTAATCTTTAGAATATATAAATTTATGTTGTATTTGTTTATAATTTTAGATAATGTCTTAACAATAATTGGTATAACTTTTATTTTTACTTTTAATGTGATCAATTATATTGAATAGTATTAAAATCACAATTTTCTTAGTTTTTGATAAAAAAAAATATTGATATACAATATAACATTTCATAATATAATTTTAATATGCAATATAACATTTTATAATATAATTTTTATAATATAATTGTATATTTGTTTAGAGGTTATTAATTTTCATGTAAGTTGTTTATCGAAGATAATATTCTCTCCCTAAATCAATTCATTCCTTTATTCTATATTTTTTACTTATCGCCTTCATTTAGGCTTAGGAGTTTGTTTGACATAACATAAAATAAAGGAAAGGAAAAAGAGTTCAAAAATTGATACATCTTGATACAGGAATTGTATGACATTTGTCTACTAGACAGGAAAAACAAATGGTTTGGTCTTTCCTTAATAAGAAATAAAAATTAAAAAAAGCAAATGAAATGTCTGTTAGGGAGATAAGATCACCTGAATTTTTTTTTTCTAAATCTTCATTAGAAATTTCTAATTATTTCTTTGTCTGAAGATGCAGATAGTTTTAAATATGAGGTCTGCTGAAATAATTATTATTACAAAAATATGAGCAATTTTTAAAGTTTTTCCTTTTGTATATATATATATATATATATATATATATATATATATATATATATATATATATATATATATATATATATATATATATATCCAACTCGCGACTGAGAATTTAAAGGGTGACAAGAACAGGAAACTCATTGTTGTGCGTAGACTTTACTTTTTATATGGAAATATTTGCTTTAATTTTTCATTGCTACACAACATTTGTATTTACTGGTTTACTGATTTATTCCTTTTTTAGATTTTCAACGTTAGTTTATATATTCCTATATATATATATATATATATATATATATATATATATATATATATATATATATGTATATATATATATATATATATATATATAAACTGAAAAACTTAACAAACCTTCATTTGGCTATTATAGATTTATTTCAGTAGGCAAATCTATGGAAGAAATCAGCCAGCACACAATCGCGAAAGAAATGTATATTTTTCCAGTGGATTCTTACTCGTTAAAAATATCTAAAATTTTTACACTACTGATAAAACCCACAGCAACTGAAATCTTATCAATAAATTAACTTATTTTATTTCAAGATAAGTCTACTTATACATTTATTAAGGAAAACTAATATCAAACTTATCTTGTCAAAAAACATTTATATGTTTTCTTTGATTTCCATTTAAAATCAAAATTAAGTCTTTATTTAATTTCTTAATATTCATACATTTTTTTCAATTCTGAATACTGCCATTCTAGTTACCATTACTATCATTAATATTATAATAATTATTAATTATTCATTATTCTGTTGTTAGTAATTTAAAGTAAATATTATTGAAATTATTGATAAATTATTATTTATTCTTGGAAAGTTTTTCACATCAGCGTTAGCTGATGGACTTTCACTGGAGTCTGAGTGACCACAAGTTTTCCCAAGTTACCAGGACTTTTTTCAGTATTCTGACCGTTCTCAATAATGTAGTATGGATGGTTTACACTCGTCTTCTTATTTCCAAGTTCTACAATCCCTTTAATAATAATCCTTTGGTAACTGTACCAAAACCATCAATGACAATTTGTATAATTGTCACCTTCATGTTCCACAGTTTTTTTCAATTCCCTAGCAGGGTCCGGTTACTTATCCTTCTTTTTACTTTCTTTCAATTTTACTTTGTGATCAGCTGGGATAGCAAAATCAACGATTCCGCAAGTTTTCTTTTTCAGTTGATTGTTTCAAGGTTTGGTCGTCTGGCCAAGTTTAGATTACCCGTTTGTACGAGGATCATTAAATAAGTTTCCACACTTTTTTCGTATGGGCACTTTTATTGATAGTACACTCATGAAACTCTAGTCCCCTTCGAAGTAATCTCCTCCGGCTATAATTCACTTGTTGTACCGTTCCAACAACTTCTGGAACGCCCCACTGAAGTCCTCTTGTTTGAGCGTGTCATTGACCTTCGTCTTGATGCCCATCTTGGTCAAATTGTCTGTGACAAGTATGGAGTTATGGACTGGTGCATTGTCCTGGTGGAAATGCCACTGACCGATTTGAAGAGTGCTGGCCTCTTCCCTAGGAATCTCTTCCTGAACTCCCTTAAAACCTCAACATAGTAACCCTAACCCTTTGGTCAATCAACTCTGGTGTATTGACTTTCTTACTCCTCCCACACCTCTCATCATCCCTCACAGACTCCCTGCCTTCCTTGAATCTCTTATACCACTAAAAAACTGATGCTCGATTCATGCAAGATACTCCAAAAGCAGTCTGAAGCATTCCTTAAGTTTCTGTGGCATTTTTTCCAAGTTTAAAACAGAATTTTATTGCATATCGTTTTTCTAAAGTATCCTCACGTCCAGATTGCATTTTTAAAATTCGCCAGCGGTGACAATCAGGCTCTAGCAGGGTGTATTCCACTTCCTGTTGTAGCTGTTCATTTGAAACTGAAATCCTAAAAATTGGCCTGTCATCTCATATGATGTATAGTAATAACATACTGAATTATCAAGAGTCTACGACCATTTTAAATGCCTGTACAAAAATGTCTGGAAACTTATTGAATTCACCGCTTATCTCAAAATCCCATTAAAATTTAATTTTTGGGCACAATTTTCAGCTTTCCCACCCAGTTGTGCCTAGTCCTATACTCTTCTTATGCCAATTTGATACATTTGCTTATAATCTGATTGATCATTTCGTCACTATTAGCACATAACCAACATTTTCTATTTTGTTGCATCTAATCTATCCTTCCTTTGATATGATTGGTTCTTATTGCCTTATTTTGTGCTGCTATTTAGAGAGATTCAGTGTCTCTCTTAAGGTTTCCCTTTTTTAGCCACGTCCAAAACTTCTTGTGTGAGATATCACTTGTTTGTTACAGAAAATGTCCTTAGGTTTTCTCCCCATTTTAGTTTTCTCGTTATTTTCATTCTATAAGTCTACGTGTCGGTATTGTTTGTGGTGGCTTGCAGTCTCGTATATGTAGTCTTCCTCCGTGCTTGTATATATGGTCTTCGAGTCGTTATGCATCAACGCTCTCTTGAATGCTCTTTCTCTTTTTCTTGACACATATTGTCTGTAATCATCTCAGAGATGTAAATTTGTATCTAATGGTTCTTATTTTTTGCCGAGGCAAAGGTTACATCTACTAGTGAAACTTCCAGGAGAAGATAAAAATACATCTCCTCTTAATTCGTGGAATTTGGCCCTTATCTCTCAAACTCCAAAACATTGTGATAGAGTAGTTAGGTTTCTAAGTAAATAGCTGGAAAAAGAGTGTCTATTATGGTAGAACCTCTGCTTCTAATTTCCGCTTAGATTTCAATATAAACCCTCTCCCCCCTTGTTATTTTCCCGATGGAAAATAGTTGCTTTAGTCGGGGTCACTTTCTCGGAATTAAACATTCTTCCAATGTGACAATCTCCTTTATTTCTACAATTATAAAGGCATTTTTATTTGTGAACTGATTGTCGAGTGGTGATTTTCGATTAGATTCTAATTATGAAAATAGATTATTTTAGATATATTATTCGTGCAAGAGTAACTAATTTTTAATGGGTTCTTATTAAAAATTTTATTCAATGTGTTGTCCTTGTTGAACTTATTAACTTGCCTATATTGATATTATCAAATTTACAAAAATGAGGGTTAAACCAGACTACCTTTCTTTTCCTATGCTTAGTTCTTTATTATTGGAATTAATATTATTGTCGCCATCTTCAAGTCTTTTATTACGACCATCATTACTACTATTCTTGTTGCTGCTGCTATTGTTTATACTGTATTCAGTAAATTGTTTATAAGTTGTTCCTGGTATTCTAGTCTTTTTTGGAATCAACTTTTTTCTAAGGCCTCATTATAGATCGAATTATTATCATCGAAAGTATGAAGATAATCTATTAATCCTTATATTAACCACATTGGTTATATATTTGATTATTGATTTGGGGTAATTGGGGTTGACATTAACGTAAATTAGTATTTGGTTATCTTTGCTAAATTTGCCATTGTGACACGATGTTGGGCATTCGTTGTGTGGGTGTGTGTGTGGGTGCCAGTCAGAGAATATCTTTTGCTGTTTTGGCGCGTAACCCACATAAAGGGCCTGTGCACGAGATCTCCCACGAGACCGGAAAGACGATGGAAGGAAGGCACCAAAGATCAGTCAGCAGAAGGGAGCAGCAGAGATTAGTCGGCATGAGAGATCAGTTAAGAGAAGAACACAGTCAGCAGAATGGAGCAGCAGAGACCAGTCGGCTGAAGACGAAAGCGGGACAGAGAAGAGAGAACAGAAGTTAGAAGGACGCCTGCTAAGACCTTGTGACCTACAGAGGCCAGGTTAACCAACGTAAGATTTCAGCATTGCTCGTGACTTTGTGAAAGTTTTCGCTCGAGTACATGCTCACGTTAGCTCACAGAATGCACAAAAAGTGTCTCAGACCTCTCCTTCTTGCGCTAGGAGCTAACCCAAGCCGTGTTTGTTTGTTTGTTCTTTACTTCAAACCTATTGTTTGTGTTTTACGTATCTGTAAAAAATGTGAAATGTAAATCCCCCCCGACCAGAGATGAAAAAAAAAACACGAGATAAATCATTGGCCAGATATTCAAAGATATCTAAATATCAATTATCATACATTGAGCACTGCGGGAAATTTATAAGAATCCACTTTATATTCTCAAATAGAATATTCCTAACTCATCTTCTTTGGATATAAATATATATATATATATATATATATATATATATATATATATATATATATATATATATAATAATTCTAGTAATATATAGCATACTAGTCATCTGTATTATTCGTGCAAAGAATTTTATTTTGTGCCTTAAGCTTGATACTTTTGTCCTAATGATTTGCATCACCTTGTATAGAGTCTCGCTGACGAGTACAATGGCAGTCAGTTCGACCTTCATCGGGTATCTTATGTTTGGAGCCGTGTATCAAATAGAAAAAGCTTGTAAATACTTTCGAATTAACCAAGAAGGGAATGATTGACAGCTATAAAGCATACATGCTATTTTCCATATCCATATTTTAGTTTGACACATTTGACATTTTCTTTCTAATATTCCTTTAACTCTTCCAAACATAATTAAAAAAAACTCCGTCATCTTTTGGTTGATTCGAGAACTTTTCGGCAGTCCTTTGCATGATAAAGTAATGGTTTAGCTGACAATTATCTTTTACTACTACTAGTACTACTACTGTTGATAATATCCTCTTTCAACTTTTATTATTAGACAACAGAATATACAAAAAAGCTAGAACTTCAGTAAGAAGATATTTTAGCTATTTTATACAGAATGTGGAATACAAGATCAACTTTAATGAGTTGTACACTGTGTGGTTAATTAGAAATTAAAAACAAGTCATGAACTCAACTATTTAGAGTTGCCATTAACAATTCTTAGTGTCAGCCTTAATGAATCTACATAATATTGTTAGAAGAAATTAGCTAATGACACCTAAAGGCTTAACATTGTCCTAATTGACCAGCTGAAGACGCGTATATATAACATTCAGCCACAGATTTTTGATATTATTTCTTAGATAGACTTTCATTGTTATTATTTCCTAAAACTTTTACTGTATCTCACTATGTGTTTTAAAATTCAACCGATGCCCTATTTGATTGTTAGAGCAAATGATATAAAATAAGAAATAAATATATAATATACGAGATCGAAGATATAGCGGCACTGTGTGGTAAGACACTTAAATTATCAGCATGAAGATGAAAAACAACAATAATCACAGAAATAACACAACTACTACTACGACTACTACGACTACTACAAATGATAATATAAATCCATGAAAGTGAACTTGATGCTGATTATAGTCAGTGCCCTTTGTTCTACCCTAAGAACCTGAAAAAAGATTCTAGGAGAGCTGTAGTAGAAGTATTGTTACCGTCTGGACTACAGAACTGTTCGTACCAACTAGAATACTATAAAGAGTTCAGGAGAACTGAGGTGATTTGCTGCCGCTTGCAATCCAATGGAAGCCATTAATTAACAATGATTTGAAAACTTGTGAAGATAAAATATTCACGATAATTATACTAATACTGATAGAAATATAAACGCCAACTGGTCAGTAAAAAGTTTTAAAGGATAAACCATGTTTCGTGTTCGATGTAGCTTTTCCGGCATATCGAAGCATTACTGAAAAGAAATTTAAAAAACTTTCCAAATATAAAGATGCAAAAGTGAAAATTAACTGAATGTAGCAATCGAAACAAAAAATAATATCAGTTGTAGGTAGAGCACTGGGACAACTTAGAAAGAAGACCAGTAATATTTGCGAAGTGCAACAGATTGCTTTCACACCTACAATACTTAAATTACATCTTTGTTAGTCCAATCTCACTGGATAAGATTTGGTTATTTACTAAAAGAAAACGAAATCAAAACATACATCAGATTTTGAATAGATATTTATTTTTTTTTGTCATGGTTTCAATTCAACAATCTGAGATTTTAAAGTCTTATTTTTTATTAATTTTGTAAACTACTCTGTAGTCGAACACCATTGAAAATACTTGAAATGAAGATATAAAAACAACTCACAAAAATTTTTAATCATAAAATGAGATTGGTGGATTTTAACTTTGTTAACAATTGAATTAAAAAATACAAATTTAAAGATTCTCGGACTTGGGTCTTTTTCTGCGCGCGTTTTTAATGTGCATGTGTGCAGCGATATCGAACTGCAGTCGCACTATTACGTTCATGTTTGGACTAATACCCTTGGGAAAAGTATGAACACCTCTTATTCCCTGACCTATGGGTGAAATAGTAACCTCACTCTCCTACAAGCGTGGCTTTAGCATTTAATAACACACGAAGATTTATATGCCATTAAAGAAAGAAACCAACCGTTTGTGCATTAGTCTGTGCATTTGCGGGTGGTGTAACACGCTCAAAGTTTTAATTTTGCAAAGAATGCGAAAGAATTAGAATACAAATATAAACTGTTAGAATCTTCAGTCAATATATATAAGAATGGAATTTGGAATTGAAAAAAAATGCCCTCAGCTTGTAATAAAAAAGGAAAAAGTGAAACAACTGAAAGAATAGTGTTACCCAATAATAAAGGCATCTGGTTAGTAGGGGAGAAAAAAACTACAAGTACCTGGAAATATATGAAGCGGATACCATCAAGCAAACAAAAAAGAAAGAAGGATGAAAGATGTACTTCAGAAAATAAAAACAGGAAACTTCTTGAAACCAAATTCTAAAATGGAAATCTTACCAAGGAGTAAATACAAAGAGGGTGTTTCTTGTAAGATACTCTGAACTCTTCCTCAATTGGATATCAGAAGAATCTGACGGATGAGACAGAACAATAGGATCACCTTCATGTTCTAAAACGTGTTTAACTCTCTGGCAAGGACTAAGTTATTTTATTCTTGTTAACCCAAGTCGAAAGACTCGTCCTAAAGTTAACAAGAATAAAATAACTTATCATTAAGTGAGTTGTTGTCTCAGTGGATCACAGAGTGAAAATAAAAGAAAGTAAAAAGCTTGCCAATTACTTAGTCCTAGCTAGAGAGTTGAATACGTTGTGGAACATGAAGCTGACGGTGATACTAAACATAATTGGAGCACTTGGAATAATCCACAAGAACCTACAGAAGAGACTTGGGCGAAGTAAAGATCAGACGATATCATTGCTAAAATCGTCTAGGATATTTAGAGAAGCCTTGGGGGTCTGAGATTTGGAACACTTTACACTTAAGTGAAAAACTATCAGTTAGAACTGGTGGTAAAATCCCGTAAGGATCAAAACAATAACATCAATGAAATAGTTGTCCTTTGATTGGGAGTGAAATTAGTTTTCTGTATCAATATTCTGTATCAATATTGGCATGAGATGTGAGGAGTAGTTGTTCCTCTCAACTAAAGATTGACTTGTAAAAACATTTCTTTATATCAGCCAACGAATTTTGTACATAAAAAAGACCAAGTAACCATTCGACCCCTTCGCCCATGAAGTGGCATCATTTAGTGCCTTGAAGCGAATTTAACTAAGATAGTTTATGCTTGAGTAAAGGTGAATAAGAACCAGCCTCAAGTATCGAGATAAAACATTTATTTTTAAACGATGTCAGATGCTTCAAAACTGTTTCTTATGGTTTTATTTAAACTTAAATAAACTACAGTGAATCATGAACTTTTATCCAAAGTGTGCTTATTCGAAACACAAATATTCTTACGCGAAATTATAGACCTTATCCAATGCGTGTATATATATATATATATATATTTATATATATATATATATATATATATATATATATATATATATATATATATATATATATATATCTGTGTGTGAGTGTGTGTGAGTGTGTGTGAATGTGAGTGCGTGCGTGTGTGTGTGTTGCGGTTTCCTTACAGTCAGTTTCATGTATTTGAAAAAATGCAATTCTTAGATGAGACTGACTATGTTTTATCCTACTTACTGGTCGTTTTTGAGAACACTATCTTTTAAATAAAGTTCAATATCAGCCTCTTAAAAAGTGGGTAATATGGACGTTGTAATTTAGCGCAAAAATATTCCGACAAATTGTAGAAGCCCAGTTTCATCTGAGGATAGTATTTTTTTGTACTTTAAAATGAAAGTAATGCGGCAGTCACAGAGGAGTAATTGAACCATTCTTTATTTTAGGTTTTATCTTGCTCTGCTGGCCAGTGTTTGAGCATTTTTTGAATTTTTGGAAAAAAACAACTTTAAATGATTTGTTTATATATATATATATATATATATATATATATATGAATTATTTGCCAACGTTTCGGTTTTTTCATTAAACTATCATCATAGCATCAAATATGAGATGATAAATCTTCTGAATTAGATTTCATCTCATTTTCTTTTAATTTTTCAAGATGAAACGAAAAAGATATGATGAAGTTTTATGCATACAATTTTCGTTAGTGGCGTTCTGTTTTTATATTGTGGGATATAATTAGTGTTCGAAATGAATTTTTCTTTTAAATGCAGTGAATTTTCTTTATATATATATATATATATATATATATATATATATATATATATATATATATATATATATTCTACCACACTCTATTTCTTTTATTTCATTTTCTTCACTTCCTCTATTTTTTTCTCGAATTTATTACGTAGCTGATTGAAATTTTGGAAGAATTATGATGAGAAGTGTTATAAAAAAGAGAATTAATAGTGAGTATAAAAAATACTCAAATGAATAAAGTATATTGTAATTTTATAGCATTAATTTGGCTAAATTAGGAGATAAGTTGAAAAAGCTGGGTCTTTGTTTTATAGCATTGTTAGAAACTATGTGAGAATCAACAATCTTCCAGCGTTTTTGGCCATGTAGGTAAATTTTCACTTTGAAATTTTTAAGGCTAAAGCTGTGAGTACTTTCTGAATTATGTCGGATCATTGCGTTTTTGTTCGTAAATTCGTTTTTGGATTGTACACGATGTTTCTTTTTTTTTATTACAATCCAGACATTGGTAGCAAAAACACCAGCATCAGATTTAATGTTGGTATTGTTATTCATATCATTGATTGATTCTTCATTGTTTGTGAAGAGTTTAAAACTGTTTTGATATGAAGGGTGTTTTTTCAATGATGTTTGTGTTTAAAATGTTTGGTAAAAAATATTTCTGTGTAATAGATTATCATTAAAAAAAGAAGATCGTCAGAAATCCTTTATTTTTGCAGATTTTGATAAAGAATTTAAGATATTGAAGGTGTGTATTGGATTTTTCTATATCATTAAATTCATTATTTTAAAATTTGGGGGTGTAAATCCTTAGAGATGTTTAGTAAAACCTATGATTATTTCATTTTTTTTAGTGTTATGAGTAAAATGTATATAGTCATTTTTTTGTAGATTTATGAAGAACTTAATATTTCATTTTGTTGTAGCTATTATTAGTAAAATATATAAGAAAGTTAAAGTATTGTCAGCTTCTACTTTGAAAGCAAAATCTATGGCAAATCCACCTTTTTTTAAATTTACACGTAATTCTGAAGTCATAATTTATTGGATATATAAGTGATATTTCATTTATATAAAAGAAATTGTTAGAATCTTTGAGTATTATCAATTTAAAGAGACCATATTCAAGAAACTAAATAAAAAGGCATACAAAAATCCCTCTATGGGTAAACCAAATTTTTGTATTTAAAATACCATTATAATGAGAAAAAATACCCCAGTCTTTCCTGCATACTGTGGAAATTTTGATTATTTTGTTAACAGGTCAAGATAATATATAATTGGTTTTCTTTTGGTGATTTCGAAACGTTCTATACATTTATTACCAGGAACATGAATAGGTTTATATTCCAAGCCTCTTATATATTTAGCTTTATTTAAAAAAAATCTTTTATTGAAAACGTAAATACCATCGTCCACCTTTTGCTTCTTTTCTATATCAAACATTGCGAAACTTTTAATTTTGAAAATAACAGAAGCAAACGTTGGATGATTTTTTAGACAACTTCTTTTCAACAGTTTTCTTTTCTTCCTCACAACATATTCACCGTTGTACATCCGGGCCTTTCTCATTTGACGGTTGCATATCAGTAACTATTCGTGATTGTCGAATAGAATTGTTTATAGGGTGTATTAATTTCATTCCCCTTTCTGTCACGTCCGATGACCAGCAACGCATTCAGATATTTCCTAAGAAGTATACTTGAATTGACAGTTATTGGAATAGAATTAACACATCAGAGTCGATTAGTTATGCCTAATGTAACTGCATTGCTAATGATTTTGCTAATTAGATCAGCAGCGCCGATGTATTTACATTATTCAATTATAATCCACTTGTCTCAGTAACCATTTCAATAATTCCTGACTACTGACAATCCCTTTTAATCTTCATTTTTCATTTACTGCATTCGGATTGAATAGCAAAAGAAATGTGCAAATATATATATATATATATATATATATATATATATATATATATATATATATATATATGTATGTGTGTGTGTGTGTGTGCATTGAAGAGTGTATATTTCGGTAGCAAGTTATTATTTAAGCAAGTTTTGTTAAAGACGATGGAACGCAGTTTATTATTTTTAATTTTATTTTTTCAAGTCTCCTTGATATTTTTCTTGTGTTGAGATCTAGATGGTAAAAGAATTGTCTCATATCTTCTGCCCAAGCGCTTTCAACCATACTTTTGGTCGTCATCAGGAGTGGTGCAGTTTTGAGCTGACAGTTTGAGTTTTTATTATTTTAATAATTTGTAGCGTTTTGCTTTGAAGTTGTTGGAACGTTTTCAGTGTTTTGTTTTAAAACGTTCGGTTGGGAAAAAAATTTACTAATAGAGTTAGTGACTTTAGTTATGAAAAATAGTTAATACGTTGGTGTCTGTGTTAAATACTATTTTTTATGTACATTGCTTCTAAGATTTGTAATCGTTTTTTATTATTGTTTTTATATATAATTATTGTATTACCTTTGAGAATCTTACTTACATCGGAAGATGTAAGTTGGTTAGTGCTATTGTTGTGTTTTATAATTAAATGTTGTTTTGTGGTGAAGTGAGACGACGAGATAATGTTGCGGTTGAATTGCCAATGCAAGAATTATTTTTGTTTTTTGGGAGGCCCACTCGAAATGGACATATCAATTTATAAACTACATTGGTTTGATTTAGGAGTATTTAGGAGTTCTCCATCAACCATTTCGAAAGAGACAAGATAAATAAAGATGATGTAAATTGTTTTAGTGACTTAGTTATCGACTTTAAGAAAAAAAATAATCTGCTATAACTAAGAATATAAAATATCTTTTACAAAAATTTTCACAAACTTAAAATCGAGAAGAAAGGAATTTACACAATACTCACAGTTTTCTTTCATCATTTACACAATAAGATTTATTCTGCCAATACAAAAATGCAAAAGTATTTTTCTTTCTTACGACTAAGTTTTTTTATATCGTTTAGTTGACTTAAACGAACCAAAACCAAATTAAACTGTTCATAAAGACTAAAGAATTCACTCAGTTCAAGACCCGCTGTCAACGAGTGGATATGACAAAGTTTGACAAAATGTTTTGCTTATGTCATAAAAAGTAAAATATCAAACATTGAGCTTGTATGACCAGGACGTGTAAGAATTTGGACATCTTTTCCGAAAGCGACATACTTCAACATACACGGAATAAAAATTCGTTTAAATGTAGACCGTGAAAATCATTAGTTGAAAGAATAAAGCAAAGTACACTCCAATAGGAAAAAAAGAAAAAAGGTACACGAAGATATCAATAATGAACAAAAATGAAAAGGTAATGGATGAAACAGAGTGAAAAGAAGAAAATAAAGAAATAAAGGAAATAATAACGAAAGAAATGTTCTAGAAAGAAAGAAAGAAAGAAAGAAACAATTAAATGATAACGGAAGAAATGTTTTGGAAAGAAAGAAAGAAAGAAAGAAAGAAAGAAAGAAAGAAATGACCACGGAAGAAATGTTCTAGAAAGTAAGAAAGAAAGAAGTAAATGATTACTGAAGAAATGTTCTGGACAGAAAGAAAGAAAGAAAGAAAGAAAGGAAAACAGTAGTAATCAAAGTTGGCCTGATTTATCGTTGATAAAATATAGAGCCAGATTGACTTGCTATCAGCTTCTCTTTAATCTTAACAGGAACTTGTAGAAAGGTAAATTTGAAGAACATTTCTATCAATAGCAAACACATTATTATTGTGACATGTGGAACTAAAATATGTTGGTGTTAGGAAACGTAAACTTAAAAGGAAACGCTTTATTACTTTCGCCTGTTTCTAATGTCGTGAATGTGTGCATTTCTTCTTGTGTGTTAGGTAGAATCCATTTCTGATTTCCGGGAGGTGAAACCTTTTACGTAATGTACAAAGGTGACATTTTCTTAAGCTACATTAACAGCAAATACTCTGGCAAACTCTCAAGGACATTTTTCTTTTTCCGTCCTCAGAAGGCACAGGGAAATGTGGAGCTAAGTTGTAAATATTCACTTCTGATCCATAGACGGATTAGTGATAGTTTTAAAAGGCAGTGAAAATATTATCATCTACCAAGTGGCTACTTCAGTAATTTATATTTAAATAGTTTGATTAATGGAACATTTACACTTTAATTAGTGAATGCAAATATTATACCGTATTTAGTAGTATACAATACAAAAAAATGCACTACATTTCGTGATAAACAATATACAAGGGTCAACTGAAAGGCTATAAGGCTTACAAGAAACTCTCAGCGAGTAGGACTTGATGAAATTTATTTCTCAACATATTCTCGCTTGCAGTACATATACTTGTTTCATCAATATTGCAGTGCTTGGATCCCATTGGTGAAAAAAGTCATCAACAATAGATATGACGTTTATCCAATGAACTTTTCAGTCCACATTTCGTATACGTTCATAAAAAGCTACTTTCTATGTCTGTTTATTGTACAGTAGTAGGTCCCCACTAGAGCAAACAGCCTTTACACACGCCTCATATAAAGATTCTGACTTGCCTGCTATTTAATATCTGCACAGAGTTAGCGTTTTTCTCTCATGAGGTTCGCTAATTTGCTTTAAAAATCAGTTAGGAAATATCATTATTTTCATCATTATCAAAATGCTCGGATAGCACGGATCCCATTGACTCTCTCTTGTCGTCGGTCCCAATAGTCCAACGCTCTTGGCAAGTCCTACAGATGGAATCCATGAGTGGGAGTTCATCCCTACTTCTTCTGTATTTGCCACCATGTCCTGTTTTTCTTAGATTGTTTGTGAGATGAGAGGTAAGTCGCCATACAGCTGCTGCTTTCTGGAGTGCTGCTTCCAGGATTTATTCAAAACAGCACGCTATACCCCTCTGTAGTTAGTTCCTATTAAGCTTTTCCTCCAAGAACTCCGTTGAAGTCCTGATACTGGCACATCACCATCTATGAAAAATTCCATGTCATTCCTGTGAAAATGTTGACATCCCTTTCAGTAGATGAGATATAACTGCCGAGGTGTGTGAACTTGTCAAATAATTTTTCAGGTTTGTCATCTAATGTGGCGATAGCATCGTCTTGTTTAAAACATGTGAACTCTGTATTATTTGAATTCACACAGAGGCAAATGATTTTTGCTTTTTGTTCCAAGCTATGCAACAGATATTCGAATCGAGAAGTGCTAGTTTACCTTTATGAAGTATTCATGATAGTTTCTGCTTGATTTCGTTTGCTTCTAGTCTTTTTGCTGTATGAGACCATTTTCTTTCATTACTTCTGTTGACGTTCGTACAACGTAATCAAGGCACTTGTGGTGTTATGGACATTGTAAGAAATGGATATTACGACTCGAGTACAAATCTCGGACGAGGCTGTTTGTATTTTATATAACGAAAGGTGTGTATCCAACTATCCTCCCTCGAGCAGTGAGTATCATAGTAGGGCAGACTGAACTCTTCAACCTTAGTATGGCGATCAATCTAGGAGAAGGAAAATTCTGAAACCTGTTGAATTCCGCATAAAACTGATCTTGAGTCGCATCCTACCTGTGCGGAGGAGTTAGTAAGTAAGTATAACGTAATCAAAGATTATCAATAAAAATTGTGCTAATTGTATCTCCTTGCAAAACTCCAGCAACAAAATCAAGGAAATCAGTGTTACAAACAGGTGAGTAAATTTTTTGTTTTCGTGTTTTTTAAAGTATTTTTATGGTGGTAACTGTTTCTTTTGTTGGGTTGGGGCGTTGAACTATTCGCTTCATTTTCCTTTGTGCATGGAATCATATGCCCTTGAGAAATCAATAAACAAGTTTTGTTTAGAGATTTTTTGAACTTTTAAAAAATAAATTATTGTGTTCATTTCAATAACCAAGTTTGACATCCTTCTGAAATAACAACAATATCCTTATTGCAAAGTGAATCCCTTGCCTACGTATAAGATAAATATATCTACTTAAAAAGGATAAATAAGTTCACTTACAAAGTGTAGCTTCACCAAACGAAATATTTCACTTTTTTATTCAAGTTTTTTTTAACTTATTAAATTTTAAAAAGTTATTTTAGTCCTTGTAAATTCATATCTACTTTTATTTTATAAGGTATATGTGCTGATATTAGTTCACCAAATTTTGAAATAAAAACTTACTGATTATTTCAGATTCTTTTTTGTATTTTATATTCGTGCAATTATTACGCATACGTTCCGTGAAATATTCACAGATACAGATAATTTCTTATAAAAGTTTTAATTTTTTTAGTGTCCCGGTTTTCTTCCACTTTTTATGGTAGAAATTTTACTTTAGAACTAAAATACTTATCATGATGTTTTTTTTAGAGTTTAAATGAAAGAAAAACTTAAAGAATTTTTAATAAGTTTATATTTACTGATTGCACAATATTTCTCCATCTTTATTTGCATCGATAAGATATCTGATGATGGACATTTATATATACAATGGTGGAAAGATCTTATTAAATTATAAAAATAAAGTAATTGCTAGTTACATTTCCAATGCTGGTATATTTTGCCAACAAAAGCGAGAGACTGCGATGGTGGAGATTGATAAGCTCAGGCTGTTGTCGGGGTGAAGTGGCTATAGAAGAAGCTTATGGGTTAAGAATTAATTTCATAAATCGATTCGCCAACCGAAAAATACAATATAACCCAAAGTACATGGATACAGTGTGATTAAGTTTCGTTTATTTGAGCCTATCTATGTTTTCTCATCTTATCATAAAGCCTTGGCAAAGCGTAGTATATGGCGACTACATCCTCTGCAACAGAGTACAAAAGGGGTGTCCGGGGTATGACTCTAAACTGCATTCAGGGATAAGAGTTCCACTTGTAAAGGTCTGAGGAATGTGGAGTACCCTTTCGTTACCATAACTACCAAGGCCAATGTAAACCAGAGCGGTGGTATCTGGTACAGTTCGCTCTAATAATAATTTTCTAACAATTCTATTGGACCAAGTGAATTATTTGAAAATGATTCCTATTGGATATGAATAGGTAAAACCATATCTATGTATGCAAACAAATGATTATTATTAAATAGAATTATTAATAATAGATTAGAATACTTGAAACTATTTAACTATATGTAAATTATTTGTATAAAGAATCGATACTTGAAGGTATCGTTTTTTTACTTAGTTATTTGAAGCCATCTAATTGCTTAAAAATAATCGGTGTTTGGAATATTTGAAATCATATAACACTTTGCAAACAAATGATAGTTATTTAATAGGAATAATTACTTTAAACCATATAATTATGTTAAACCATCGCAATGGAACGTTGAAAATATAGTTATTGTCATCTAACTTACAGATTAATTAAATTTTGACCTTAAATAATCCATATATGCCGTAAAACAAATAAACCAAACGAAATCTCATCACGTTAGCTGCCAAATTCTGAGGACGGATGGAGGAAGTTAATTACATCAGTATAATGTATAAATGGATGTATATAAATGGAGACGTAATGGGTGTTGTCGAAGGAAATGGACGCAGCGTGCTAAGTTCTCATTTTGGACGAGGCTGTGTACATATCACTTTATTCTAATTCCTTTTGGAAAGACATATATCCTTTTGTTTTCCATCTCTCCATTATGGACAGAATCGTTTGGTTGGACAACTTGTGAAAAATGAAAACTCTAAATTTAAAACTAGTTGCAGGAGTTTCTATGATGGTTTGAATTTCTGTTCAACCTGCTTCTAGTAATTTACGAGGGGACATTAATGCCAATTTGTATAAGACCTTGACCTTCTCTAGGACAATAATTGGTCAGCGAAAAAGCGAGACCAGCTGCATGGGCATATGTGATATGTGATCTTCTATATAACATTACCCAGGCTTGTGTCGAGGTCTGAGATTTGATCCATAGTCTCATGAGACTGAGAATACCATAATATTGAGATAATCTCTTTCGTAACTACATTGTACAGAGATTTTATTCAAGTAATTTTTTCAATGATTGCTTTTGTATCCTTGGTGACATAAATATTTGCAGTCAATATATGCTGACGTAATCCAGTTTTATAGGTTTAAGCTGATTAGTTGTTTGCTAGATTTATGTGATATCATAGGTCACGGCGATAAAGGGATTAGATTAAACAGTTAAAAATCATAGATTATTTTGTTTATGCAATGCCCTGGCTAAGCAAAAATGAATACATTTTCATTAAATTTTGATCAAATCAAAAGGAAATTGTATTATTTGCTGTTTGACGTTAATGCACATATTTGTTTACTAAAAACATTAAATAGGAATTAAACATTCTAATCAAGTTTGGTTTATATTAAAAGAGTCAGACTCGTGGAAACTTGATTATAGAATTGTGCCTCTATTACAAATGACAGTCACCAAGCGCTGTTGAATCTGTGCGATATGCTATCCTAATTTAGATATGTATGCTCAGTCATTAATATTGAACAATCTTTGTTTGTGATTAACAGCCATTTTTAGCGGACTTAAGATAACAAAAATTACAAGTCAAAAAGGTAATTAGAAGACACACTTCTTAAATTTTTCTTCTACGCTATCAAAACTTGAGAGGAAAAGTTCTTATTATCTCGAAATAAAAAAAAAGGAAAGTTTGCGTATTTCTTTAGTGTGTTAACTTACGTTTTATAAGTCGTAGCCACAATCAAGTGCTGTTTTATTGAGATTTAATTGTTTGCTTATCAGTATTACAAAAAATATTTAAGCTGCAATTTTGAAACATATTACTCAATAAATAGAGAAAGTTTAATTTTAATTTTGAATTTCACTAATTAGTGGGATTTCCAAGATTTTAAAAATTTGGTTGTATCATAAATGAAAATCTTATTTTTATTGTTTTTTTTCAACTAACCTTTGAACAGGGGAAACTAGTTTTTAAAAAAGCAGAAAAAACAAAAAAACAAATAAAGGAAAAACAAAAAATACAGCTCAGTTATTACATAATTGATGAAAACAATTATAATAATTCCCCAAAGTGTAAAATGTATTACCTTTAAAATTAGTATTTATCTGAAAAACTTGTTTCTTTGTTGCATGTTTCCCAGGTCTCACCGAATATTCTACAAACCGATAGAAATTGCTCCACGAAGATATAAAAATACCATTTCGCATCTTAAGTTTTCGACTCTTTTCAATTGTAATGATTTACCAAGATTAGTTTAGCTTAGCACAAGGCTAGGAATTCAATGAGAATGGAATTTCTTTGAAGTATTTCAGAAAACCAAAAAATATTTTTTCGTTGGTAAAAGTTTTGCGGTTTAAGAACTGTTTTAATATTTTTGATCCAATGAAGATTCTTGAGTTGATGACTAAAGAAACTGTTTCTCTTCATCGAAGTATAACGCGTGTTCTGATGTCAAGATAATAACATTAACTTTCATGGGTTTTGATAAGAATCCAACTCTTCGGCCTTCAACCCAATAATAATACACTCTATACCCAATTGAAGGTCAAACATACCCCAAAGATAAAATCTTTACTATTCTTATTCTTCCAACAACAACACAAATGTATATACACATTTTGTGGTTGGTCACAACGAACTAGTTTTTTCTTTAGAATGGTATGCAGAAAGCTTATTCATTTCATCTCACCAAATTCTATTTCGTCACTTTCTCGAAGGACTTTGTTAGAACGAAGAATGTCATATTGTGACAGCGTTAGTATTTTTACGTTTTTACTTTTTTCATATGCTTTCTCAGCATATCATGAATCCTCCTTTTTATTTTTTTATTTTTATCTTTAAGCAATCATCCTTCCACCATCAACTTGGTAACATGTATCAAAAATAAAAAAAATTTTTTTCGATACGGTGTGAACAGGGCATCTCACAGAATAGTTTATGGAAAGTTACCAACAGACGGAATTAAAATTTGGTCACATTTATATTGTGTCATTTTTACTCCACATCGTATTTTTGTTGACTGTTACCGAATACATTTGGGTTTTATCGTGTCTGAATTTCTAAGATTTATTTTCAGTTTTGACTATTTTTTCTTCCATCTTAATGTTATTGTTTTTTATCGCAACGATCGGATTATTTTATATTCTACGACTGCTGAAAAAGAAGTATCAATATTTCAACTAAGAAATATAAATAAGCGACAAAAATAACATAAAAACTAAAACAAAAAAATTGATAACCCTTCATTTAACAAGTGCGGACGTGAGAGTAGAATGATGTTTATCTGTACGCAGAATAAAATCGTCGAAATGGGTTGGACTATGCTTTAAAAATTCGCGTTCATTTAAAAAATAGACCTACGTGAAAGAACGAATCCACTCTCCACTCCCTCCCTCCCTAAGAGTAACTTGCAAAATATTTGGTGTCTTATGTCTTCTAAAAATGGAGTCCATTTTCGGAACTTCATAACAGGTCAGCACAGAGATCGCTCCCCGCTGTTGGTACTACGTGAACCACTTCAATCTGTTTCATGATACTTCGAGAGGAGCGGAACACCAATGATGTCATGAAGAAGATTTACTAAAAATCAAATCCTGATGACTTTATAGGTTATAAGAGATACGATTTCCATTGTTGAATAATCCCTATTATATTGAGAGAAGTAATGATGAGTAATCTCCCAGTCGAATACCTTATAGGTCATCGGAGATAAGATGTCCACTGTTAAATAATCCTTATTATCTTGAGAGATGTAATGATCGACAATTTCCCATACGAACACCTTATAGGTTATAGGAGATAATATATCCACTGTTAAATAATCCCTATTATCTTGAGAGAAGTAATGATAAGTAATTTCCCAGACGAAGAACTGATAGGTTATACCATATATTCATCATAGAAATTGGGATAACTTAAAAATTTTACATCCATTATTACCACTAGAAGAAAGCAAAAATCAAATAAATTTAGGAAAAATTGATAATAATTAATAACGAAAACATTTTAAGTAGGATATTTAGACTATTTATCTGGTCGTATCCAGGGCAACTCATTATACCCATGCTGCAATTATTATGTTGCCGGGGGACAACAAATTATTGTCTCTATTAGACAATAGACGTTTCCGTTAGTTTATTATGTGACAATCGTAGAAGTCCATTCTCATTCTCTTTTGCCTCAGTTCTTTGAACAATAGAAATATTGCCTTCTGTCATGGAACAATAAAGACAGTGGCTATGGCTATTTTATTGTTCCTCATCATGCTAGTAAGCTTTTTTTTCATTTTTGTATCCCTTCCACATACTGCTTTTCACTAAACAATATCTGCTCATCTCTAGCTGTTTGGTACGTTTGTGTATATTTTCAATTCTACTTGCATGTATAATATGTATATATCAAATATTTCTGTATCTGTAAATCAGTCGATCTTATTTTTCATAATGTATTTATGTTAGTATATCACGGATATAAAAACGTTAATATTGATCCTTGTGGAGTGGGAATCCGAATAGATATCTTACTTACCTTTAAGCAATCCAATAAGGTGATATTGATCTCTTATAATTCAGTTGTCTAACACAGATAATTTTAAAATAATGAGTTAGTCACTGTCAATGGAGCATCGTTCAATGTGAAATTTCCAACAACAACGTTCGCAAATCAAGGATCATTCAAGTCAAATTCTCAATAAATCTCAACACATTTTTGTCTTCTCGTTTCATCTTCACATTTCGTTCATAAAATACTTAAAATATGCAAATAATATTTATTGATTGTTAGTTCTAAAATTGAATGAGCTTTCATCAACTAGAATTGACTGTGGGGAAAACGTATCGAAATATGCCGAAAAAAATACGATTTATATTTATATATTAGTTACATGAAAATCCGGAAAGGTATTGCAAGATGCAAGATGCAAGATATTAGTGCATCAGCCTTGAAACAAGTTTTCCACATTAGGAAGTGAAGCAATCGTTGTTGTTAGAGAAACCAATATTGAATAAAAGCTGAACCGTTAAAATTGTCTTTTTTCACAAAGTATGATATTGACATGGCATAATATTCAGCGAGCACCCTTTTAAGGACCTTGGTGTAAACCTCGCCATCTTAAACATCTTTTTACAACCAAATTGCTTCACTTTAGAATGATGCGGAACGGTTTAAGACTTAATCAATTTCTTTTGATATTGCAAATACTCAACTAGTCATAAATAAGTGCATATTCTTTAAACATCGTCATGACAGTGAATACAAAAAGGATTTTATTTAAATACGTTCTCGTCTCTGAAAAGCCCGAATGAGTTACAAAGCATTCCATAAATTCGTGTATCGGAAATATACATTTTTAGATCAGAAAACTATCAAGTAGAAAACACCAAGTACGAACATATTAGTAACTCTTACATAGTATTATTATGTTTTAATAGCTTTCTATAACGTGTATTTAACCTTTTCTTTTAATTCTTTCATTATTTGTTCTCGTTAAATATTGTTGTGAAATATGTAATACAACTTATGTATCTTCTTTCTTTTCTGTTTTTCTGTCGCTGCAAAGAATTTGTGAATTTAAAATCACCTTACTTTCTTGAACATTACTTTCTAACACACACACACACACACACACACACACACACACACACACACACACACACACACACACACACACACACAAAACCCAGAACAAAATACATCTACGAGACTTTCTGACCAATGTTGTATGAAAGACCGGCAGTTGTCCATTTCTCATGTCTCTTTTTATACGATACAGATATTATCTGAAGTACTATACAACTATAGTATATATATAGAGGAGTAATCAAAACATGATGAATGACAACGGCAGCAAAATTCGTTTTATTGTAAATTTATCGACAGAAAATACAATGAATTAGATTAATTGCTCTTATAATATAGGGTTTCCCAAAGTCTTTTGCTCTTTTTGTTAAATCCTTGAAAAACAATGATGAAATTCTGAATTTAGCGATTAATTATTTACCTGCGATAAGTTTATCAACGATTAGTTTACCACGCTATGAATATACCAGACAAAAGAATAATGTTTTTTTTTCAAATTCATTAGCGTGTAGTGAAATGCACAAAGAGCCCTGACCAGAGTTTGAACATGGCTCGCCGTATTTAGTATCTACA
Organism: Sepioteuthis lessoniana; assembly: GCA_963585895.1. Classification (NCBI taxonomy): domain Eukaryota; kingdom Metazoa; phylum Mollusca; class Cephalopoda; order Myopsida; family Loliginidae; genus Sepioteuthis; species Sepioteuthis lessoniana. The sequence continues at coordinate 119,633,058 of OY757916.1, forward strand.
GCGATAACAATTCGGCCATCATAACCCTAACGTAAAATTAAACTATCATAAAAAAAAAAGCCAACTAAACTATCTGCTCCGACTTTAAGTTCATGATATTATCTTTATTAATATCTTGTTCCAGTACAACAGCATGAATCTGGTTTTATAAGCCTCTCGGTGGGAATCTAATCAAACATGTCTGAGTCATTTTTATTCATTTATTTTTTCTGTAATTTTGTTTTCTTAAAGACGTTCATGCAGCAATTCTGATCTCAAATGAAGGACACGCTTGGTTGGCTATTTATGGTCATAAGCTTACAAAAGATAAAAGCTATATCAGTTAAAAAATAATTCTGATTTCCTATTTTTCATCAGATAAAAATTCAGGGTGGCCCTACTCCGACTAATAATACTCATTTACATATTTTTGAACTGTTTGGATAGTTAAGTAAAATATGTTGTTTGTTAAGGCAGGAATTCGTTTATTATTGTCATATCTCTGTTATCAACTAGTTTCGCTGCACATACTTTGTAGGATATATTCAATAGCAGAAATTAAGTTTGGCGTTCTGCATTACAAGATGTCAGAAAACAAATTTAAAACACGTTCAATACATTTGGGTAAAATTGATGCTGAAGTTTCACTTGTTTAACTAAAATATCCCAACAGTATTCTTTAGAACAAAATTGTTTCCTTGAAGCATAAAAAGGAGACAAGCTAAAAATGAAAAGCCATATAAGTAGTTTCACTTCTTCTTGGGTGTCCAATGAGATTTGGCTAAGTGGGAAATAGACAAGTAAAGTCTGTATGATTTACAAATTCAATCTGAAACTTTGTATATCGGATTAAAAATACTACCTTGGTGTAGATTTGATGCTTACTAGTTTTCTTCTCAAACAAATACAAGACCTTCTATAGTACTGCGGGTCAAAGAAGACCTTTTGATTAATATTTTTGGAAGATCTGCATTGGATATGTGAGGAACACCGGAGGGTATATAAGACGAAAATTGTGGACAACAATAAAAAAAAAAGTAGTTCATAAGTAACAAAAACGATTAAAGCTAGTATTAGAATTTTTTACAGAGAGAATTTTAGAAAATCGATTGACGGTTACGTTGCGATAAAATACAATTATTACGAGAAAGAATGTATCCACTTGTATCTATCATTTACGTGTATCACATGGGGAAAGGGCATAGTGATATCTATATATCCATAAGAGATGTTTTGGTTTGGTTTGGTTTTCTAGTATATCAACCTATTTTTAGATATATATTAAATATAGGATTTGTGAACACATTTTTAGATGCACACACTTAAAGGATCAAACAGTTTTATTTTTAACAAATCAATTTAGCATAATTCAATAAAGTTAAATGGTTTCAAGTATCGTTATCTATCACTAACAGTACGCGCTTCGGCAGTACATAAACTATCTATCACTAAAAGTTCATTTAAACAGTTCTGTTTTAAACAATTCATTTTAACACAAATCTTTTGTGTGCACTCAGTTAAATGTCAAGCAGTTCTACTTGACCCGTGGATATGACCCTTCTCAGGGCCAGAGAGGACCTGGGAGCGATGGCAAAGAAAAGATACTCCACATTCCCCATAGCTCCAACATTACTGGAAACTCATCATCAGGTTGTTTAGTGTCATATCAGGACACTCATTGGAAGAGTCTTACTCCTCTGCAGAGATGCAGTTGGTGTATTCTATGCACGTTTGTTAAAGTTCATTACGTCATTCTTTGGTTTTTATAGGCAAAATCAATTATTTGCCAAATGTGTATTTAACGTATAACTAACAATGTACTAGGCACCTGTACAAGATGTGTACTTGTGAACGAGTGGAAATTGAACGTATTTCTCTTAAGTCATGTTGAGTTAAAAACAAACAAACAAACTTGATTCTGTTTTTTTTCTTTTTTTGCTTTGTATATCAAGATGTGTCAAATGGCAGAGGATGGTGTCGCCTCCACTTAGTTGTCATAAAAGTTATCTTGTATGCAAGAGAGGAAATCCTTCATGCATATTTGCATTTGGTTGGTATTAACAAATCTTTAAAAAAAACAACTTTTTTCTCTCTCAATTTGAACGTTCAATCAGAATTGTAATTTCTACGTCAATTTAGCCTATCGAGTGTGTCAGCATAAATTTCAAGGTAATTTTTAAAACCAAGTTTCTATTGTTTAATGTTAAACTTCTCGTTGTTTCGTTTTGGTTCAAGATAATTTTTCAAACTGCAGTAATATTGGTGGGTCTATAACCACGGTTGTTGAGCAGGTGGTGTAACGGTTACTAAGGCAAGAGGAATTAAAATACTCACTAGGAAATAAATGAATCAATCTTTCCCAACTCAAGCTATAGATAAGATCGAAAGAAAACTGAGCTTTCAAATCTTAGTAGAAAAACCAGTCTTGAGGAATGATTACTGTGCATTCACACAACCAACCAGCATAGCATTGAACTTGGTGGCAGATTAAGGCCCAGTATTCAGATTTGGGAGAAGACCCATATTAGATTCTTGTAAATTTCTACAGAGTAATATTGCATTGTGTCAGCTAAAAATGAAATGCACACAGGAATCAAAACAATACCAGTAAAGGCCATGCACCCATAAAAACTTGTGTTTTTTAACCGGAGATGAACATGCAATGACCTAAATCACTAATAACCTACGAATGTTGGGGACATTTTGGGCAAGGAAATTACTAATGATATCCAACATTAGATCATTATCCTTTTGGAATTAATTATTGTGTCTTATCGATCAACAAGACGTGAAAATACAAGATGTCTCAGACTAGATACAAACCATCAATATGATAATGATTTATCACAAGCACCATGGCGGTCATTTGGGACACGATCTGTAAAAAAATGCATTTTTTCAGCTAGAGACATCAAATCACCGTTTTTTTTTTTGTTATCATATCAGCATCCTGAACATTTTTATGAGTTTCTTGTCTTAGTAATGCATTATTATCATTTTAATGGGTTGCATCTATTTTGAGACAGTTTTCAATGGTTTTGTCTCCAAATAAGTTGTGACACAAAATATTTTTCCTCTCCTGTCCAAGGCATTGTGATCGAGGATTAATAGTTGTTATAGTATACTATTCTCAAATCTGAAATAAAAGAAAAAAAGAATACAACATTATTATTAGTAGAGCTATTAGCAGTCAAATGAGTCCCATGTATATTGACAAACCCAATACTTTTGTAAAGAGACAGCACTGAAGAAAAACGTAATAACATTTTTGTTTTTACTGATATATTTACAGAGCATTTTATGTTGGCATATTGATAGTTACCAAGTTTGTTTCGCCAAATTATGTACTAATATTTTGAGTTCTATGTGTTGCATACATATATATACTGGATACATCCCGACGCAATGATAACAGACGCAGTAATAAACGACGCAAGACGGACTTCTTTAATAACATATTTACCTCTCACTTTATTGCAAGGGTTCGAAAGGGTTGTTCAAGGTTTGCATGTGAGAGGGTGCTAGAGACCGAACATAAACTTCATATTTTGACCCCACTGTTATGACCGTCACGTTGTGTCTTTCTTGTTCTCCTGATGTTGGGGTCCACTCCATCGGAGCTTTCCGAGGGCCCCCTCGGTCGGGTGTGGCTTTCCCTACCACATCTGGTCTCTAGCTGTCTGGAATTCTGCTGGCAACTACTTTGGCACCCAACTCAACTCAATTATATAATAATTCAACGCCTACACGATCGCCCACTGGATCTTTGAAATCGAATGTTTAATCGTCATCAAGCGGAAATAACTGTCATGCAGTTCAGAGGTTACTCTCTTCCGGTGCATCACTGTAGTGGCACAATGGGACCTTCACCTTGTCCCATATCATAAGCCTTAATCCGCCCACGCGATCTCTTTCGATTACTGGCCATTGGAATGTGTCACTTCCTTCCGGTGTATCACCTTGGAATAGTATTTTTGGGCCGGGTCGAAGGTCAAAATATAACATATGTACACAGATGTCTTACTCCAGTGATTGTGTTTTAGATTAAACAACTTATTCGATCGCCACAAGATATCCAAAAATCTCACCTTGAGCAGCATTTAATTAATGGTTCTCAAGTCAATCTCACATACCATTAATATTGTATTTCGTGGTATTCATGGGTGTCATGTCCTTGTACCTTACTAAACTGAGATGAGAGAATTATCATGTGCTAGATGTAGAACATTTTCATCGTATTTGGTTATATACTCAATAAATGCGCCACACATGTGGCCGTGTACATTATGAAGTTGAATTCATTTAATTTTAGGTAAGGGATCACTTTTAGGCCCCTTAGGCAATGATTATTACCATTAATGTAATCTTAATTGAGGATATCTCTTTTTTTTCTTTTACTTAATATTATCAATTTCACTGTTTTCTTTCTATTTTAATCAAGTATCCGTATAAAAATTACTGGTGTCTTTCTGGAGAACATTCCTTTTATTATAAGAAAAAATGAGAATGAGGAAATATTTTCATTATTGCTTGCGATTTCTTGTTGATCATATCTTATCATCATTATCATCATATTGTGGCGCTGGCACGGATATCCCTGACGCTCTCTCGCCACTTCTCCCTATCGTTCATCGCCTCTGGCTGGTCTTCAGGGCTAGATCCTGTATCCTCACATAGCTGCCGTATGTATATTCGAGCTAGTCGTCCTGCTTTTGCCCGGCCATGTGTGGGGGTCCATAAGAGTACATCACTGATGAGCTCGTCCTTGCTTCTCCAGCAGAGTCCTGCATGTCTGGTTCGTCTGACTTGGATAGTTTTCGTGATAGGTGGCAGGTAGCCGTATAGTTGGTGACTTGTGGGGTGTTGCCGCCAGGACTTGTTCAATATTGCTCGCAACATTCTCGTGTAGTTACCGTCTAGCTTCTTCTCCAGCCGTTTAGTTAGCGTCCAAGTAGTGCATCCATACAGGAGTATCGATACGACCGCTGCCTAGAAGAAACTGCGTTTCATTTTATCGGTCAGGTCTGATTTCCATATGATCGATAGCCTATCGATAGCTGTCCATGTCTTCGTAAGCCGTGTGTCGATGTCTTTTTCGGTTGATGAGACACTGCTTCCGAAGTGGGTAAATTTGTCTACTAGTTTCAGAGAGGTTCCGTCTAGTGTGGAGATATCACCTGTTTGATTATAGTACATATATTCAGTTTTGTGTGCATTGACATGGAGGCCAATGCCTGTGGCGGCTCGTTCCAAACTATGCAGTAGTGTTTCGGCTTGGTTGGGTGTATTTGCCAGTATCGCTATGTCATCGGCGTAGTCGGTGTCGGTAATTGTTTTTGCGGGGTACCTTCTGCTTTGTCAGCTCGAAGCCGTTCACTCTGATTTTATCAATCGATGTTCTAAGCACGTAGTCTAGACAGATGATAAAGAGGTATGGGGCTAGCGTGTCCCCTTGTAGTACTCCTGCTACAATGTGGACGTATTCTGTGTCTCCATCTGGTGATCGCACTTTCACTTTTGTGTTTCTATAAAGAATTGTTATTGCTGCTACAGTTTCTTTTGGTAGGCCGTATGCTAGTAGGAATTGTTCCATCTTTCCTCTGTGAATGGAATCGAAGGCCTTGGTAAAGTTGACAAATAGTAATGTTGCCTGTAGGTTTTTTATCCGTACGCCTTCAAGGATTCTACGGATGGTCAATATTTGTGAGGTCGTGGATCAATTTCTTCGGAAGCCATTTTGATTTTCCCTAAGGATGTGGTTGATTTTGGTTTCTATGCAGTTTCGTAGTAGGGCATTGTAAATTTTGGCTGCTATGGATGTACATAATATCTTATAATACATCGAATTACTGAGGGGAGTCAGTAAGTTTTGCCCTATTTTGAAAACGTGAGGAACAAATCAGCAGCTCCTGATGCTTTTACCGAGATTATGAAAGTGACAAACTTTACTGGACTGAGAGCAGCCGAACTTAACTTATATTCTCGATGTATTTCATGCTGGATTTCTATGGCTAGAAGAATTCGTGTTTTTAGGCCTACCCAACCTGACCTGATAGTCGACGTTTTTGCAACCCAAGCGAAATTTCTTGAATTATGTTTAGTGTGCCGTCATCAACTGCAACTTCACCTTTCGTACAATAAAGATTTTGGTTTCCTTTCGCGGCGTTTATGTCCCAGTTTGGATGCGTAAAGCCTAAGTTTCTGAATTAAACTATATTAAGGATCATTTATGTATTTTTCAAGACAAACACTGAGAGAAGCAATGTACAACGTGTCCTCCGTCTTGAATTGCTTCGATCACGTACCAAAATATTGAAGACCTTTTAATTTACCCAAGTATCTTAATTAAATTAACAAGACTTGTGAGGAAAGAGAAAATTGTTTGGCAGCCAATATGCAGCAGGTTTTGGGACTGACATCTTATCAAATAAAGATATTATTATGAGATTTCCTATGATCCAAGTTAAAAGGGAACAGATCATAGAAATTTTATTCAAATAAGATTTGTCATTTTTTCTGGTCTCAGTTTTTTTACCAGTTTATTTGATTTCAATGATTCAGCACTGGATGTTTTCTTTTATTACTTATTCATTGCAATATGAAGATGCTTAATTCTCAGATATAATTTCCTTTTATTGCTTCATCGTAAAAAGTTGCCTTTAGTTTATATTGTCTTCCTATTTTTTACTATTCCCTTTATTCTCATTCACTGTTTATTTAGCCTTTGTTTAAACATGTTTTTTCATCTGTATATATATATATATATATATATATATATATACGAAAACAGGGAAACGTACTAAGTTTTCCTACTATTCAAGTTTTATGAATGTCAATCACCAGGTAGGAAGCAAAACAGATGAAATGAATAAGTTTTCAGTTTAAATATTTAGATTTTTTACTGGCTTACAAAACGCAGAAGAACGGACAAAATTTCGATTAAGGTCTTTCAAGGAAGCAAGTAGATTATTCCTTTTGGAGGTGAGTATCCATGTCAGTTTTGAACTGCACTAAGTTAAGCTTAGTGCACCCCCCACAATGCCAAATGTAGTCCTCGTGAAAAAAGATAGTGGATTTCGCTATTACAGTGAATCAGAAGGTGAAATTAAAAGAAGATGAAGAACTAGATAATATCTAGATGTCACCGGAGATTGTTGTGTAAGAATGTGACAGTTGTAATCCCAAAAAATATAACCTAGAATGTTGGAGCAAATGAATTTCTGAAGAGTAATTGAGTCAATTCAGGCAATGACAAGAATACTGAGTGGACCACTTGAATAAATGTGTTGTCATGTGAACTCATATATATATCATCTGTTAATACGAGTGGGAAAATTCAATAAGTAATAATAATTACTACTAATAATAATGAGATCGCGTGAAAGCAATAGCAAAGCAAGATAGAGAGAAAGACTTACTGTCACTCGATCATCAGTAATAATGAACAGATATTGCTAGTATAAACGCTCAACTCCAGCTATCTTCTCTCCCTCTTTCTTTATATATATATATATATATATATATATATATATATATATATGTGTGTGTGTGTGTGTGTGTGTGTGTGTGTGTGTGTGTGTGTTTGTGTGTGTGTGTGTGTGTGTAATAGTAATAAAACCTGACGGTGACGGTGATACCAATTGTAATTCTTTTTGCTTAGAATGATAATAAAAAATTTGGCAAAAAGTCTGAATGAACTGAATCTCAAAACCACAGCACTGTTAAGATCAAAGAGACCCGATGAGACTTGATATCACTAAGAGTTCAGAGGAGGAATAACAATAATAATAATAATAATAATAATAATAATAATAATAATAATAATCAAGAAATTACTCTATACAGCCAAAATAGCACTTTCTAAACAATAAAAGTAATTTTACAGTTACATACACGGAATTTTGTGAAGTCCTGAAAAACATAACAGATCATCAGAATGTTTAACGAAAAAACAAAACAAAAACAGATCTGGGTCTGGAAAAGGTGGATGTATATAGTTAAATAGAAATTTTAGCTGAGGGAAAAAAGAAACCAAAAATATTCAATGGAAAGCATCAGCATCTGATAGGACACATAGATACTGATTTAAAAGATTCACCATGATACATAATAGAGTGAGTCCCCTAAAAATATACGTCCGTATGGAAATAGAAAACTCTTTGCCGTAGAGAAAGAATATTGGAGAATAAACAAAGGCTGATCTAAATTGACCGGATTTTTCTGACAGAAATAACAATAAAAAGTCTTTGCAATGGGATTGACTGTCTACAAAAAGCCATACAAGATAATGTCTTAAATTCACGATTAACAAATCAGGAATGGAATTTGTTGTTAATTCTATGAAAAAAAACCCTGAAAAGTGGACTTGATCGTCTTAAGAGAACCCTTAGCAGAGTGTTGTTTCGGTCATCGTGCTGCTAAACTTAATTTGAAAAGACTGTAAAGTATATTGATTCTCCAACACAAGGTCGTTTCATCTCGTACAAAGACCACACAAAAGAATGACAAAGAACACAAAATATTAATCAACAAAGTAGATAGACTATTTTCGAATGGATCTTGGAATAGATAAATTCACAGTTTATAAGACGTGACTTGTGACAAAAATGAAATCAAGAAATAACAAAACAGTCGAATCCTTTGGAATATTAAATCGCAACTGGATAAAACTGGAGGAAATCAAATGAAAGTTAGAAAAAATAATCCAGGAAGATGAGAAAAGAAAAAAAACAAACTAAACAAAATATTAGAAACTAAGTAAAAGGGATTAACGCGATATTGTTACTGAGAAACAAAAGTCCATTTGGCGGTTGGACAAAATAAGAATTTCATTCAATCGACTGACTGAATGTAAAACAAGTTTCTATACCTAAAGACCACACAGACAGATTATTGGTGAGAGAAGGCGAGAGAAGACTCATTAAAATCGAATCTGTGACCAGATGGGATCAGAAAATAGATACACTTATGCGACAAAAATCTAAAAAATAGTCGAAATGATATAATTGGAAATTTTAGCAAGTAGCAATCAAGTGGGTGATTTGGAACGTAAAAATGAAGAAAAAATCTAAAAGGAAATTTAAGTTAAATTCAAGTTTGAGCCAGTATCGATTACTTAGAATTAAGGGAGTAAGAGAAAATATTAAGAAAGGCGCTGGTTATTTATGAAAACTTGCTGTCACTTTGTCTTCAGAGAAAACTGCTAAATCGCTAGTGAGAATGTACAAGTGTATAACAATGTTCCTTTGATTTGGGACTTTATCAGACATACCGACTGCACTATACAAACTAACAGACTAGATATAAAATACTTTAAGAAACATAAAAACTCTGTCAAGTCTGATAAAGACATTTGATCAAAAGAATTCGATAAACTGTGAAAATATAATAATATATTGAATATCTTAAAAATACAAACTTCCTTTACCTCAGGTCTCACGTAAAAGACTTGGCGAAGGGTTGAATCAAACAGAAAACCAAGACATTGTATAATAATAATAATCATTCTTAAAATGTGCCGGGAAATAACTCAGACAAATGGACTAAAGGACAAGAAAATTGAAGACTATACACAAGGCTTTTCATTTGAGAGATGACGCAGATTGTTTGTGTCAAGAAAAGAAGGAAGAAGAGAACTCACTAGCATTGAGGATTATGTAGATGCAGATGCATCAATACAAGAACTTGAGAAATATATTAAAAATAGTAAATAAAAACTAAATACACCAGCTGGTAGTAATAATAACAACATAAGGTCAAAGAGAAAAAAAATAGGGATCTGAAATGTAAAGAAAAACAACTATATAGATATTTCAAGCTACAAACTATCGAGATTATAACCGAGAAGATTTAAATAAGTCTATTTAAAAGAAAGCTTCAGAAAGAGACAGAATCTTTTCTAATAGCAGCACAAAACGTTATGAGGACCAATTACATTAACTTCAATATCGATAACACACAACAGAATCACAAATGAAAATTATGTTGAAAACAGTCACACAATAAGCAGCAAACAAATAAAAAATACTGCAAAAATATATGGTTTGTCGTATCGTGGTAGTTGGTGCTCTGACACTTTACGCATGTCACTTCATTCTGTGTGTGATTTGAAAGCTGCACAGATAAATGAGCCACAAAGTCTGAACTTATGCCTTTCAAATTCAAACTGAGTCATACTATCAAGGAAGTTATAAAAACATATCTTGACAAAAAGTGGAGGCGTCATACTGCAACCTGATGGTTCAAGAAATTTTAGTCAGATTGCAAGAACATCAACGATTAGGTTAAGTCAGGGAGGCCTAAAAACTTGGATTCTTAGATTATGCTCCAAGCCATTGAGGTAAACCGTGGAGGATCTGGAAATCAAAGGAAGAATCAAGAAAATCCAGACTGCAGCAGTGTTAAGATAGGCTAGAATACTTAGAAGAATCCTGGAGACCTGAGGAGACTTGCCGTCACTGAGACTCCAGTGAAAAATCAACAGTTAAAACTGGTTTCAAAAACGCAAACGTGGTAAGTAAAGAGAAAGTGCTGAATATGTGATATTCATCATTTAATATCAAGAATGTCTATCAAATATCCATGTCACAATAAACATAATGAAAATTTACACATGCTGTTTTTTTTTGTTTTTTTTTGTTTTTTCATTAATCTTTTCCTCCCTGCCAATCCGGAATTTTATAATTAAGTTTACAGACAAAATTTCTTCTTTTTTTCAGGCAAACACATTTTGCTTACAATAACTTCTGAACGTCAACGTCCAATTATGTTCGAGTTTTATCCACCGACTCTTCACAAGACGAATTTATCAACAATGAAATCAGTGAAGCAGTAAAGCTGTTCCAAAATGAAAGTAATTCCTTCATAATATAAAATGAGACATCAAAATATAGCTATTTTCGTTCACTTTCGAAAAATTCAAAATCAAGTATTGATTGATTAATAATGTGTCTAATTCTATAAAAAATAAATTTTAGACAAAATAGAATGATGAAACCAGTATCAAAAATGAAATATGCTAATTTATTTTTTAAATTCCAAGTTCCTTTTTCAAAATAATCATGATTTAGAGTGAGACAATTTTTTAAAAAGCGTTTAATTCCTTTTTAGTTTCCGGCAATTAGAGAAGCTTTTGATTTTCTGAGTCAAACATTTTGTCATATTTTGGTACATGCTGGTTTACGGTGCATATGGAATCAAAGCAGTTCTAGCCGTGAAAGTTAACAGCTGTGGATGGTTGTATCGTGGTAGTTGGTGTGCTTAAACGTTGCGCATGGCTTCATTCGGCGTGTCATTTGAATACTGCACGAATAAGGGAACAATAATGTCTGAACTTATGATTTTCAAATTCAAATTAGGCCACACAGTCGCGAAAACAATGGTGGGGGCGCAGTACAGCAACCTGATGGTTAAAATTTTTTAGTTCGGTTGCAAGAACATCACCGATCAGGCTAAGTCAGAGAGGCCTAACAACTTGGATTGAATGCAACAAATTAGCACAGAAAGAATCTAAGTCTAGGCACGATTGGATGGGCAAGATGGGAATTGTACAAGAAATTGAAGTTCGACCATACGAAGAAATGATATATGAATCTGTCCAGGAGAATGAGACACACAAATCCCTCTTGGATTTTGACATAGAAAGGGATCACCTTGTCTCGGCCAGATGACCAGACTTTATAATAATAATAAAGAGAGAGAGAGAGAGAGAGAGAGAGAGAGAGAGAGAGAGAGAGAGAGAGAGAGAACTTGCAGAATTGCAGATTTTGCTCTCCCAACTGAGTGAAACTGAAGGAATGCGAAAAGAGGGATAAGTACCTGGACATTGCTCGGGAATTGAAAAACTGTTGAACATGAAAGTGGCAGTTATAACAATTGTAATTGATTACCTGGTTCAGTCACAAAAGGATTGGTACATGAACTGGTGGACTTGGAAATAACGAGACGGATGAAGACTGTCCTAACTACAACCAGAATACTGAGAAGAGTCCTGGAGACTTGAGTAGACTTGCTGTCACTCAAACTTCAGCGAAACACCATCAGCGTTAGCTGATGTGAAAAACTCTAATTAAATAATAATAATAATAATAATAATAATAATAGACCGAGTAAATTAACCCAGGCATATGATAGTTTAAGTATAGTAATTTTATTTCTGTTTAGAATGCAGCCTTTTCGCAAAGCAAAAGTGAACATTTACTTTTTTTTGTACAAACCACAAAAAGTGGAAGCATATCTTATTTCATTGATTTCCCTCGATCTGTTTGATACCTGCAAATTCAAAATTCTTCATTATGGCTCGATTTTGCGTGAGAATCTATGAAATACAATGACTGCTCTCCGAAAATGAACCAGCCATTTTATGTTAATGCAAAAGCAGCCTATTTTTGTCCTCTTTTAAAATAATCCTTTGGAATATACCATACTTAACTCAGCGTTGTGGATATCTGAGAAGTTTTCAAGATTGGAATATATCATCATCATCATCATCATGTCACGCTATCACCACGGCTATATCTGACCCATTTTCGCCACCCCTCCCTATCGGCCATTGCTTTTGGCAGGTCTTCCGGGCTACGTCCAGTATCTGCACACAGCTGCTGTATGTATGTTCGAGCTGAACGTCCTGCCTTTTCTCATCCCTGTGAAGTGACCCACAGGAGTACGTCACTTGCGAGCTCGTCCTTACTTATTCAGCTGTGTCCCACATGTCTGGTTCGTCTAATTTTGATAGTTTTAGTGACGGGTGGTGGGTGGCCGTACAGTTGCTGTTTTGTGTGGTGCTGTCTCCAGGACTCGTTCAATATTGCTCGCAGCATTCTTGTGTAATTGCCGTCAAGTTTTTTTCTCCATACGCTTTGTTAGCGTCCATGTGGTGCATCCATATAGCAGTACCGATATTACCGCTGCATGGAAGAAACTGCATTTCGTTTTATCGGTCAGGTCTGACTTCCATACGACCGATAGCCTATCGATAGCTGTCCATGCCTTTGCTAGTCGTGTGTCGATGTCTGTCTCGTTGATGAGACACTGCTCTCTAGGTAGGTGAACTTGTCAACTAGTTTCAGAGCGCAATCGTTTAGAGTGGAGATATCACCTTTTTGATTGAAGCACATTTATTCTGTCTTGTGTGCTTTGACATGGAGGCCGATGCCTGCAGCGGCTCGTTCCAGACTATGTAGCAGAGTTTCGGCTTCTGTGGGGGCATTTGCCAGAAGTGCTATATCATCGGCGTAGTCAGAGTCTGTAATTGTTTTAGCGGGGTACCTTCTGCTTCTTTCTTTTGTCAGCTTGAAACCGTTTTCTTTGATTTTATCGGCAGATGTTCTAAGCACGTAGTGTAGACAGATGATAAAGAGTTATGAGGCTAATGTGTCTCCTTGCAGTACACCTGCTACAAAATATTGTCGTCTATAAATCTCAAAGATATTTAAAAACCAGCTCATAAGCACTGATTGGTAAATAAATGCAAAAATTCAAATGGAAAAATTATTGCTTCCCCCAGCCCATTTTGGAACAAAAATTAATATTGTTTTATTTGGAAATTAGTTAACTGTCAATGCATGTAAATATATATATATATATATATATATATATATATATATATATATATATATATATATATATGTATATGTGTGTGTGTGTGTGTGTGTGTGTGTGTGTGTAATGGTAGTATCAATAATACAGAGCATTGATAAAATTTAGAGTAAATCTCAATGAAAAACAACTTTTGAGAGAAAGCTAAAAATGTAAATTTCAATATTTAGACATATAGACTTTATATATGTGTATGTGTGTTGATGTGACGATTTTGTGTGTGCGCGCACCAGCATAAATGTGTGTTTATGCGTCTGTTTTTTGTGTGTGTGAGTATTTTTATATACGAGAGAGAGAGAATGTGTATGCTATGCAGCGCTCAACTTGTCTCTAGGATAGCTGCGATTTCATGATGAATAGAATATCTTAGTTGGTCAGTTGTCTGTGACCAACATTTAAAGACTTGAGTCTTCAGGTCTCCCCTGAGGAAAGAATCAGATCAGAAAAGATCTCCGGCCGTCGATTAAAAACTTGAGCCTTCAGGTATCCGCAGAGGAAATAATCACATAGGAATCGATCTCCGGCCGACGTTTAAAGACTTGAGCCGTCGGGGATCCTCAAAAGAAGTAATCACATTCGAATAGATCCACTGAGCGTACAGGCCGTGGGATATCACCATGTTGGGAGATGAGAAACCCTGAAAAACGAATCATTGTCACTAGGCCATGGTGTCAACTGAAATGGCATGGCTGCTTCTGCTCAAAACGTATTGCCTCCAACCTGTCACCTGTCAGCACTGCTTGTTTCTGTATGGCAGTATTTTTAAATCCGGAAGTTTATTCTGTAGGACGATGTGTAAAATACTGATATCTATATCTATCTATCTATCTATCTGCAAATATTGATCCAAAATATACTTTTAAAATATTTTTATAAAAGTATGTGCCCAGTACTTTTATTGAATCAGAAATTGCTTAAAAGCTTATTAAAAAACAAACAAAAATAGATTGCTCCATTACGCTGAATTTCACATGTTTTCCCAACACGATCTTTAGATGAGTAATAATATTCTTAACGTGTCCGCCTTTTACATTCCTTTTTTCTTCAAAATAATGGATGAGGGGTTTGACATTAAGAGATACAAGATAGATAGATATAATCCTCCTTTCAAGACTCCATCTTTTCTTCATTCATCTTTTTTTTCTTTCATCAAGAGAAAGTTTTTTGCATTTTTTTCAATTGATCATGTAAATTGATCCGGTGTCAGACAACAATTCGAATCTATTTTAATTCTGATTTTTTGTTTTGTAATTGACTGATACTAGCTCGCTGTAATCACGCACATTTATATGTTTTATATAAAAGGAAAATACGCGAAATATAACGGCAAAGGAACATCGATAAACTTTTCAAATTTTTTTAGCAAAAACTATAGACCTTCGAGAATTGAATTTGTATAGAAAATAGCCGCTTTGGTAGATTCTGATTCTCTTCGAAATTTTAGGCTTTTGTATCATCTCTGTTGAAATTTCCATTGAATGTGTGTGTGTGTATCATGGGTATTCAACAATATAGAAACATGATGTAAATGTTGAAGGAAAATAGAGGAAAAGGAAATGGAAACAATAATGATAGCTGTGAAATAATGATACCATAAAAATAAATGTATCACTACAATGGGAAAATAATCTTTTCATTTCATTTCTCGCGAAAAAACTGGTCTACTAGTGTACCTCGCTAACCATTAATTCACTCAATGCTTCCAGGCTGAAATTGTTGATTTGTATCAGGAGTCATACTGCAGTTGAATGATAATTATTTTTTTTTTTTACATAGATTCAAAATTTATAACAAAATACAAAATTATTGTTTTAATGAAAAATTGTTTCTGAAAAGTTGAATTTAATTTGTATATTAGTACAAGAAATCTTATGCGCTGGATAACTTTGTATTTGGAGATTATATGTTGCTGTTTTCCAGCTCCAGCCACTGAGAACATGCTGACTTCACACCAGGCAATTTTCTTATCTTTTCTGTTTTTATTCTGTCTTATTAACTCATTTTTCTGTTTTTCATTTGTGTTTGGAGAGCCCTATAATCTTCAATAAACACATGAAAGGCTCTCCTTAGCGTTACAAACCCTGCGTGAATGTACGTAGTGTCGGTATCTTAGGCAGAGGTTGATGTTATGAAAGGCATTCTAAAAAAGTTAATTACTAAGATCGAATATAGATGGAATATAGAAACAGTTGAAGGCACCCAGTGAGACTCGAATTCCCGATACTAATGAATATGTCTGGTAGGTTACTTTGGTACTTTTGACTAAAATACAATTCATCATTTTGTTTAATATTGTTTTAAAAGTTCTGATTATCTTTGCCGTTATCATGGAAGCAATGTTAATGTTGAAAAAGAAAATAAAAGAATTATGGACTTTACTTTGACATCCAATTGTAATAAGATTAATCTCAAAAGAGACGCTCATTTCAGCTCGATATTTATTGTGCCCATTGAATGAGATATTCAATTGATGAAAGAACATTAATTAATGCAATTTCTTGGTTCCCAATAAAAATATCTCAGAAAATAAGCAAAGATAAAGAAATTTTATAATGAAACACATTGATGATTCCACTTGACATTTGCGAATTGTGTTCTTATAATGATCCAAATTGTAAATGTCGTGTTTGAAAACAACTTTTTGTATTATACTCTGTATATTTTTCTTTTCTTTTTTTTTTTTTTTTGTTTGAAATGTTAGTATTGACAAGACAATTAAATGTAAATATTTAGCACAACAAAAGATTCCAATCCCAGAGATAACACTTCGAAAAAATGACTACAATTATATTTTCCGAAAACATCAAGCTTTAAAAAAATGATGCCTTTTAAATCGGATGTTACTTAAGTATTTCTTCGTCGCTTTTAAGCTAATCTCTTCCAACTTCCAACTTTACAGTTTTTTTTAGATATGTATGTTGCTATAACAACGAAAAAGCGGCACATAGTAGAGAATCTTTGTAAGCGAAATGACATTGATTTTCTCTTGGAAGAAACAATTTTTTATTCGATTCACAATTATATTATGAGAGAGTGGAAT
Organism: Sepioteuthis lessoniana; assembly: GCA_963585895.1. Taxonomy (NCBI): domain Eukaryota; kingdom Metazoa; phylum Mollusca; class Cephalopoda; order Myopsida; family Loliginidae; genus Sepioteuthis; species Sepioteuthis lessoniana. The sequence continues at coordinate 119,649,673 of OY757916.1, forward strand.
GCCTTCACTCTCACCTCCCTTATAATAATTTCTAAGGAGATCAAACAATTAAGTTAAAATTATAGATTGCTCGAATGATTCTCTTATTATTTGAACATCATCTCAAATATATGATCCGTGTAGAACAAATAATAATGTTACAAAATAGTCTTATTCCTTTTGTCATTTTTCCGCTTTAAATAGTCAACTCGTTAGTTTTCTAAGCATGGACAATATGATGCGCATTTTTGGCAAATGAACATCATCTAATACAAAGAATAAGATTACCCGAGGATTATCTAAGATTAACAAAAGAATAGAAAAAAACTGCGATAATAGATTAGATTAACAGATTAGATTAACGGATTTTTCTATGCGTTTAAAACTTCAACTTTATTTCAACCATTTATTTTATTTCTAATTGAATGACGCAACATTTCTTCATTTCTGAAAGTTTTTATTCAAAAAGTTACTGCTCTGACGTTTATATACTTTGTCAGTGATTCTTTTAAAGTTGCATCAATTTTATACGTCAGATTTGTTTCTAAAAATATCATCTTCAAGAAACAAATTTAGAGATTCTTCTTGGTTCAAAGATGCATAATTTTTTTAATACTTTTCATATTTCTTATTTTCCATTATAGGGTCAGTTCTCCATTTATGGTCATATAATCAAACAGCATCACCAAATAGAATGGTGAAAATATTATTAATGTCATCTAAATCATTTATTTAATAAAGAACTTCATTTTTCCTGCGTCTTTTAACAGCAACATTCTTTTGCTTTATGACTCAAAGGTGTCGAAGTTTCTTGTTCCTGGAACCGGCTTTCTGCCACATTTTACCGGGAAAAGAAATGAATACTACCAAATAATTTCCATTGTACAGCAATAAACGAAAAAGATAAATACTATCATGGCACCCAGATTATCTAATCGATTACAGAACACATCCACATCTAAACTTGAATCCGACCAATTGAAAGACGTGAGGAATTGAAGATCGTGGTGCGCTAATTTCCTCTGTGTCTACCTCTAAAGAAAATGATTATTCGGAATTGTGTTTTTCACCTGTCCAAGAAAATATTTCAGTTACAAAGTAGATGATAAGAGAAATAACGTGTTTACCATATATAAGTCACGACAGTTATTTCAATTAATACATGATAGGTACAATTTATTGTTAATCTCTCACAATACTGTTTCGGCTGCTGTGGGCAAATTGTTTACGAAAAGGTGAATAGAAAGAAAAGCTTTATGAGACAATTCAGACAGTAGATTCCTCGCGGAGACGAGTAAAATTGCATTCATTGGTTTCACTCTCTCGCTCGTTAACGCCAATTATGCTACTGGGTCGGGAACAGGCAAATGTTAACGGCTTGCAAGTTCTATAATTACCTGCTCTCTCTTGTCAAAATAAAAGAAGATAGACTATCGCCAATAAATGAGTGTACTTACATGCTGACACGTTCATGGGGAATGACAGAAGTTGGCCTTCAAATCAAATTGGATTATGAATCTTTTTTTTTTTTTTAAATTGCTACATAACTTTACGGCTGGAGTTTTCTACGGCATTCTTGAAGGGAATCAACCAACCTTTGCTTTTACCGTTAAAACTATACTAAGTAAAAATGATGTCAAATAAACCACTACGCCAATCCATATAGTGACTCTGGTAATGCAAGCTGTTCCATATTTCTGACAAAATTTAATACAAGTCGGATAAAAGGATCCTGTGAATGCTTCTATAGCAAGTTCTTGATAACCCAATAGAATCCCCGATCTGTTATCGGGGCTTATGCTATCTGTATCCCCTGAGGAGGAGTAAGACTCCCCTCAATACTAAAAAGGGTGTCCTGGATATGAAACTAAATTGCATCTGATAGTGAGGCTCAACTTCTGAAGATCTGAGGGGTGTGGAGTACTGACCCGGAGTGGATGAATTTTTAAGGTCCCGTCTATGGGTCAAATAGAAGTATTTTAAAATTATTAATCTTTGATAGCATATAATATGATAGTAAATCATTTGTATTAAGAATAGTTATTTGAAGACTATGTTATTTATTAAGGATTATTATTATATGAATCAATTCTACCCCCCACCACCACCACAAGTTTTGGATAAAATTTTCGAGCAGAGTAGCTTTTCTAGCTTATGTAGGCTGGTCAGTCTTAGAGGAAAACCCTAAATTTCTAATCACTGGTGCAGGCAGAAACTCTTCATCATTCCACCGGTCAAGTGGGTCAAGTAAAGTCACTGATAAGTTTGAGAGAGGGTATGGGATAATTTCTTCTTCCTCACTATAATTGACCTTCGGGTCATTGACCTTATGTCAAGTCCTGTCTGGTGGGAGGCAGAGACAAATATTGGGTATGAGATGACTTTTTCTTCTCCACTATAATCGACCTTCGGGTCATTGACCTTGTATCAAGTCCATATACCCAATATTGGGTATGAGATGACTTCTTCCTGGCAATGATTATTCAAAATTTGTTGTAGACATTTTCAACATTAAATAGTGTGCATTGAAAACCAGTGAATATTTGTGACCAAGAAATTTGTTTCATTGACAGAATAGTGTTATTTGTATATAGAAAATGATTTCTTGTTTTCTAAAGAAATGCATTGGAAACAATTTTTTTATTAGAAATGTATTGTAAATCAGGAAGAAAATACGTTTCATCGATAAAACAAGTATTAATAACAGAATAAGGCAATGGATAATGAAAAAGCATTCCTAAAGATGAAATATAGCAAAGAATTACCACATATTGAATGCAAGTTGTTTCAAGGAAGAAATTCATTGAAAATGGAGTTAAAATTATTGTTAGTGACCAGGAATTAATGCAAGTGTTTCTGATAAAATAAGACCACTATACATGCACGGACACACACAATTACTCTATAAGTAGACCGTTCTAAATCACACAACCACATACACACACACACGCGCGCACACACACACACGCACATATACATATATATATATATATATATATATATATATATATATATATATATAATTCAGTTTGGTCATTTTAGTGTTGGCAACCATATTTTCAATGAATATTTTTGCAAAATTATTCTATTTCTCATCTTGCTCCATTACTGCTGCTTTGTTCTGATTTTCAGGAAAACATCTTTCTTGTGACTGGTGCTACAATTGCCAATCCATATACGACATGTTTTCATTTCCTTTAATGCATATGCTGTTCAGCTAATGGGCTTTTTGAATTTGTTCTCTCTCTCTCTCTCTCTCTCTTTCTCTCTCTCTCTCTCTCTCTCTCTCTCTCTCTCTCTGTTTCTCTAACTCACAAAAAAAAGAACGAGACGTTAGACGATCAGACCCATTTTTGACACTTTTTTCTTTGGTTTTCCTTTCGTTTTGACTGTACTTATCTAAAATCCAGTGGCGACTTGTAAGAAGTAGTGACACTTGGTCTAGAGCCTATAGAGAGGAAAAAATGAATCCTGTATTTAATCAAGTACAGAGAATATATTTATTTAGCAGCTTTAATTACAAACCATCTATCTATCTATCTATCTATCTATCTATCTAAATCTGTTCTATTTATAGGGTATATAATGGTATTCGATTTTAAGTTGAGATAATTTTCTCGAAAATTCAGAGCAGTTGAAGAAATCGATCCACAACTTCTCATATTCTGAATATTCATCGAATCATTAAAAGGGGTACGTAAAAAAATCTCAAGGCAAAACTTATGCTACTAGATTTCTGCAAGGTATTTGATTCCATAGATGGAAGAAAGATGGAGGAAAACCTGTTATCAAATGGTTCCCCTCAAGAAACTGTTTCTGCTCCAATGATGCTTTACAAAAACATGAAAGCGATAATGGAACTGATTTCTTTGATATTGTCACTGGAATTTTGCAAGGAGATATATTTGCACCGTTTCTACTGATCGATAGCCTGGAGCCGGCAGCAAGGGGCATCGGCCTATACGTGAGTTCAAATAATACAGAGTACCTGGGTTTTAAACAAGATGTTACCAGATCCACATTAAATAGCAAGCTTCGGAAATTAGGAGACCAGTTCACCTACGTAAGTAGCAGTATCTCATTTACTGAATACTATGTTGATATAGGCATAAGAAAGACATGGACAGATTACTAAATACATGGAAACCTGGTCACTTCAAATAAAACAGGGTTTTTTCCAAGCTGTAGTTGTATCAGTTCTTGTGTATGATTGCACCACCGGGACTCTAACAGAACGCTTTGAGAAAACGCTAGATGGGAACCAGATAGGAATGTTGTGTGTTGTTTAGAACAAATATTGGAGGCAGTACCCCAAAAAACAGCAGCTGGATGGCCACTTACCTTCTATCTCCCAAATCATCCAAGACATACTGGGCACCTCTGTCGAAATAAAAACAAACTAATAAGTGACGGAAGCCTGTGGAATCCTACACATAGGCACACCAGTATTAAGTGACAAGCAAAAACTGTAATACATCAACTCTATGCGAACACTGGGTGCTTTCTAGAGAACCTAGCAAGAGAGATGGTCGGCAGGAGTGGATAGTGAGAAAGAGTCATTAGTGACAATGAAATCTTTTCTGTCCAATCTCATATTGTTTTTACCTATGTCCACTCGATCGGTGGAGGTTGGAATTCGTTGACTCTTTCCTGTGTAGAGAGGCCTGACTCGGATAGGATACTAAACTCCATATGGTAGTGAGGCTTCCCTTCTGGAATTTGTTTGGAGTGTAGAGTACTTCTTCATTGCCATTAATTCCAGGTTCACTCGGACCTGGAGTGATAGTACCTGTTAGGGTACCATCTATAGGTAAAATATACCTGTCAAAGTATTTTTTTTTTTTTAGAGAGGAATTCTTGACATCATATACTTGTGTGGAAAAAAAACTCTTAAGAAACACCGATATAAAAATATAAATATGAACGTACAATCTACGTAATTCCTAACCTCTTGGCATGAAATAATCCAAGACAGGTTTATGGGTGACTATACATGAATCTTATAAAAATGGTTTGAAACTTGATCAGAGTAATAGTTATTCACATTGTGCTCGTTTGTCTCTCACAAGGCTATATTCGTGAAATATTCACAAGCATCAAATTTTGAATCGGTCCACTAGGCAAATTTGATAACCAATGTACAACGTTGATGGTTCTGAAACTTGTATAACAAACTTCCTACCAACTGAAAGAAGACAAGACATTTGTAACACTCAGAGATAACTGAAATCATTTCAGTCTTTAGAACGAGCTCGTTAACCATTACTTCACCTCATTTTTTTTTCTGATTGGATATCTCACGCCATCCTTTTTATTGATACATTGTGCAAATATTTACGCAGTTTATATAAATTTGATATAAGACTCCAATAATGAGGATCAAAGTTAATTTTGAAGTAATGGATTTCAAGATGAGTTAGCTAACCGCTGTTTCATTGCAAAATTAACCCTTTACTCGAGTTATAATTAAAACAGGTTCAATGTACAAATAATTCTAATAAATGCATAAACGTTACTGAGTAAAGGAAACAGTGGAAAAAAGTAAAAATGACTTAATCATGTTTTATATAAATAAATTACAAGAAAACCTCATTGGCAACTCTCATGATAGAAGAGGTCACCTATTTTCTCTAAATGCAAGAGGCTGATGTTCAAATCAAGATAAAAGCAATTATTTCAATTATCACTGATCGTCTGAAAGTTTTCTGTAACATATCTTTCTTTTTCACATTTTTTTGTACGTTGCTTTAGAATAGGGATTAACAAATTAGTCCAACAGAGAATTAATTAATACACCATAGAATTCAATCTTCCCAGAGCACCCTACACTTTTGGCTTTGTACCACACAGAGACAAGCCATTCAACTACCGAGGTTTTTCAAATAATGAAATATCTCTATGGTGTCCTTATTCCGTTCTTTCTGTATTTTTCTCTCCTATCAGAGGGCGTTTTTTGTGTTCTGGTAAATAACTGAAATTTCGAATGCCATTTTCTTTCAGTGACGACCAAGCTAACCATTTTGCAGATGGCTCAGCGCTTTCAATGACGCATTTGTTTTTGGAATTTGATAGAAAAACTCTCTTTAGTCGTTTTTTTTCTCTTTAAACTTTCTTTTAAAATCGGGATGTTTTTAAGATTTTCTTTTTTAAAAAAGACAGTTTTTAAAAGATGAACTCTGTAGGGTTTCTGATATTAGAGAAAATGAATTGGAAATCATAAAAATTAGATTTCATGAAAAATTGAAATCCAATATATTAAAAAGCATCTCTTCAATTTGCTAATGACATTCATAACGGGAAAAAATATTTTAAGCAACAATTGTTGTTTTAAATCTTTTAAAATGTTTCAAAGTAAAGATTTCACAGAATTGTTTATTTTTCTTCCATTTTTATATAATTCAACGCTATTTTATGCTGACTTCAGAATGTTTAAAAGGTAACTATATGGTGATGATATGTTATTCAAGACTATTTTCCAATTTGACTGCTTATTTAGTTTGAGATAAAATTGAATAAACAATAATTTTCATGACGCTAACACCTCCGTTTGAATTGAACAGCGAACAAAAAGCGAATTAAAATTTTATTAAATTTAGTTGTGATTAAAATTTGACTAGTATTTCTACTATGTTTAGTTTGAAAGATAAATACATAATGCTTTTAGATTTTGTGCAAATTTTCGTTGATTTAAAAAAAAAGATCGAATTAAAGAATTTCTTCCATGAATTGTTGTGCAACTCATAGTTAATGTGAATAAAAAGTTTTCACCAAATTTTGTTGAAAATAAGAGATATTTCCTGATAAATAAAACACAATTGGATTTTATGTCTTTCTCTTTGTCTTATTATGAGGTTATATATGCCATTATTTCTCTCACTGTGACTTAGTTCACAGTGACATTTTCTTGTTTCCCAACGTAAAAATTAATCTCAAGAGTAAGATTTGAGGGTGTGGAGAACAGTAAAATAAATTCGACAGCGTTGATTCACACCATATCAAAAAAGGAGTTTCAGTTATATTCTTTTACAAATGGAAAACTCTCAGAAATATTAAATGCAAAGGTGACTGATTTGAAAAAAATTACATTTCCTTTTTTTTCTGCCAGCGTAAATACATCTTCATACATACATGTGTAGGTATAGGGTGACATGCGAAATTCCGTGGTTAAACTATTTGAAGCAAAAACAAATCGTGTTATCATAAAAATGTGGCTACATATTTATTGTTCCTTTCACACACACACACACACACTCTGGCGAAGGAATTGTCGGCCGCCCCTAGCGTAATGCAAAGCTCTTCGAAAGAATTGAGCACTCTGGTAGCCGATAGGGTATTAAAAAATGTAAACAAAGGCTGCTGCTGCTGTTGCTAAAAATAAAATACCTTAAAATTCCCTTAGCCAACGTAGTCCGCTTGTGGTCTGAAACCTTATTCTATCGTAAAGTTAGACGGGTTTCGATCCCGGCTTCGAGCGTCCTGCGGGTCTAGCCACACTGAAGAGTTCTGATAGAACGAAACAGTCTGTCTGTGGATGACAATATATATATATATATATGTATGTATATATAAAACTCATTATCTTAGTAGTTATAATAGGTTACTCATATATAGATAAAGGACTAATAAAAACAAATGCAAAAAACAAATTTTTTCACTGTTTATTTGTGTTTTGTTTTATTATTATTATTATTATTATTATTATTAATCTTTGATATAAATTTGGTCAATTCAAGTTGGTTGAAAGAATTATAATTTCAAGAATTGATTATGGTTGAATGTTATAGTCTTTTTATACTTTCATATTTTCAATTTCCAAAAATGCATTCATCGTTAAGAATAAAACAATAAAATATGATAAACAAAAAAGAGGCTGGTGCAACTCAAACGAATAAAAGAGAACAAATAACTAATTATATGCAGAAATTTTTGGCAAAGTCTTTGCAAAAATAAACAGTACAACTTTTTATTCTTCTATTTGCTCCTGTTATATACTGACCCACGACCGAGCCGTCAATCAATAGATGCTTCCGTGTAAATAAGCGGAAGAACAGCGGAAGAAGGTGGGTGTTAGACAATAATATATCCAGGTGCCAAGACGGTTCTGGAGACAAGATGCCGAAGTGAGAGCCAACGGCAGACAGTCTCTGTCTCCAGCTCATCTCTGACACACAACAAACATCACCCTTTCGAGAATAAAGTGTGAGAGATTATATTTTTATAAAGAAGTGTATTCGTTCGTTCATTGAAGTTCGGATATTATGTTTGATTATGTCTCTGCTTATATTTGTATTACGGTTATACAACATTTTCGTATTTGGTTCCTAAGGCCAGTTCACACCCGCATGGCGTGGTATCGAACCTGAGTTTTTTTTAACCTAGAAGATCAAGGAACCAGCCGATATGAATACATCAAGAAAATTAGAAATGAAAAGCTTAAATAAATCTGAAAAAAAAGCAAGAACGAAATAGAACGAACAAGACACGAATAATGGAGAGGTGGAAAAAAAGAAGAAAACCAGAACAGACCAACAACGAAAAATAGAAAAGATGAAGAAAAAAAGAGAAACACTTCAAAGACTGTAAATAAATCACACATTCAAATATTGTAAATTGCTCTCTCTGTCGTTCATATTAGGGTTTTATACAGAAAGAATTTAAAATGATTATAAAAAAAGTAATAATGACAAGTGGGAAGTAAAATGAGTCTTGTTGGCTTATATACTAATGTTATTTGGCCTTTCAAAAAGATAAAATTGAAAATAATTTTAGAAAAAAAACTGATTGATCCCTACATACAAAACATTGGAATATGAGGTGATACAATTACTACTGTATGTAAATGTAGAAACGAAGTAAGGGAGAAGGAAAGAGAAGAAGAAAGATGGCCCCTGTTGACAGATATACTGTCCCTGTATTAAAATGACTGACGGGACATAATGTAAACTTCCACTTGGGTTTTGAGTTGAACTTTTTCTGAATGAATTTGATAGTAAACAAAATTTTTATGAATGAAATTTTGTAGTAACTCGTGAATGTTGTCCTAACGCATAGTAATTTGAAATTAGGATTTTAATCCGATATCTGGAAGGATTTCGGGGCATCAATGATGTTGTCAGGAGAATGCTCATATACCTTTGGATCCATAGTTAAGGCTGTGGGACGGGTTCAATGTTTGGAAAATTTGTGGAAATTGGAAGTGTTCTCTGAAGTCTCTCTAGAATGGGATCGATATCTTGGGTACTGGTAGAAGCATACCAGATTTTGTGAAGGTCTCCTCCTAGAGAGGGATTGAGAATCTTGTGGCAATGGGTGTGAATTCCTCTAAGAATGGGTTTGAAATTTTATTGAAGTACTGACTGGTTAGTGGCCAGAATGAGTTGTGAAGGTCCCCCTGGAATGGGATTTGAAATCTTATTGAAGAATATATTTGAAACGGGATGGGAGATAGGGAGTATATGTGCAAAATCTTGACGATCTCGTTGATGTGCCGGGAGATTTGTGGACTCGGTTTTGGATTGTTCTTGAGGGGGAGATGTTGTTGGCCGAATAGATAAATAAATAAAGTACCCCGTTAACTATTGAAAAAGACAGTGAGGGGTTTGGGGTTGTTTAAGAAAGAACCCCAAAGATATTTTAATTCATCTTTGGAAGTAAACAAGAAACTTGTATTGTGTTGTCGCGTTCGGAACAAGTAAAAATGAAGAAATGATGGCTGGATAAGAGCCATGCTTTTGTAGAGATACTTGCTGAAAGAAGAAAGAATATTATTGAAAAAGTTTTATTAATAAACCATGCTTGTTTTACGGAAATATTTGTTAGAAATTGAATAAACGGGGGTGCATGAACCTATAGTTATTGTATTAAGGTAAAGACAGAGAGAAGCAGATATGAGGTTTAAAAAAATAGTGAATGAGCAATTTATTAATTAAAAACAAAGAAAAAAAGACGACAGTGCAATGGAAAAAGACAAGAAAAAAAAGAAGAAAAGAAACTTGAATACCGTTGAACACAGAATAAAAAAGGAAAAAAAAAAACATTTTTAGGAAAAATAGACAGTGTATAGATTGAAAAAAAAAAAGAAAAAACCTGAACATATGTGAACTTTGATTGTGGACATATTGTTAATATTGTTGATTTGTTCAGAATAGTTGAAAAATTAGTGAAAAAAAAAAAAGAGTTGTTTGAGTTTAAAGGCGAAACTAGAATTTTTTTTTCTGTTTCATATTTTGAAATTTGACGAAAACCGTTAACAGGGGATTTGATATTAAGTTTATGAATATTTCAAAATTATGTTGATTCTAAAATTTTTTGGAATATTGGGTTTTCGTGGAATAGGAAATACTTTTTTTAGGTTTCTATTTTTAAGCGAATCGTGGGCTGATTCGAGATCAGGACACAGATTCATTCAAGTTGTGTTACAAATTGTTGTGGGCATACGGTAAGAAGTAATTCTAAAGATGAATTCACCGTCCCATGGATCTGTTGAAGGCTTGTGGTGGCCAGTATTTTCAGACTGGAGTTCCAAGTCGATGGAATAAAGGAAAGAAAGGCGTGGCCTGCTCCAATATTCTGTGGATGATGTCTGAATCATTTAGTCCCGATGATGTTTTGGATTCGAGCGTGGTTTGGCGAAGTGAAATGAATCTGGAAAAGGCGAGGTACCTATATCTTGGTAGCCACGTGCGTTCCTGATTAAATTGAAAAGCAACCCGGCGAGGGTGTAATCAGGTAAAGCATGTTCCTCAAGGGCTTACAATAGGCACGGTTACAGAAATTTAATAATGAAAAAAAAATGAGTAACACATTGCTAATAAATATTTTTGCGTGGTCTATTTTAGGTGGTTTACTGCATGCGTGTCGGATTGGGATACATTTGGATGTATTGTTATTTTTTAGAATTATGATGAATTGTTTCGGGCAATGCTTTTTGTAGATTTTTGAGGAATGTTTTGGGCCTTGAAGATATTGTTTTTTAGTTGGTGGAATTCTCCAGTTACTCCAGGAACCTGTTGAACGAAGAACTGGAGCGTGGTCATAAGGAATCCAGACGAAATGTATTGCTGGAATGACCAGGGTCACTAGGTTTGTGACCAGGATCTAGGACCAGAGTATGGTCCTTTTATGGTTTTGAGATTCTTCAAGGAATTGCAGAGGGCCCTATTGTGTTTGGGAGGATGAAAGATGCATCTGTATTGTACTTTGATGCCCGCAAGTCAGGATAGCCAACCGCGCAAAGAATAGTATGAAATAAATTTAGATAATAATTAGCCTGGGCAAGTGTTACATAGTGAAATGGTCACCTTCTAATTAAGATTTTTGTATTTTGCTGTTGTTCAAGTAATTTCTTTTTATATTTTTGCAGTTGTTGTCCTTGAGCATTATTTGTAAAATGTAAGTATGATGGGGATAGAGATGGACGTGAAAAAAATGTCCACATGTGGAATTTTGAAAAATAAGAATGGGATGATTTTTATATATTGATCCTCGACTGAGCCATCAATCAAGAGATGCACCTATGTAAATAAGCGGAAGAACAGCGGTAGAAGGTGGGTGTTAGACAATAATATAACCAGGTGCCAAGAAAGTTCGAGTCAGTTGGAGACAAGATGCCGAAGTGAGAGCCAGTGGCAGACAGAGGGCTTTAGGCCCTCTGTGACCCACGGTTGAGCAACCCCAGCAAAGATGAGGAAGAAGTGCTGCTATGGTCGTGAGAAGTACTTGGGTCAATATAGCAGTCTGTCCCTGTCTCCAGCTCATCTCACACACACAACAAACATCACCCTTTCGAGAATAAAGTATGAGAGATATATTTTTATAAAGAAGTGTATTCGTTCGTTCATTCATTGAAGTTCGTATATTATGTTTGATTATGTCTCTGCATACATTTGTATTACGGCTATATAACACTCCTTTGATCATCTGTTTTTAACTTTTTCGAAGGGAAGGAGTGTGATATTTGTGCGGTATTTCTAGGATTGATTCTCTCGCATCTCAAGGTAAAATCGCTTTAACTAAACGGTAGACTTTTAATTTCATTTATCAAAGATTCAGTAGATCAAAATACTATTCAATCAATGATTGTATCAGGTTACATACTTTTTGATCCATCATATATATATATATATAAAGTCAGCCGGGTTTCGATTCACACTTGAAGCATCGCTTGTGTCTAGCCACACTGAAGAGTTTGTGATACAATGAAACAGTCTGTCTGTAGATGACAATATATATGCTCCCACCTCTGGAGGTTGAGCACACGAGCGAGTAATATATATATATATATAAAGTCAGCCGGGTTTCGATTCACGCTTGAAGCATCGCTTGTGTCTAGCCACACTGAAGAGTTTGATACAACGAAACAGTCTGTCTCTAGATGACAATATATATGCTCCCACCTCTGGAGGTTGAGCACACGAGCGGGTAATTACCAGTAGCCACTTACGCGCAAATGCAATGCTCTTCTTATGAATTGAGCACTCCGGTAGCCGATTACATATATGTAAAATCATACGTAAAAATTCCTTCGCTTACCCTGAGGAGGATGATAGCTCTGCAGTAAGATAGCCAACTGGCGTAAAGTCAGCTAGGTTTCGATCCCAGCTTGAAGCATCTCGTGTGTCTAGCCACACTGAAGAGTTGCGCAAAACAGTCTGTCTCTGAGTGATACAATATAAATATATTGAGCACTTTCTAAATTCCTCACGTAATGAAGCAAAAACACATTCCTTATTCTTTTAAAAATATGCTGTTACCTAATAAACATCAGTATAAATTAGCTTTAATAAATAAGCTAGAATCTTTTTGCCACAAAATATCAGATAGAAAGCACACTTTTTCTTACAATTTTCAGACGAGATCCGAGGATATAGAAAAGCATTATGGTTTTAAAACTTACAAACACTCCATCATATTTAAGATTTAGATACTTTTGAGTCTGATTTAATAGGGCTTGTTAGGCATATAAGGTATTGCAGGCTTAACAATAGCATATAACAACAAATAAGGAATGACCTTAAGGATATTGAAGGTAATAGTAAAATTTTGGAATAATTGTAAAAGTCGATTGATCTATAAAATCAGTCCAAATAGATATAAGCAGATGTTGCATAAAGAAGTTATTAAACATTATTAAAAATGCCACACCTAGTTTAGAGGTTGATTTGAATAAAGAAGCTGAATTATTAGTTTACAAATTAAAAGTGGAGGATAGGATTGAGAAATTTAATATTAAAAATCGTTTCATTACTCTTAAGGATCATAGAGATGATTTTCAGTGTAACCCAGCATGTAAACTAATGAATCCTTCCAAAACACTAATGGGAAAATAAGAAAGGTCATTTTGAAAGCTATATGCACGATGCTTAGAACAGCTTGAAATATTAACCAATGGCCGAATACAAATGACTCTATCAAATGGTTTACGCATTTTGATAAACATTATAGAAGCTCCTTTATTAAATATGATAATTGGGAATTTTACAAATTCTGTAGACCTCTTCACATGGAAGGCAGGGTGGCCAACTTGAACCTATATACGTGGTGTCTTCAATAAGTTTCCAGACGTTTTTTGTACAGGCATTTAAAATTGTCGTAGACTCTTGAAAGTTCAGTATGTTATTGCTATATGAGATGACTGACCAATTCTTATGACTTCAGGTTCAAATGAACAGTTACAGCAGAAATTGGAATACACCCTACTAAAGCCTGATTGTCACTGCTGGTGAATTTCAAAAATCCTATCTGGACGTGAGGACACTTTAGAAGAACGATTTGCAATACAATTCTGTTTTAAACTCGGAAAAAATGACACAGAAACGCATGGACTGCTTCAGACTGCTTTTGGAGTATCTTGCATGAATCGAACACGAGTTTTTGAGTGGCATAAGAGATTCAAGGAAGGCAGGGAGTCTGTGAGGGATGATGAGAGGTGTGGGACGAGTAAGGAAGTCAATACACCAGAGTTGATTGGCCAAAGGGTTAGGATTAGGGTTAAGGTTATAATGTTGAGGTTTTGAGGGAGTTCAGGAAGAGATTTCTAGGGAAGTGGCCAGCACTCTTCAAATCGGATCAGTGGTATTTCCACCAGGACAATGCACTAGTCCACAACTCCATCCTTTGAGCAAGATGGACATCAAGACAGTTCCTCATCCTCCAAGACCTTGCTCCCTGTGACTTTTGCTCAGAGACTGTCGTTATGAGACAAGTGAGGAGATGAAAGAGGCTGTGACGAAGGTCATTGACACGCTCACACAAGAGGACTTCCATGGGGCATTCCAGAAATTGTTGGAACGGTACAAGTGCATTACAGCTGGAGGAGATTACTTCGAAGGGGACTAGAGTTTAAGTGCCCATACGAAAAAAGTCTCGACACTTATTTAATGATCCTCGTACAACAGCTCTGTACTGATACAGTATGTAGACTTGAAGACCAACAGGGAGCTATGGACGGTAGAGACGGGTGGGGAGAGAGGGTCAGGGAGATCCGTGCTGGCGGCGCGACATGATGATGATGATAACGGAAAAGGCCGTCGACGAGGCATTAAAGCTTGCTAAGGAGTGTATAGTGATATCAGAAGATAAGATTAATATCATTAAGCATTGTCGTAAATTGATATTGTACCATATAAAGTGTGTTAGTGGTTACTTCGATAATGCTATGGATTCATTCAAAGGGCCTAATTAATTCGAGTTTATAGGGTGCTTCTTGTTATACAACCGCAATAGTATCATTGACCCTACAACCATGCTCTTCATCAGGATGATGGATTGATTATTCTGGATGATTGAACGCCTAGAAAAGGTGATATGATCAGAGAAAAGCTACATTAATATTTGTAGACGTAAGAAAAGTTGGCTACTCGGAAGATAAGTTACGATTTTATTTTATCTTATTTAATCAATATCTTTCTTTCTTTCTTTCTTTCTTTCTTTCTTTTATTGATTTCTTCATTTTTTAAAAGTTTTTTAATGCTAATTTTATTCTTTCTAGTGGTCTTTTAATCAATAAAATGTAGGTTTGGTCCAACCATTTTTTTCAAAATTGTTCTAACGTTCCGTTTAGATGAAACCTAGGTAGATTTTTGGCCTTTGAAGGTATATATATATATATATATATATATATATATATATATATATATATATATATATATATATGTGTGTGTGTGTGTGTGTGTGTGTCCCTATCTCTTAATTTAACAAGCTCATCGATGATCTAGTGAGAATCGATGCTTTTAGCATGATTTTTGACCATAAATGAAAAAGAAACAACAAAAACGAACTCATCATAGCTTACATTTGGATTAAGTCAACAAAACTGTGGTCTCCTGGGATGGACCAACGAAACTAGCTTGTTAACTATTACACAACAATGGGATGTCTTTTCATCATGATGTTATTATTTGTTTATAATTCTATAAGTTATCAATCCTTACTTAGGACAAATTGAACTACCCAGTCTTGGCAAAAAATAAACTGTGTCAAAAACAAACATGCAATCACTTAGATCAATGCAAAATATACCTTCTACGTCATTCTCAGTCGCAACATCAATCACTTTATCTACCTGCCACATTTCCCTTCTCTTTCACTATATATATATATATATATATATATATATGTGTGTGTGTGTGTGTGTGTGTGTGTGTGTGTGTGTGTGTGTGTGTAATTATTAGTGTATTTGTATGCATGTGGGTGTATGTCTATCTGGTGATATCATGCCATCGAATTGTAGTTAACAAACTTGACAAGTAAACCATTTGGGCTGTCATCATCATCATCATAATCAATTGATGCAGTACAATTTCTATTGATTCTCTTTGTCCGTTCCCATCGATCAGGGCACTGTGTTGGTCTCTTAGATGGTATCTAGTGTTCTTATAGAGTTGAGGAATAAAGGTTTTTGTTGATCGGCTAATATTGGATGGTCCTTTTGCAGGAATCCACAAGAGAACGTTGCTTATGAGTTCGTTCTTGTTTCTTCGGCAGTGATCAGAATGTCTTACACGTCCTACTTGGATGATCTACGAAATGGGATGTAAATGGCCGTTTAGTAACTGTTTTGCGGTGTGCTGCTTCCAGAAGTTGTCGAAAATAGCATGTACCATCTTTGCATAGCTCCCATCTAGCTTTCTTCAAGCATTTTTCATTAAAGTTTAAGACTCTTGTAAATCCTTTTTTTATGAGTAACAGTTAGTCGTAGTTATGAGGGGTTTTTTTGTATTCAGATTATTGAATATTTATTAATAGAATAATTACCATCAAGATTATTACCTGCTGACAGGCACAACACAAGTGAGTTTGATGCACACAAGTTCCTCAATAATTTCACCTTGTCGAAGACGAAGCTAACTAAGCTTAGTGAATATCAATAACTCTCCACTCGGTGATCCTGGCAGCTCTTGCAAAATGTCTTGGTTTCTGTTCTTTTTGAGATCCACTCTATTGTCAACTTGAGCCAGACTTAAGTAAGATAAATAAATGATCAATAGGTATCACATACTCCTACATTCGACAATTCATTACAAAATCTTAAATTCTACAAGTATCTATTATTGTTTTACTGGTAAGTCTTCCATCGTTTGTCTTCTAAGTGAGTCAAATTTCGTTTGTATTTATGGAAAAATCTTAGACGAGCGTCTTCGCTGCAGTCATTCAAACGCTTTATTTGTATCTTTTTTTTTTTTCGTCGAGAATTTTTGTTTTGATGACATGCACTTTTTTTTAAGCAATAGGTTCGAATAACTTTTTCTTTTTAGCTTCTGGGTAAGAAATCATTAGTTCTATAACCCGATTGATTTTGTGGGCGATGTAGAAAGTATTTTTTGTCAAAAAAGCAAGTTGTTCTTTTCTAAAATTGACTTCTGTATCCAATTACAACAATGTAAAATTTTCATTTTTCTTTCTTTCTTTCTTTCTTTCAAGAATTAAGTTCTGGAAAAATAAAAAAAGACGTTCAGGCGAAATTCTAAAAAATATTTTTCTTACACTTGGATAATAGCAGTTCGCTGAAAATGCTGGAAATCATTTTGGGACAAAGAAAGAAAGAAAGAAAGAAAGAAAGAAAGAAAGAAAGAAAGAAAGAAATAGATTTCAGAAAGAAAAAGAAAGAAAGACTGCAAGTAATTGAAAAGGAAGAAAAGGTGAGAAGTAAAAAAAAAAAAAAAAAAAAAAAAAAAAGGAAAAAAAGAAAAAAGAAAAGCAAGAGAAATGAATAATGAAAAGAAGCAGAAAACAGGCAAAAAAAAAAGAACTTAAAAAAAAGCGAGTACAGAAATATAAAATAAAGAAAGAAACCTTTGAAAAGTGGTAATTTCTGATACTCTCCAGACTGATACAGTGTAATTATCCCGTTTAGATGTAATAACAAATATTAAAGGGATTTAATTCCAAATAATTTTATCAAAACAGTTTAATGAGGCCTGCCTTTTGTCCGACAAAGTCGGAACAGCGGCTGGAGTCTGTATTCGAGTTCAGGTCAATATCAAACTTGAATGTTGGTTTCCTTGGTTGATTGCCTCTATAGAATCTTGTTAGTATTTATCCCCGTAACGAACTAAGCGAGACTTGATTCAATTGAACATTTACTTAGTTCAGTTTAATAAGGTTAAACATTTCTCAGTACCTTAGTGAGAATTAAATTTCTCACACTATCAAATAATCTTCGACTAACTATTGACTGCTGCAATATGACGAATATACTTATAGGTATACTTATATTGTTCATAAAATATGATAAAACAGTTATTTCAGAATTGACATGAAATCAACCTGATATTTACAAAGTCTGGTACGCAACAAAGCTCAGTGAGATGAAGAAGAAAAATGAAGTTACTCAGGAGACAGTTAAACGCACCAAATTGATATACCTAAAATCCGATTATTTTTGACGATTGATTTTGTCCTAATATATTAGCCTTAGTTTTGTGAACAAAATCTAAGAAAAGATTTAACTGCTGTGGAAACCATCACAGAAGAAAACTTTATATCAGACACTTACCGGATTTTATATCATAATCATGGATACAAATTTATCAATGCATGGGATTAGTGGCTTGTCACATGCTTGGAATATTAGCTCAAATGGAACGACCTGTCACTTCTTATTAGAAAAATACTTGATTAATAATTAATAATCAATTACAAAGTCAATCAAGGTAATAATTACCTTCTTTCTCGGTGGCGTTATCCTTGGGTAAAGGAAAAGTAATTGTATTTCAGGCAGAGATTTCTTTGGAATTCGAGGAAACAAAATATCTTCATAAATAGTATGCAATTTTCTCTCAAGAAAATAACGTCAAGATCTAAAAAGGTGATAATCGGATGGAGCAGGGACGAAAAAGCAAAATGAAGGATGTTTCACTTCCATATTAAGAGCCCAAACTTTATATATTATAAAATATACAAGAGTAATATATAAAAAAAATTCTATTATATTACAGCTGAACAAATCATTGAACGACTTATCTTATTTACCACCAATGACAAGGCCATGCATTCTTAGGTATAATTCTGGTTTTAGTTCAAGAATAGGGTTTTCCTTTGCATTGCTTGTTTTTTGATTTTAAAAATTATGAGAAGGAAACATTGGTTGTCGATTAAATAAATGAATATCGTCTAGGATAAGAAAAATTTTTGAATCATCAACCGGAACTTAAAAATAAAACAGTCGCTAATATTTTCCGAGTGTTAGGACTATTTTCATAGTGCTTAAAGTCTCGGCTGATTTTGAATCTGACGAAAATTTTTGAACTCGTAGAAATACTCTGTCTCTTATTGGTCTAAATTTTATCGATCACATTAATTAAAAAAAATATTGATCCAAAAATTAAAGGCTCCTATGAACAAACACAGCAGCACTAAGTTATGTATAAAATGACATTTACATTTTTACTCTTCGCATTCCCATCAAAAATAACAGGATTTTCTTTTCAATATAATAGTTATTTCTTGTCAGTACCAGAAAACATTGTTCGAATAAAGATAAAAGCTAGAGTTTTGAATACTGATTTTTAGTCATCTCATTTCTTTTCACTGGAAAGAGTGTTATTAAAGAATCCACAGAGATTTGACCTTGT
Source organism: Sepioteuthis lessoniana (assembly GCA_963585895.1). Lineage (NCBI taxonomy): Eukaryota > Metazoa > Mollusca > Cephalopoda > Myopsida > Loliginidae > Sepioteuthis > Sepioteuthis lessoniana. The sequence goes on from OY757916.1 coordinate 119,668,725, forward strand.
GCCACAATAAGTTTTGCTAAGAAAATATTGTTGACTTAAGATTATATGTATGCATTGATCTAAAGCCCTCGCCATGGGCAGGATGCAACACAAAGTCCCATAAGATTCTATGTATGTGTCAACTGGGAAATGTAAGACTAATTCAATCCAGGAAATCAACTTAGAACCTGAGACTTATGTTCCTTGCTAAGTGAAGTTGTGTAAATATTTAGAGAGAGAGAGAGAGAGAGAGAGAGAGAGGGCGGGGGAGGTTAACTTGGTCATTTTCAGGTTAATGTTTAGGAAGATCATTATACGTCAAGGTATTTATCGCCGAATATACTCACTCTCTCTTTCTCTCTCTCTCTCTCTCTTTCTCCCCGCCCTCTCTCTCTCTCTCTCTCTCTCTCTCTCTCTCTCTCTGATTATGACAATCACTTGAAAACGAGAAGAAAAAAAAGAATAGGAAACAGTGATTTGTAAATAACTTTTCTTTTCTTTTTTTATTCACGTCTACAAAATCTTCCCTGATATATTTACATATCCAGATAACTCTTGGGAGAACTCTCACAATCTTGATAAATATTTATCTTGAAGAACAATCTAACACTTAGCATTTCATGTCTTTTTGTTAAAATTTTCGAATAAAAAAGTGAAATAATCGAGAATTCTTGATGGTTCAAAAATTATATAGATAATTTTCTAGAAATTACCTGCACTGAGGAACACTCTTTTTCCTAAGAAAAAAATAAGAAACATTGAAAGAGAAAATATGCAACAATGAACATAGGACGTAATTCGAATAGGAAAATGTGTCATGATGAGTGAAACATTATTTTTATGATTTTTGTTATTAACTTCTTTCTTTTATGTGTGTTTTTTTTTTTTTACACATGAATATTTTCTTGTTAATTTAGTGGAAAATAACAATTTAGTAATAAGAAAATTAAAAACGCTTTGGAATTTTTAATGGCTTAAGAATAGCTTGTACCGTTAGAAATTGTGTGCATATGAGGAAAAATACAATCTAAGGAGAATATTACGCCAAAATTTATTCTTAAGCATTCGACTTCGCATCTTATATATCTCGGAACCCTGACCATCATATTATAATATCGCAAAAAATGCATATCCCAGGTTATTTTTAATAAATATACCTCAAAACTAAAACTCAAATGTCATCAGAGTACACAAAAGAAGAAAATTGGATAAAGTTTTTTGCAAACATTTAAACTTTCAGGAATAATGGTTTTATTTTTTTTTTTGCAAACGATTGAATCGTCAATGCAATGTAAAAGAAGTATTAATTTTGAGGGCGGGGAAATCGTTGAGTGAAGGGTGTGAGCATAACGTAAATACAATTTGATTGGCTAATTTTATTTGAAGTCTTGTTGAATGAGGTGAGTGCGTGATTCCTTACATAAAGCTTCTTAAAGGCCGAGATGCACAAGCTGAATGTAAATAGTCTGAACACATGTTTAAGTTGTTTATATCAAATATGCCAATATCTGTCTATATTTTTGAGATGAGGTATTATGTAAATTATTTACAATTTTCGGACAATTGTCCTCATCTTTGTCGCCATGTTTATCGCAATGTTTCGGCCGTTGTACGCTCCAGCCTTCTTCAGGTGGTTGGAATGTCGAACTTAACTCTTTATTTCAGTTACCGGGGTAGACTGTTCTAGTTCCACGAACCATGCTTTATGGATGTCAGTTATCAGTTATCTCCTGTTAATTCCCCCTCTGAAAGTTCTCTGCTGCCTTCACTGGGTATTGAACTCACACTCGTTGGGTATATCACTGGATCTAACCAACGCCTTGAGGCACATAGCACAGTGGACAAAGGCGTTGGTTAGATCTAGTAACATATCCAAAAGAGTGTGAGTTCAATACCCAGTGAAGGCAGCGGAGAACTTTCAGAGGGGAAATTAACAGGAGATAACTGATAACCGACATCCATATAGTATGGCTCGTGGAACTAGAACAGTCTAACCCGGTAAGCGAAATAAAGAGTTAAGTTCGACATTCCATCCACCCGAAGAAGGCCGGAGCGTACAACGGCCGAAACTTTGTGATAAACATGGTGACAAAGATGAGGACAATAGTCCGAAAAATGTAAATAATATATTGAATATGTCCTTAAATATTTCATAGGTATTCTCACCAATAAGATAGATCATAGGTAATCAGAGCGGAGAGTTGCGTTTATCCCTTCTAAATCATGGATATCCAAATCTACTTAAATTTACAAATATTTGCCACCCCAGGATAATGATTCAAAAGAGTTTGAACCAGTACTAGGAGTGATCATCTTCTGGTAATGGGTGATCAACTTGTGGTAGGGAAGAAATAGACCCCAAGTCTTCTTAACAATTGTATAACTACTATCATTACATACCTCGATCTGTCTAGGGTAGAGGTCGTGGGTTGTCTGGCCATTTGTCTGAACAAGCGGAAATTGCTTTTAACTGTAAATTCTAACTGGAAGTGGAACTTATTTTCACCTCGTATTTTTGCCTCTGTTCTTTTCAGCGGTATCAGGTGTACATCCCGTTGATTTGCTAGTCTGTACGCCAGTTGCTTTTCCTAACACTTAATTTCTGGATGGAGGATATTTTATTTGTTTTCAAAGTCTGTTGCAGATATTTTTCAATTACATTTACACTTCCTTACTCTGCACTTAGCAACAATGGATTCATTTCGAGATCATCAAAAACCTTCTTTGTATTCGGAGAAAAAATGTAGATCTAATTTCAATTCTTTTATAACTCCCCTCGCACTATATACACGTACCATACAAATACTTTCATCTAAGACAATATCTTGAGGTCATATTACACAGTATTATACACACAATCCAGTACAACCTATCGTGTGTTATTTCGATATGAAGTATAATAAAAAGCAATAATGAAATCAAGAAAATATTAGAAATATTCTTCATCGTATCGTTTAAATGATTTAAAATTGCTACTAGTTACTAAAATCAAATGTTATTGTGCCAAGATTTAATCGAGAGTTTTCATTGGGACTAAAGATTTGTGTCCCATCTCAGCATAGACAGCGGGGTCAAGCTGCATTAAATGCATCCTCAAAGGATGCAAGTTCCAATCTTATCAGTTACTACTAATCTCATTCCAAATAAAAATTCGGCATTTATTTGACGGTAAAAATGAAAGTAAGACAGTAAAATGAGAAAAGAACACCCAATAATTGTAGTAATAATATTAACATTTAAAAAAATAGTTGATACAGTTGACAACGAAAAAGTGTCATTTAGCAAAATATTTCGAGAAAATTAGTATTGTTTTGTTAACGTTATTTTCTTTTAATATCTACTTAACAGAGAATTTGATTCATTGTATTTATCTCAATTATCCAGCTGATACTTCAGTGAGTACTTTTGCAAAAAGGGTTATGTTCTGGCACCGACTCTGTTCAGCATCTTTTTCAGCATGATGCTTAAACAGGTCACAGAAGACATTTACGATGACGGTGCTGTATACATCCGCTATCGTTTGGATGGTAGTCTGTTTAACCTCAGGTGACTGCATGACCATACAAAACACTTGAGCAGCTGTTCCGTGACCTCCACTTAAATGACAATGCTTCCCTCGTTGTCCACACCGAAAGAGCCCTGCAGCTCCACAGCGCTTTGAACTCGAGGTCAACTTGCAGAAGACAGAGGTCCTTCACCAGCCTGCATCCCTAGAAGAGTACGGCCCTCCCCACATCACTATCGATGAAACAGAGCTGAAAGCAGTTCATTAATTCACTTATTTGGTGTGTACCATTACATCAGACGTCAAGATCGATAAGGAAGTAGACAACAGACTGGCCAAGGTAAACAGCGCTTTCGGCAGACTCTACAAAAAGTATGGAACAACAAGCATCTGAAGAAGGGCACTAAAATCAGCGTCAATCGAGCCGTCGTATTCACCACCCTGCTGTACGACCCTGAGTCATGGGTAACCTATAGGCACCATCTACGACTCCTTGAGTGCTTCCATCTGCGCTATCTCCGCCTCATCCTCAACATTCACTGGAGTGAGTACGTCTCCAATGTTGAGGTCCTTGATCAGGCAGAAATCACTTGCATAGAGGCCATGCTGCTGGAGTCACAAATACGATAGGCAGGGCATGTCTCCAGAATTGGAGACCATCTCCTGCCTAATATAACTCTGTATGGTGAACTCTCTACAGGCTACTGTGACAGAAGGGCACCAAAGAAACGTTTTAAAGGTTCCATCAAGAAGACCATAGGTACCAGCCACATTGACCACCACCAGTGGTCGACACTTGCAGGTGCCGCACTGTCCACTAGGTCGTCTCCACCTTTGAGGATTCCTGCAGAGCCAACCTCAAGGAGAAATGCCGCAGGAGGAAGATCCAAGGAGCCTCAGCAACCATACCAGGCCAGACCTTTAACTGCAGGCATGCTGATGGCTGACTTGCCTGTCTCGCATCAGCCTTGTCAGCCATCAGCATTCGCGAAGTCTAGCCAAGATCATTGCCAAAAATGTTCATTTTAGAATATGAATTAATGAAACGTATAATGATTTATAAGAATTATATATACTTATATAGTACAGTGTGTAATAAAAAAAAGAATAGAAACTAAATTTCCCTTTTTTCTCCAAAATTTAGAAAAGATGTGTGCCCAGCTTTGCAATTTTTATACAAAGTGACGATATCTGCGCGTCTAGATTACTGTCTGGATATGGAAACAACTGAAAAACTTATAAAATAAAGTGATGATGTCTAGATGTTTAGATTGCTTTTAAGACTTCGAAACAAAATCTAAAGAATTTTCGATATTTTTATATAAGCAAACTGGAGACTTTATAATCATCACTTTTTTATCGAAACATAGGTTTATGCAAGTGTAGCAGCTTCTATATTAAGCAATCCTCGTTACAGTCAGATATGATACGTTTCTTTATACTCTGTACACGATAAGATACACATCGCGATACTCGAAATAGAAAAAAGCTCAAGCTAATTCTGTTGACACAATATATCTTTATCTGTGTAAAAAAACATAAATAAAAATACCCAAAAGAAACATCATTGCATGCTGACAAGAAAATATGAAAGGAAACGACGTATCATGATTTTTCACGACGTTCAGCAGATACTTTGGGCCCTGGTCGATTTTAATGGATTCATTCTATGATAAAATGTAAAATGACCTTTGACTGTAAGAAAATATCTTACATACTATTCTCAGAAAATTTATTCTTTCCTTCTGGAACATCATAGGTTCTTTGAAAAACCACGCTATTTGCATAATTGCGCATTCCCGCAACACAGATTGTTTTTTGAAATTAAATTCATTGTAATCAATCAAAAGTTATTCAACTTTTAATTTATCTCTCATTTGACTCTTTTTCATATAATAACAAGAAAAAAGGGAAGAATACATTAAAAAATCTAAATTACTTTAAAATTAAAAAAGGAAGAGCGAGTGTCAATAATTTACTTATCGAAGGAAGCAGTAGTCATCAAGTATATTATTTGTTGAGCCTGTAAAGCTCTACAAATAATATGCTTGGTGACAACTGCTTTCTTTCTCTTCCCTTGTTATACCTCACATTTAAAATAATTCCAACCAGCATATTTACATGGTGCAGTCTTTTTTTTAAATTATAGATTATGAATCTGCTTTAGTCATATTTTCGTTCGCTTGAAATCCTGTTTTGTTTCAAGCTGCTCCTGATGGAACAAGAAGTCACTAATGAATCAAATTGGCGAAACGAGAAAAATGTTTCATGAAAAACAACAACAAAAAACAAAATAAAAAATCCAAAACAAACGAAAGAGGAAAGAAGAAAAAAAAAACAAGCAAACTTTAAAAATATCAAAAATATTTTAGATAAACATAAATAGAGAATAAAAATCTTCAAACGGTTGTAAAATTTTTATACGGAGACGATAAAGAAGAAACGAAAACAGAACGTGTGGAACAATTGATAGTTGGCTCTTCATATTGTCAACAATTGGTAAGGCAGAAGGAGGCGGTGCACTTCTCCTGTGATGTTTATTTCTTTATCATTAACTGAAAGCGAATTAATAATCTTTACTAACATTTATAGTCAGTGTTTCCACGCCAGAATTGCCGGGTGACCACTGACTTAACTATTTTCGGAAGTGAAATAAACTTCTCATTTTCGGTCTTATCAAACTAATTGATCTGCACATTTCGCGAAAAGGCCATTAATTATGCATTTTAAAAAACTCATTCGAAAAAAAACAATGTTTGTCTTGTTAAGTTGGCATTTTTATTTCATGTTTTTATTTTTTTCTTCACAGATAAAGAATATTCTCATCATTTACCAAAATATGTAGTGCATTGTGACATATTTTCCTGTGTCGTTATTAGTATTGTCGGTGAAACGATCACCACACATCGGTCCATAAATCTATACACGTCTATCCTATAAAAAGATTCATTCAACCTTTTCTTGTTTGCTAAACTGAAAATTCATCCCAAGATACAAGCTGACTCATGGAACAAAATACACCATAAATCATATGTCATTCATCTTATCCCTCCCCCTCTCTTTATTCACTTGTGCATATAGATTCTGTAGAATTTCCAGTTCCGCTTAGCAGTCTAATTATAAACACTATTATGATTTTTTTTCCTCTTCCACATGATGGATAATAAACTACCAGTCGTACCACTTAATACTTAGGACCAAGCAAGAAAACAACAAGTCAAGATTTAACAACCAAAGATCTTATTTTTATTGGTACATTTGCAAAAATAAATCACCAGAGGATATTATCATATCAGAATTTAGTTTTGAGATATTTAAATTACTTGAATAGAAACCCCGAAGTTACACAAAAGAGGGGAGGATGAATTTAATGTTGATGTTAAGTCAGGGAATTTTCTACACTGAATGTTGATGGATTGGGGTAAATTCAAAGGTTTCTGTCGATATTCAAATCTTTCTATTAATGATAATTTCCCTTTCCACAAATATACCCGTCAAAAATACCTCAACTTTCTTGCTACCCACTTAAGAAAAATGAAATTCTACTCACCACTCCCCATAAACATCTCCATCGACATCTCTAAACACATAAGTAACATGACTTATTTCAAATCTAATAATAAATTCTCCAAACAGAATTCTGGTCTTCCTATGGGAAACACACTTTGCGGGGTATTAGCCTATTTTTAGAGTTTTTAGAATCCGGACCTTTTAAATACAGACAACCTAGTAAAACTACATATTTTTTGATATATTGACGATATTCTCATTTTCCTAACTCAAAACATAAAACTCGAAGGGATTTCAGAGAAATTAAACAGTGTTGAACCCTCCATCAAATTTACATATGAAAAAGAATCAAATAACACTCTACCCTTCCTAGACATCCAAATTATTAAATCTGAAAAGGATTTAACTACCGCAAACCCACAAATAAAAACGATTAAATACGTTTTGACTCCCACCATAAAAACAATATGTTCCAAAACAAGTGTATCACAAATAAAGTTTGTATGAAGTAATTAGTTCTTATGATTCTTGAATATTCTTGTTAAAATAGAAAAAAATAAACCTGAGAAAAGAATGATAGTTCTTCCTCGCTATTAAAATTTACTTGTTTTTTTTTCTAATCAGCCTCCATCACATCTTTATTATATTTAGCATTTATTATCCTTTTGTAAGTTTTATTTGAAGGATCTGTTACCGCTTTGTCATATTTGATACGAATCTTTAAAATATCATTCTGTAATTATGTTTTTATTTTGTTTTATGGTTTTTTCTCTTCCCGCTTTTTATTAATGTTATAAAGATGATCAAGGACGTTATGCAATATATACCAGCTTGATTGGTACGGTGCAAAATTGACGTATAAACTGTTGTATGAGATAAATTTGAAGTTTATGGTAAGAGTCGGATCCAATTTCCGTTGTAGTTAGCTATATAGTATAAGATAAAAAGATAAAAACGGCTTAAAAAGTAACCAATTATTTCCAGCTTGTATATTGGCATGAAAAGATACCTGTTACTTACATATTGAGAAAGGAAAGTTTATATAAAAAAAGAATGAGAAGAAATGTGGGAATAGCAATTGTATGCTTCCTCAGAGATCTTGTACGAAGAAAACATTCATATTAAGACTTCATATTAGACTTCATCTCTATGATTCCGATCATAATCTATTTTCTTGGGAGTTGTCCTAAGTGTCAGTGACAACAATACTCATCTTGCCTTAATGATGTATCTGTGATGTATTTATGACGGAAATACTTCATAATGTCATACATTCTTCATCATATTCATTTTGAAAATATATGTGGCGAATAATCATCGATGTGGAGATCGAAAACGGCACAGACTGTTCCGTTCTCTTCCCATTAATACATCTAAGAAAGTCATCTCTTCTCTCAACTATTTTTAAAAAAGTTTTATGGCATATCAATCTTTCTAGGTTATTTAATGCCAAATCCATTTTTCTACAAATAATCTGTTCTATTTCAAACAATTCGGTTTAGAATGATTAAACAGTTTAATTGTCAAAAACATTTCTATTTCAAGCTATTCTGTTTATTCAAACGGTTATAATTCAGCCAATTCAGTTTAGTATAAGCATAAATTTTGTTTACACACAGTTAAATGTCAAAACAGTTCTTTATTAAACAATTCAGTTTAGCGTAAGTACAGTTTCAATGTCGAAAACAGTTCAATTTCAAACAATCCAGTTTAAATGTAAGTACACAGTTTAATTGTCAAAAACATTTCTATTTCAAGCTATTCATTTTAGTCAAACAACTCTAATTCAAACAATCCAATTTACCATAAGTATATTGTTTAGTTCTATTTATCCCATAGATAGGGCCCTATCAGATGCTACCATTCCAGGCCAGAGAGGACCTGGGAGCAATGCCAATGAAGGGGTACTCCGCATTCCCCAAAGCTCCAGCATTACTGGAACCTCACCATCAGATTGTTTAGTGTCATATCAGGACACTCGTTGGGTGGGGGAGTCTTACCCCTGTGCAGAGGTACAGTCGGTGTATTCTACTGCCCCAGCCGATTGGGCAATCTCAACTATGGGTAAGTCTAATTGAGATGATAAGCTTTAGTTGATTTAAAATTTGGAGATAGTATTCTTAACAACAACTCTTCTGCCTTATAAGTAAGTCGTTGAAAGCAACACTAAAAACCATAGTGCATCTGTTTCCAGCTAGTGAATTGAGCCTGGCAGAACGGTACAACGCATACAGCAGTTGGCCATTTTGTATTTTCCAAGTCACATGAGTAGAACTGTGAAAATCACGATTGTGTTGAAAGAGATTCGCAAACCTTCTCAACACTTAAATCTCTTCTTCCGTGAGGGTGTTCAAATTGATTGGCTAATTGGATATAACATGACATCTTATCACCGGTTAAATTCTCTTTTTTGAAATCTTTCATCACCTTTCATCCATTCCTATTCTTTTTTCCTCAGTTTTTAACATTCTGTCTTTTAAAACAAATTCAGAAAAAAGCTGAATTCTTTTTTGAATTTTAAAATGAAATATTATCACTATATCCAATTTATTCATCTTATTCGTGCTTTTTAAAAGGACACTGTTTTTTAACCGTTAGAACAGAAAAGAAATACACGAAATTTTTTAGATAAATCCTTGTCACTATGATTGTTTTAATATTAGTGTTACTTCAGGTAATTATAATGTTTTTAAAGCTCTCATAATTAATTCACTCTTTAATGTTACCACTATTATAATCCAAGCCGTAATGGTCGATACACTCTTCGATCATTAGAGAAAACTATGAGAAATCAGAAAAGAAGAAAATCTTCTCTGATAACAAACAATAATTAACTGGAGGCCATATTGCTGCAACACATAACTCATCATACAGAAGTCAACTTTCCAAACTTGAAAAGAGCAAGAAAAAGAAGAAATTGTAAAAGTAAAATAATAATTCACATTTAATTGTTCACATTACAAATTAGGTTCAAAATTCATTCTTCAAACTGGAGATGAACGATGTATATGACAGTATGAGGTATTCACTGGTGCTAAAAATTTATAAAGTAAGAAAATAGGAGAGAGAGAGAGAGAGAGAGAGAGAGAGAGAGAGAGAGAGAGAATAATGGCAATAACGTGTTTGTTGCATGATTTTGATTATTTATTTGACAAAAATAAAAAAAATTTTTCAAACGAATTTATTTGCAAATCATGAACTCCACTTATGACAGTTTGCATCTCAAATTTAGTGCTCTGCGTCTTTTTAAAGTCAAAATTATTGAATGTCGTTGGTGTCAGCTACGACATACTGAAATGATCACAGAAAGGAACATTTATGTGTGCTCAAAACCCAGTCAGGACAAAATGAGGACAATGTATAGTCAAATAACTTTCTTCTCATAAGTAAAAGAAATCAGTGGACCGTACTTTAATTGATTTTGAATTCGAGAGAATTCTCTGTGCCACTTTGCAAATCGTTATAATGAAGGAAGAATTGGGTGAACATATTTTTATGTTGAACAGACAAAAATGTTTGGATCAGTCGGGTGTCCACAATGGATTTTCACAAAAATTTGCGAATGTTTCAAAATGCATTCAATAGTCTTGCACATTTTGATTCGAGTGAAACAAGCACTTACTTGCTAACCATCAATAAAAAAGGAGTGTTTTACCGTCATTTGAACTAACTGTGATCCAAGTTTTGACCTCTTACCCAATGTAAAGGGGTATTTCAGCTAGTAAAGTAATATTATGATTGTTTTGATTCTTATGTCCATTTAAGAAACCTTTTTCTGAAATTCCTTCTCCTTTCCATTACAGAACAAAAAGTAAATAAAGAAATAAAATGAATAAACAAAAGCTAATAATCGTTTAAAAGACTAAAAGCTAAGATTCCTCCAGCAGTTGATTATCAACGGCAACATTCAATATCCAGTTGGTATGTTTTAAAAAGTCACATCTCTTACGTTTCAATTCGTTTCATGCATCACTTCTAAGTTTTCCCAAATTTCAGTGACTAAAAAAATTGGGGTGACAAAGTGAGGCAAAAATATTGATCACAAATGATATAACAATTAAGCACTCATTTATAAAAATATATATATATACGGAATAGAATTGTAAATAAATTGATATCGTTTAACCCTTGATTTATAATCATAAATCATTAATTAATTAAATCAATTTTTAGATAGAACAACATCATAAGGGATAATGCCTCTTCTCATTTTGATCGCATCGTTATTCCACGTCTTCAAGAGGCTGGTGTCCCATACAAGTAATTGCCAGCCATATCACTGAAACTAAACCTAATAGAACACATATAGAACCAACGAGAACGATGTGTTTATATTTGGATTACCCGACAAATTTTACTCTCGAGAAGTGAGTGTTGTCGAGTTTGGAAAGTGGAACATCAAAATATCTTGAGACAGTTGAAAATTAAGGAACAGAGAAATCAGACAATAATCGATACCATTAGTCGAGGCAGTCATTTCTGATGTTATATCTTGAAATTTTGCCTAAAACCATTTAAATAGCGCTAGATTAGCCCACTAATCTTGTAATCCAATATATTCTCGTTTAGACACTCCTCCCCGGAAACTTAAAAAATACAAAAACCAACGAAATATACTAATATTATTCATTTAGAAACAAGCAAAATATAAACAACAATTCATATCCATAATAAACACAAAATTTTAAACCTATTGACACATTTCATCAAAAAACAAGCACCCAATGAGAGGTAGGACACCCCTAAAATGCAGATATTCTATCATATGATTTTACATCGTCGAAAGATGGTCAAAGAAATTGGTAATAAAATTGATGGATGAAGATCCACTACTAAGAAGGTGTGTGTGTGTGTGTGTGTGTGTGTGTGTGTGTGTGTGTGTGTGTGTGTGTGTGTGTGTGTGTGTGATAGATAGTGAGAGATATAGAGAGAGGCAGAGAGAGAGAGAGAGAGAGAGAGAGAGAGCAGACAAATGCTTTTTTAGTCCCTGACAGTTCGAAAGTAATCTTGTTTAATCTTATAAGTGGATTTTGCTACATATCCTTTTAAACAGTTGGTTGATTGGCAAATAGTGCTTAAACGAAGACAATAACTGAAAGTAATATTCTTTAATTTTGACCAATACCAATGAGCCATATATTTTTCTCTCGAAAACTCATCATAAGCGGTGGGGTAGGGGAAGTAAATGAGTCGTGGAGAAACTATTCAAGGATCTACAGAGGAGGGTTTATATTGTAGATACGATATTAAGTAGCCCAATATTTGTATTTGACCTTTATATTTTAGATAATCTGTACATTATTCATATTTCTTATTTGGACATACAAATTATGAAAATAATTGTTATACTATTGGTATGAACAAAACATTTCGACGAGAAATCGCTACTCGGGGTATAGAAGGTGCTAACTTCTACAAAATGAATGTTATAATCAAAATCTTTATCATTCGGCAGAGGAAAAATTCGAGAAAATTCTGCGATAAAATTATTTGTCAACACTCTATATAACCAGTAAGAATCGTGAAACGTTTCTGACTTTAAAATAAAAATTGATTTTGAAAATCTATCAAACATCAATCAATTATTTGATTTTAATGAAATTTTCCGCGCATATCTATTAAACAATAAATACTTTTTTAAGTTTCCATTCTAAATTGCTGGGAATAAAAAGATATAAAGAGCTAAAGTAGAAAATAATTGCGAGGCGGAAAATATTGAACTAAAGAATGCGCAAGGGAGATCAACAAGGTGTGAAATGGCAGGAGCTCGGTGTGCTGATATATCGCTTCATTATGGCGCATTAAGTGTGGAAAGCTCCAGTTTTTGGTACTTTTCCGAAATTGCTTTTAAAATATTTCTAATCTTCAAATGCGATTCCTGAAGAGACGAAGGGCTGACTTTATATTAGTTTATTATCTCTTGAAAACCCACTCCCAATGGTATAACTGGATATATTAGCAAATATCTGCTATTTTAAAAGTTCTTGTACTAAGGATATATTTTCTCTGATGCACAGAATTGGACTCAACTGGTAGTCTTAAAAAGTAAAACAAAAAACAAAAAGCTTAAAGACTGTAGTTGTTGGTCATGTCTTAAGTGGCTATTAGTGGGAATTTAACATAAGGTGGAAGAATGAAGAGACATGAGGTGGATATATTAGAAGTGAGAGCAACGATGGAATGATAGAAGAGTTGAGAAGTTTCAGTCTTGAAGGTTTGGGATTTCCTTTCAAAATAGATAAGTAGTCATTTACTGAGCTTAGCTTAGTTTTGTACAAGGTCAAATAGACGGGGAATCCAGTATTTATCGAACTCACAGACAATGGTCAGTCAGTCTAGTTTGCTAACAGCTATTGCATGAAAATCATCCCTCAAAAAAGAGAGGCAGAGAATTTCGTTGAAAGACTCCCTAAACGCCCCACCTCAAAAAGTACGGAAGTCTTACTGTTTCACTGAATAAGGCTACGTTGATTTTGTGTTTGAATATACATAAACTTCTATCAGCAGAAATTTATCCCGCTCAACTATTTTTATATTTGAGTTTTTTGTTTCCTTGCTGCCGTAATTCGCTACACAGTAGCAAACAAAGAAACTTCCAAGTTTAGTTTATCTTATTTTAGAAATGGTACAAAATATAGGGTGTCAAGAGACAATTTAAGTCACTACACTTGCTGTTTGCATGCAATAAACATTGGTATGAAGCTACTGTAGGTGCTCTATGTATTTGCTAATCTTAGTCTGAAACAAGGCTACAATTGTGCAGCCCGTCATTACATTATCTATCATTACAGTAACTTGGTACAGATTTGTACTCATTTGGAAGCTGAAAACGTAAATACCCCTCTGATGACGAGGGAGAGATGAAGGATGATATATATATATATATATATATATATATATATATATATATATATCATCCTTCATCATATATATATATATATATATATATATGAAGAAAATATTAGATTAGAGGGAGTCATTTAATAGCTTTATGTCAGCTACTTGAGACTTCAACTGAAATCATGCTTAAAATTTGGGAGAGAAGAAGAAGAAGAAGAAGAAGAAGAAGAAGAAGAAGAAGAAGAAGAAGAAGAAGAAGAAGAAGAAGAAGAAGAAGAAGAACAAAAAATTCAAAATAATTCTGACTTGACTTACATAAAAATGATCGCGTCACAACAGTGGCCCTCTCCTGAGATGGACGTAGATTGATTCATCACCCAATGACAACATATCCTAAAATTACCTTCTTGGTTATTTCGCCAAGTGCAGTCTCAAACATTCAAGTGAAAGTTTCAACTGTGTAATATTTCTTCTCTTCCTATGATAAAATCTAATTTTCCACGCAATGTTTTCTAAACCTTCAATAGCACACTTAATAATCTTTACTTAGTTTAGTATAATGGTCATATATGAGAATAAAACCCACTTCATTTATAGCAATTTAGAAATATTTGCTTAGTCATAGAACCAGTCTTGATTGAACTCAGGACAGAAGTCATGGTCGGCAAAGCTAACCTGACAACTCCTTCTTCGTGGTGAGACAAATTCAATCATTATTTTTTTTAATAAAATCTATCTCAAAGGAATAGAATCGTTCAAGGAATCCGAGAGAAATAGTTGGAAAACGAGAAAGGATTACTGAACAAATTAGCTTCGGTGTTGCAGTAGAAGATAAACGAGTAAAAGCTAAGATTTTTCTGAATAGTCGACAATGATTTATGCTTTGTGTTAGATAGAATTAATTTGAAAACAAAGAGACGAGAAGGCGAACAAATTGGATAGCCAGACCAAGAGAAAATAAAGAAACAACCTAATAATCTATAACGTCATTAATGTCAATTGCCTTGATTTGATCAGATGCATTGGAGTGTGTACTAGAGAACCAACTCTTGGTCGAATTAAAAAGACAAGGACCATTAATTATAGCACACAAATGGCTGATAAATTGGATAAAGACACACCGAAAGAAAAATGGCAATTGTCTTGACATCGAAAGAAACAACTGAACTTACAAAACTAGACTGAAGTAATTTTTGTGGTTTCCACTGGCACCAACGCTCGGGGTTCGAGCACTATAAAAATAGGATTTTCGAAAGAAAAGAATATTAATAATTGGAAGATTATGATTTTACGAAACTAATAGCATTGTTTAGTCGTGATACTAGCGCGCTAATACATACCAAAAGCTTCCAATACATGAGCTCATATGTGTATACTTGTATATACATGTAAGTGTGTGTATTTGTGTATTTGTATGTGTCAGACAGACATACGTACATACATACAGACAGTATGAGTGTGTGCGTGTATGCCGGCATGTCTGTGAATGAAAAAAAAAACCGATATGCAAACGATTAATAATGTTCCCTATTACCCAACTAACGAAAATTCTCATTGCTAATTATACAATATTGCTAATAAATAAGTTTCGTATATATGAGCGTCTAAAAACAAAAAAAATCCATTGTTACATATACGATATCGATAAAAAAACAGCCACAAATATTCTTTAAAAAATCTTGTTCTACTTTATGGTAAAATTACACAAAAAAAGAAGAAAGAGAAAGTCACAGAACAAAAATTGTTTATAAGAAATTATATCCTCCAAAATCAAAGTGAACATATTATAATTACACGTGTAGATTAACTTAACGTCACTATTGATTTAAAATATTGATACAAAATATCAATAAAACACATCAAAGCCATTTCTTTAAAATATTTCTACACATCTATGACCCATTGACTTCACTAATTTGTCATATTGTTCAGATGAGACAAAATGACGGCACTAATTTTTCACATTAAGTGTGACCAATTGATGTCTCTAATTTTTCACATTGTTCAAGCGTTAACAAATAACTTCACTAATTTGTCACATTGTTCAGATGAGAGCAAAAAATTTCAATAATTTGTTACATCGTTCAGATGTGATTAAATGACAGCACTAATTTGTCACATTGTTCAGGTGTGACCAAATAACTCCGCTAATTTGTCACATTGTTCAGCAATAAACAAATAACTTCACTAATCTATCATTTTGTTTCGGTGCGACAAAATGACAGCAGAATAATGTTACGAATTAGTGGAGTCATTTGTCCCATTTCTTCGGCAGTTGCAACTGTAAATCAGCCAATATTGTTCGTTTCCTCACTCTAACATGATAGCCCATAATCTACCAAATATTTTCAATTGGATTGAAATCTGGATGTTGGAGTGGTGATGTTATAACCTCAGGTTTTTCAGCTTTGAATAATCTTTTATCATTTTTGCAGTGTTACAAGAAGCATTACATAAAAATGTGCTCAAAGATATAAGATACTTTCAGAGAAGGAACATTTAATTTAATAATATTCTGTCAAATTGCAGCATTTACAGTATAATCGCATGAATGAGTCAACACAAACTTCATAGATTATTTCCATCCACACCAACATGATATCTTGTCTGAATTTAACAGATTTTATAACCTTTATGCTGTGTGACGTATTGATTGCCAATCAGTTTTCGCTGATCCAAACAATGAGTTGCTTGAAAAGGCAAGTTTAGCTTTTTGGGTATTTTTTGTTGATGAAGGGTTTGATGGCACGAGAACATGTATGAAGCGTTGGTCCCCATAAATGACATAATAATTTCATGTCAAATTCTTTGGTTATCTAATACTCATTATTCGCTGCGATATCGAAACAATCCACTGTGGTGAATTTTTTAATCGTCTGATTCTGTCAAGAAATTGATTTACGTGACTGCCTTTGTGATTTTAGCTTATCATAAAGGTTTTCTCATGTAAAAATTGCAATCTTAGATCTATCAACTTGTAATTGCTGAAGTCATAACCTCTTGAAGTTTTAGGGTGATCACAATGCGGCAGACAAATAAAAATAATTTCTTTACATCGAAATGCAGATCAATGAGAACTAATGCACGAATTTTAAGAAATCAGCCCAAAATATAAATTTCGATTATATAACTTTTTGTAATAAACAGTTTTTATTCCATAATTTTCTTTATCCATGTTTTTTTAAGCAAATCGATAACAAAGTAGAATACATTTTTAGGAAAAATTTTTGACTCACTGGTTTACCGATAATAATTAAGCCTAATGACACCTCCTGGCAATATTGTAATGAATTCACTTCTCATTATTAGCCAAATTCTTGTCGATTTGTGCCAGACTAATTTAGATTTGTTAGATACAAAAATCCTATTAAAAAGCGACCAACAACAATCAAATGAGATTCGACACATTCATTGTGAGTAATAGATTTATATTCAATATTATTATTTTTCCAATGATACTAAAGAGAAAATCCAGTGAACACTTACACAACATATACGGAAACACTGGACAGCTGTTTCGACCATATTAGGTCTCATCAGCAGTTTATACCGAGATCTCCATCACTGGAGATTGAACCAGAGATCACAGAGCCGAAACTCTACAATTGAGCCAATAGTCTATATCGCACACAATCTGTGGTGGCTAATAAGGTCAAAACAACTGTCTAGTGTTTCCGTATGTCGTGCGTAAGTGTTCGACGGATTTTCTGCTCGTGGTAATTCAATTCACAATTCGTCTGCTTAAAAAAGAAAATGTACATCAATACTAAACAGGTTTTCTTTTTGTATCTTTATATTTATGGGTCTTCATTGGAAGAGAAATGACATTGAATCCAAGAGTCACTCAAGATTTGCTCCGAAGCTTCTCTTCATTGGTGCATATTGAAACCTCCTGTGAATTGATAATGGAAAAGGATTCCATGAAAGGGTAGATTATCTAAAACGTATGGCAACCTCTGTTCTAGATTTGTGTCTGTGAGAACATTCATACTTTTTGGTCTTAATTAACTGTCACACAATTTGTTCGTGCCAAGCCAAGTCAGCAGCGACAGATAAGCTGATTTCGTGTTGATAAAATTTCACATCAATAATTTTTACTAAATAAATCCCTTTTTTCTATTTTACTTTAATTTCAATACAATTACAATTGCTTTTAAGTAGCAATATTAAAGCAAAATAATTATACTCACATAATGAGTTTGATGAACAGAGAAAATTACCTCCGTTTCGCTAAATTCTCGCGATCTAATTTTTCGTGCACTAAATCTATTTTCTGCCGAAATTTTGGATTCCATGGATAAATTAAAAAAATGATAGAAAAACAGGAAACACATCGGTGAAATATTTATGAGTACATATTTCTGTGAAGATATAAATACACAACTTTGTTAGTTTGATTGCATTGGATTATTTAACTGCACTTATTATTATAGCGTCAATTCACATTACCGAAACAAAAATGTTGTTATCTTACTTTATGACAAATTAGGGTGACTCATTCCTATTTTCTCTAAGCCGATTAGTGAGGAAAATTCTTACATACAAAATTGACTGCTTAATAAAATATTATTATTGTCATGGAGTGTTGGTTTACATACTGATGTATGTTTCTTCTTCAGAGAATCAAAGAAAGTCAAGAGGGAATAATTAGTGTTATTATGAGATTTTTCGCTGCATCATCTGTCCACTTCTACCATTATTTAAAGGAGAATTTAATTCAATTCTACCCCGGAATTTCATTATTTAGGGCGCAACATTAAATCATAAAACGGATATTATTAGGCATTATTATTACCAAACTGTACTGCATTAAAACTCGGTAACCAAGAATAGGATTGGAGAATTCATGGAAGAAAAACACAATTGCATATATATATATATATATATATATATATATATATATATATAAGTGCATCATCATATCATTTAAGTCTGCGAGTAGATTTAAAAGGAATAATCCAAATAGAGTACTCAATGCATGGCTAATTGATATAGAGAAACGTACATAAAAAATAACATGCAAAAATAAAAAAAAATATCATAATATAAAACTTCAATAGATATATTCCTTTACATATTTATTTCACCAGCTAGTTAATTGGTTCTTCACACGGGATGTGAAGAACATGATTGTGTTTCTTTTTAATTGTTGAGATCGGGGAATAGATTTAACCTTAAGTAAAGTATTTGTGGAATTACAATATATATATATATATATATATATATATATATATATATATATATATACTTGGGTGAAATAAATATTCGTACATCTGAATATCTTTATTTTTCATCTTTCAAACTTAGCCCGAACAAAATTTTTATATACATTTACTATATAAAGATATAATCTAATAATGCGTGTATATAAACTTAAGTTACAATTAATTTTACGGAAATTAATGCTATTTATTCATTTTTATGAGTGAAGAAAGTAATCATAAAGTACAAAAAATAATGCATTATCTTGATTTAATACTTTGTAGAATCGCCTTTATACACTTCAACAGCCACTAATCTCTTCCTGTAGTTCTCAATTATTTTCTTGTAATAATTAGTAGGTATTTTGTACCATTCTTCCTGGCATATAGACTTCAGGTTATTGATGTTTTCTGGTGCTCTTTTTCGGATTTGAATTTTCAAAAATCACCACAAGTTCCCAATTGGATTCAAATCCGGGGACTGACTTGGCCATTGCAAAACATTAACTTTATTTTCAGAAAACCATTTCGCTGTATGCTTGGGATCATTATCTGCGGGAAAATGTAATAAGAAGGTAGCTCAAGACTCTCAACAGAAGACATCAAATTTTCTTGCAGGGTCTATTTATACTTTTGGGCATTCATTTTACCGTCAATTACTGATATTTTCCCTACACCTTTCGCTGAAAAACATTCCCAAATCATTATACTGCTACCGCCAAATTTGACAGTTGGTAGCGGGTTCTTTGGTGAATAGGCTTCGCCATCTTTCTTCCACACATGATTCCGATAATCATAACCAAACAACTCAATTTTAATTCCATCTGTCCATAATACTCTTTCCCAAAAGGAATTTCCTCTTCCTTATGCTGTCTTACGAATTTCAATCTTGGATCTCTATGTCGTTTCAATAGGAAAGGAGTATTCTTTAGTCTCCGTGACTTTAGACTCTCCCTTAGCATTTTATTACTAATTGCTCGTTTGATTAATCAGCATCCTGACGAACGCAAATCTCCCGCAGCTCTTCACGCGTAACAATTGCGTTTTGGTTAATCAGGTGTCCTAATTTTCTCGGTAATCTAGGAGAAATCTTCCTTGGAGCTCCTGTTCTTTTTTGTTTTCAACCGTGTAACATCTTTAAAACCTTGCAATGAATGAACTTATCGTTGTAAAAGGAATATTCAGGTTGTTTGAGATATTTCTTTAACTTTCTCCATCTTTCCAAAGCTTAACAATCAGTGCTTTTTGTGAATTACTCAATTCTTTACCTCTTGCCATGATCAGAACCTTCTCGTACGACAAGCAATTGCAGAAAGTTCCAGTTAGGATTTTAAGACTAATTATACTTACTGATAACATTATTGGAACCCTCTAGAAAAATATTGCAACAATGTTGTACTGTACGATTACTTTTTTTCACTCATGAAATGAATAAATGCCATTAATTTCTGTAAAATTGATTGTAACCGAAGTTTATATACACATATTAGTAGAATATATCCTTATACAGTAAATGTATATAAACATTTTGTTCAGGTTTTATTTGAAATATTTAAAAAAATCACCCCACTTATATATATATATATATATATATATATATATATATATATATATATATATATATATATATATATATATATCAGCTTAAAATCTTTTTCAATATGCAGCAGATAAATATACTAGCCCATTACTTCCTGTTGTGTGTTGGTATTAATCTTTTTTTCCCTATTAATAAATATATTTCCGGTTTAAAAGTCTTTTTTATTAAAATTTCATTTTAAAATTCTAATTTTTAGACTTATTTTAAAATTTAAAATTGTTCTATTTTTAATATATTTTTAAAGAATGTAGTAGTATAGTCTTAATTCTATTGTATTTACTTTAAATTTAATCAAATGTTTAATTGTTTAAAATTGACCGATATCTACGTTTATTTAAACTTTTGAAAGTCATCAGATGACATTAGATTTTTTATCCATCGTTTTCATCAGTTAATAATACAACTATTATTCAAATAATATACATTTCGTATAATAATATAGTTATTTAATTGAATCTCTGTTATTTAAAAAAGGGGATTCTTTAATAGTTTTCTCTCCTTTTTTCTTGTTTTAACTTAAATTTTAACTTAAAATTCTAGTACCATTCTATCTAATTCATTAAGTGGGATAATTAATTAAATTTAAAAAAATCATCTAGAATATCTTAATATAGTTGTATAATATTTTTGTGTATTGATATGATGGAAATAATAATGAAATACTATTAAGAATCCTTCATTCCTTCCTTAATAGATGTATCAGTATCATTGTATACCCCTATTAAAGTGGAAACTAAACGGATTTGGGGTCGTCTAGAAACTAATAAAGACCCTTATGTTCTTAACAAAAAAAATTAACTTTTCTTATAACTACAGGTCTACATTCATCATCTTTGCTTTATGCAAAGTTGAAAATAAACAATATAAAGTATTTGAAAAAGAAGAACACTTTGTGATAAATATCTTTACGGAACGCAATCTAAAAGTATTAAACAATGAAATGCTTCACTGTTTTCTACAAGAATGTATTCACTTTTAGCAAGGTCAACAAATAAAAGTATAAATAAGAAGATTCTATTGTGCTGAAATTGAATTTTTTATTATCTATCTTAAAAGTCACTTTTTCATTCAGTTTCTTGACAAGTTACATAAAGCTTAGTATTGAACTATTAAATTAACTCATGTTGTAAAAAGAAAAACGTATATCAGTTCTGACTTCAATTTTTATTAATTTTTTCGTCAGCCTTTTTGAGGCAATCAGCAAACTTATAGACTATTTGTTACTGTGTTAACAGAGCGCATACCTAAGCAATTTCATGAACTAGTCCCAAAAGTACAACGTATTATCAATAAATCGAAGAACGTATCCACTATAAAAAAAGTGCGAGAAAAGAAACCTGGTGTGGTAAAAAAAAGTTCTTAGATAACAATCTGAGAATCACAATCAAGGATATTCTAGCTGGTTTGAATATATCTGAATATCTCAGCTGAAATACCTGAAAACTGGTATTAATTATTTTGAAAATGTATTTTGCGATCAAATTCTAAATAACCATTCATTGAAATACAGATTTTCTCCAGTTACATCATGAATTGTTTCTTTATTCTTCTTTCTTTAATAATCAGTTTCGATAAGAAAAAGATTGCTTCATGAAAATAATTCAAATCTTGATGAAAATATAAAGTAAAAGAATCATTTTTTTTTTTTATGTCAATTTCACAGCTTTACCAGTTTCACTCGGTAACTTCAAATTTTCTTCCTTGTACCTGTCTTCAAAACATTCAAACATAAACCACAGGCAGCTACTTTAGAATCAAACTATCATAAACACATCTACTTTATTGGCGATGAAAGAAAATGTTTTTGCTCATTATTCAATAGAACGTGAATTAACACCGTAGTGATTACACAGGTTGGAATGGATAATTAACATTGTCTTTTATTATTAGAGAATTCTGATTAGCACAATAGTGTTTATCTGGTGTCAATGGCGCGGGAGATGAATAGATCTAACATTATAAAATTGGAGTTTCTTTGATCTCATAAAGTTAGGCGTTTCTGAGTTATCAGTTATTATGGGGAGTTTCTCTATTTCTTTTCTTTCAAATGCAAATAATGATGATTCTTTCAGTTTCACTAAAAATCATAGAATTTGGACTTTTAATTTCTTTGTTGTATTCAACGTAAAATTTCATTTCTTTGTTCTAAGAATTTCTCCTTTTATAAGTTCTTTTTGGTGCCAATGTCAATACAATGATTCTTAGAGGAAACATAATGGGTTACATAAACAACTTGAATAAAAATCATTTGCACAGTATTTTTACACAAAAATTATTTTCAATGTAAAGGAAGATACCGAAAAGTTATTAAGCCAACAAAAAACAAGAATTACTATTTTATTCAAGAATTTTTTGTAAGTGTCAAAGAAACTTGAGAAACGGCGTTGTAAATGTATTGAATTGCAGGATGAAGAAATAAGAATTGCATATTCGTTTCTTGGTTTCGGCGAGAACATTTCACTGATTCGTATTTTCTCATTCAGTGAAAATAGTTTGAGGTTTGGGAAAATTAAGGTCAGGAGAGTAAACTCAATTTACGCTCTTAAATGTGGCTAAAATTTTGTGTTCACACACACACGCACACACGCACACACGCAAATATATATATACGGGGCATTCGATAAGTTTCCAGACTTTTTTTGTACAGGCATTTAAAATTGTCGTAGACTCTTGAAATATTAAGTATGTTCTTGCTATACATCTTATGAGATGACTGACCAATTTTTATGATTTCAGGTTCAAATAAACAGATACAGCAGGAATCGGAATACATCCTACTAAAGGCTGATTGTCACAGCTGGTGAATTTCAAAAATGCAATTTGGACGTGAGGAATTCTGTTTTAAACCTATGGAATGCTTCAGACTGCTTTTGGAGCATCTAGCATGAATCGAGCATCAGCTTTTGAGTGGCATAAGAGATTCAAGGAAGGCAGGGAGTCTGTGAGAGATGATGAGAGGTATAAGAGGAGTAACGAAGTCAATACACCAGAGTTGATTGGCCAAGGGGTTAGGGTTAGGGTTACTATGTTGTGGTTTTAAGGGAGTTCAGGAAGAGATCTGTCGGAAGAGGCCAGCACTCTTGAAATCGGCACAGTGGTATTTCCACCAGGACAGTGCACCAGTCCACAACTCCATCCTTGTCACAGACTATTTCCCCAAGATGGGCATCAAGACAATTCTCAGCCTCCATATAGTCCAAACCTTGTTCCCAGTGACTTTTTCTCATTCCCTAAGCTCAGCGGCTGTCGTTATGAGACAATTGAGGATATGAAAGAGGCTGTGAAGAAGGTCATTGGCACGCTCATACAAGAGGACTTCCATGGGGCCTTCCAGAAGTTGTTGGAACGGTACAAGCGCATTGCAGCTGGAGGGGATTACTTCGAAGGGGACTAGAGTTTCATTTGTGTACTATCAATAAAAGTGCCCATGCGGAAAAAGTCTGGAAACTTATTTAATGAACCTCGTATATATATATATATATATATATCTTAAGTTGAATCATAAATAATTTTCGTTTTTTAAATTACTTGATTGAAGTTTGCCTTCATGGGTTATTTTTATCTCAGTAGTGAACGAGTGTGCATCATATTTTTATCTATGATTTCCCGTCCATAAAATAAAGGAACTGAAAGCGCATATTTGACTTGTAATGTTATGGGAGTTTTAGAATTACAGAAACGTTATAGAATCAGCTATGAAATTTTTTATATTTATGGATAAGATATGATTACTAACTGCCAAATTCGAAATTGTTTTTCAAAGTTTCGTTCTAGTGATACGACATTGTGAGATAAACCCAGACCAGAACGCTTGCATATCAGATGGAATGCAATTTGTTCTAAAATACTCGAGAATTAGCACTTCACCATAACACTTCCCAATCCACAATCTGCCATCACTTAAAAAACATAGAAAAAGGGACAAGGCTGAGTGTTTGGGTTCTTCATACTCCATGCGAGAAGAATAAGAAAGATTCCATATTCATAGCGGCAAGTCGTCTCTCACGGGCGGGAAATGTCTAGATTCTCAAGAAGGTCTCTACAAGCGACGAAAAATACATCTCTTATGACAATGTTCAACGAAAAAGGAAAAAGATTGACAATAATAACTCTCCGTAGTCTACGTCAGGCAAAGCTTCATGGAAGAAAGGTAAGCTGTGTTTATGGTAGGATCACAGGTGTATTATTCATTCTGAATCGTACGCTGCAATCAGACATCCAATGCAAACTTATGTAACATACAGCCAAAATATTCAGATGCATCGAATGTTCATACGCATAGGAATCCGAAAAACACGAAACACGGACGACTCTCTTGGTACAGGTACGAAACTTTTATTACCTTCTTTAAGTTTAGGTTTTCGACATGAGGAGAGAGAGACACACAATTTTTACTATGCTGACTTCGTCTATTGTCAGCTCTCAACTCTCTGACTCAACCAACGCGCGTGCGCACCCCGCAGTCCACAAACTGCCTGGCCTTGCTCGGGTCCGAAAAATCAACCCGCTTCGTCAAAGTCCAAATCTAAACTCACTGCTTTTATTCAAAGCCACTAAGAACCCCAGTCCATCGCTTCGGAGCATGACGTCATTCACATCCCCAATTCCATTTCCTATCTAGGGGTTTTATTGTGACATCTGTGATTGTCACATCCTCCTCGAGCGCGCGTGAACACCTGCGTTAATGTCTGCACCTACCCATGCACTAAGCCGAAAGGTTCTAAGCCTGACTAAACCGAAAGATAAGATATATAAAACGAAAAATGATAATATAAAAAAAATCCTTCCGCAATTATATAACACTTAAACACTTAAAACAACAGCTTATGCATGAAAATCTTCAAAGAAAAACAGAGAAATTGGAAAAATATTGTGATTCTTTATAATAAACGCATGCCACATTCTTCTTGAATGGCGCTAAAATAAAGACCAAAGTATATCTAGAGTGTGCACACTGTCAAATGCCAGTGAATCTTGAACTACTTTCGCTAAGCGGAACAAACGGCTTGAAGGTTTTCATCTTGGCTGCCAACAAATAATCCGCAGTATCACATGGAAAGATAAAGATATCAAAACTTCTCTAATCGATCAAGATTACTTATGGACAAAGCAGTTCTTTAGCTGTAAATGTCGATATTGGTGGTTAGAATATGTGTAGAGTGTGAAGAATGATCGCATTTTAAAGAACGTGATATCTACAGGGCACCTACTAACGCTGCACTTAAAAAAAACATCTACAAAACGATACACCCAGGCATTTACACACAGCTGGAAACTGGTTGCAGACGACAACTACGGAGACTGATGATAGGCTGTTTGAAAAGGAAGGATGTGAAAAACCACAGCCAAAAGCTATATGGAAAAAGTCAAAGTAGGAAGCAAAGTTAATCGTTCGTCCACAGTACAACTTGGTCTGTCATGCTAACAAAAGAGACTGTCATTCAAGAATCAAACTGTTGAATCATTCCATATGCAGTTCTCAACAAGACTAATCTTCACTGTCCAAGTTGCTAAAATTATCATACACGATAGAATGATACTGAAAAATAAAAGAATATCAATTGAATGAATGAAAGTTTTTGAATATTTATTTAATAAATCCTCCTTCTAACATTATCACTTACATAAACAACAATTGTAAATATAAATTGTAATGCCTTTACATGGGAGGCTAGAAAGTTCATTGGCTGAAAAGTTCATTTTCTGTTAATTAATATTTTGACCAATAAAAACCCAAGCAGTTCAACCGTTAACGAAGAAGTGTGTAGAGCACAAGAGAAACGATGTTGAAAAATAAGATGCATTCGGTCAGATTCCAGAAAATATCTTGGTAAGCCGATAAATATATTAATATTGTTTGTAATGCATTTCTATTGTTAACAAACCTGCAGTGTATTGTTACATTAAAATCCATTACAATTCAATAGTTATACGTCGCTGCATTTTTGTTAGTAGATTAAACGTTACTGTAAATATACTTCCTTAATAAATGCTGCCGTTAATCTAATAGATTAAAACAGTATTACAATAATTGGCAATGCATTTCTATAGTAAAACCATTTCCATTACATTTCTATTGTAAAATGCAGCTACATTTGCTGTGTGCCTAGATATGCAATTATTAAGTGAATAAAAGTTTTGTTGCATTCATTTGTGAAATTCGGTTCGTAATGGGGAGAATAAGAATATGCCACAATAATTATCGGCTCAGAAATAGTAGCAGTGGGTCGATTTCAAATTTTAGCCGATAATATTTATGATCACTTCCCCACTAATGCTTTTAAGAAAGCAAAAACCCTCTTCTTCTTCCAACAATAGGCAAAATAGCTCAGGCATATTGAGCTTTTCAGACTTGGTTGTAGGCCATTAGTATAATAAGACGATTCTCCATGCAAACTCTATACAACAGAAAACTACTGCACATTCGAGAAAAATCATCGTAATGGGTCGAAAACTTTGGAGAGGAGTGATTGCCTAACGAAAAGGCTAGTATTCTTTTCATTTTTTCGATATGATTATGATAACATAAGTTGCATAAACAATATGAAAACAATCTAAAATTAATTTCTGTAGAAAAATCATTGTTACATTTTCTGCCAATAGATAAATAATCATTAAAAAGAATGAGTTTTGATGTATTTCTTTAATAAATCCTTTGATAAAAATTGAACGTATAAACAGCGACTAGATAAGTTTGATTAGTGGGAAATTTTCCTCTAATACAAAGTCTATTTGTAATTTCTTTCTTTTAATTTGAGACTGGTTTCTTGTTCCATTAAAAAAATATCTATTCAATTCTATGCATGTTGTTTTGCTGAGATTTTTACTTCAAGGAATATTCTATTTTATTAATCAACCTGCGCCTTCAGCTCTCAGTAATCAAACTCTAATATTGCAACCTTAACACTGTATGCAGTGAGGTTTCATTAAAACGTGACTGAAAGGATTCATTGATAGTTAGTGAAATTTATTTTCGTATACCAATAAAACTCTTGTAGGTATATTTTGTTCCCAAAAAAATCCTACATATCCTTAGAAAAATGTTAAGGATATCTTAGAAATTTCATTCTAGTTTACTCAGTTTTTAAATCAAAATGAAAAAGTAAATTATATTGCCTTATGAATGACTAAAAAACGAATAAAGGGTGAATCTTTAAATCCCCTACCCCCGGAAAAATCACTGTCCCGACATTCGAGTATCGTGGTAGTGAGAGCATTATACTATGGGAGTGTTTTCAGCCATTGGAACGAACAGCCTGGTTAAAGTGGTTGGGGTGATAAAGATTTTAGTTTTTATTCATTTAGCTATATACGTATTTGTTTGCAGGAATTATTTAACAAATACTGCTAAGATTGCTATTATTAAATGTGTAAATATTAAAGTAAATGAAAATTATTTTTATTTAATTTATAAATTTTATTCATGCTCACAAAAAAGTGCGGGTAACGCGATGATTAAATGTGATTCCGTCAAACCTACAGTAAAGAACATCATGCTGCTTTTACACACACACACACACACACACACACACACACACACACACATATATATATATATATATATATATATATGATCATGTATAAAAAGTAATTTTGGTTAAGATATTTGCTGATGATGGATTTCTTTTGTTCCCTTCACTAAAAAATATTAAGAACAGCCACCAACATCTTAATTCAGAATTACTTTGGGTAATTTATGTTTGTGGACTAAAAAGAACTATTCAATCATTTCCTAAGGATTGTAATTATTAGTTATTTGAAACAGCTGTGTTCAAATTGTTTATATTAGATTAGAATACTTGATATAAAGAATTACTTAAGTTGAATAGCAATTTATTCAACTGAAACTGTTTGACGATATGCAAACAAATGAGCTTTAACAACTCATTTGCAAATAACGTTACCAACAAACTATTCGCTTACACATCATATATATATATATATATATATATATATATATATATATATATATATATTAAGGTAGGTTTTATTGAAGACGATGAAACACTGTTTATTTCTTTTTTTACTTTTTTTGTTATTTTTCTTGAGTTGGGATCCAAAGAGACTTTGGCATTAAATAAACCACAAGGGTTGATATGCCTTAAAACACAAACCAAACTAATCAACCTTTTTCTCTGGCTAAATCGGGACTCATAACCAACAAAATTGCGTAGGATATTTTTGAAACCTTTCTGAGAAATATATAATCTCTCGGGATGAATACTTTGAAAAGAAGGAATATATATTCCTATGCTTCAAAAAAATGTTAAAAATTGTTTAAATGAAATTTGCTCAACAAGACAGCATAAGGCTTCTATTGTTGTTTCATAGTCACTTGTTGCATTACTTATACAAGAAAAAACACGCAACAAGTACTTTCATTCCATTCCCAAAACGTGAAAATAAATTTTTAAACATAATTGCATCGAAAAGAATTTGGCAAAAGCCTAAAAGACATTCTCATTCCTATTATTGCAGTTGTACTCCGTTGTTAAACTGACGTTTTGGTGAAATATTGAATTATGAATCTTTGAAAATATCAGAAAAATATCACTCAGCTATTGAACGTTATAATTTAAACAAGTAATATTAAAATGATCTGAATGGCATTTCTAATATACATTCATTTGAAATGAAAATATATAGCAAACCTTTTACATTTACTGAACGAAAATTATCATATACAATTTACCCGCATTTTAAAATCTATGATTTAAAGCGGTTGGATTTTTTTAATTCAGAAAAACTTTAAAACATTTAACGTCCCGTTTCAAACGAAATCTCACTATTTGAGGAAATTCCAACCATATTCGCCATCATTCTTTTTCAGTATTTTTTCCTTTGCATTAAATAGTTACTAACTTCCTTACTATACCCGTTGTGCTTGTATATTTCGGTAATTGTGCTTTCTTTTTACCCTTTTATGGGAGAAATAGTTCCCAAAAGGCTACGTGATAAAGTTCTAATAGCTGTGATTAAAAGCGTTTAGACGGCTAGACAAGTGCTAAGTATTTAACAAAAATTACAAGTACTGGATCAATTAAAAACCATGTTATGAGGCGAAGTAACACGGAGATAGGAAGGATAAGAGTCTTGTATTTATATGATAAAACATAGAGAAAACGGAATTTGTGTGTAAGAATTTCGATTACCTCAGCAAAAAAAAAAATGTCTCAGCTTCATGATGAAGTGTTTAGATAGGTGTTAACACAATGAGTATGAAACAAACAGAGACTGAAGAAAGAAAGAAAGAAAGAAAGAAAGAGAAATATTATGTGTAGATGAAAGTCTATAAATATCAGAAATAGGGTAAATAAGAAAGAATGAATTGTTACAGTATTTTTAGCATTGTATGTTACTGTTATATATTTATGTTTATAATAGTTGTACATTTGTTTTTAAGTTATAAGCAAAGTACATAAGCACTTTTACATTAGGATTATGAATATACGCATTCTTTTTTTCTTTCATCAAGATCCACAACATGTGGTCGTTCTTTGTCGAGGACTGAAACAGTGACAAATCTCTATCAAAACAGAATAATCCCCACCTGAAACACATTTACAGAAATTCAATGTAAAAAGTTAACTACGACGATAAGACATTATCATTCCAAACACTCTTCTGATTATAGGTTTGTTTTTTTCTTATCACTATATTTGGACCGATCCACTCACCAGGCTTCTTTAGATGTCTTTTTCTGTAGAAAAAGACAATGAATAGAAAATAACCAGTGGCTAATAGTTATTTATTATGTATTCCTCAGTTTTGGATCAAAGCCAAAAATATGAAACATTCAATGAGAATTGAACTCACTCATAACGGCCTGCGAGCCTAGTTTACAGATATTCCTCTGTCGATTTTTCATCTTACGCGAGGTCCCCAAACTAATAGGAAATTTCCGCATTGATTTGTTTTCTTTATTCAACCGAAAGACTTCGAAAGCATCTCGATATATAAATTAGAAATACAATTTTATTCACCTCTTTTACTAACTGAGTACGGAAACTTCTGGGTTACTCAAGTTTGTGTAAATTAGCCGAGTCGGTCGTTTTTATTATGTTGACAGCGTTTTGAAGATAAGAAATTATTTTCAAATGTCTCTAGAAAAGTTATAAATTTTGTTATCACTTTATTATAGAAAAAGCTGTAAGTTGTCAAACATATATTATCATTCATATAAAAGATAAATGATTATATCAATATTTATTAATTATTAAAGATATTACCGAAATTGCAAAGTACATCAAAATAAGAAGTTAGGAATAAAAATGTGAATAGAATGCTCTTAAAGTAAAACAGTTTTCTCATATTCGCAAACACGATACAATTAAATAAAGATCATGAATCGATAAAAAAGACATCGTCAAAGGCTTTTAATTAATCTGTTAAAAGACATGGAGCCACAGAAATATAGCACAAAGCTTCAGTGGGTGAATAGGGAAGTGTAGATCATCACTAGATTTTTATTAATCTAGCTCGTCTCATTTTCTGATCCATTAGTTATACAATGTTCCTTTCACCATAATACCATGAGCTGAAACTATTCGTTTATTACTAATACTAAAATATTGTAATTTCTTAATGTAAACTTTTAATCCATGAAAAAGTGTTTATTTTGGAGTAGAAGTGAAATGATTCTTGACTGATTATGGAGAAATCATGTGTTTTGCCAATTCCAATAATTCTGCTACAACGGAAGAAGAAGAATTTAACCTGCAGGAAGTCCCTATGGCGTCCTTACTTGTCTGCGACATTGTTGTAAACTAGTTCGAACTTTTGTCGCGCTATTACGCCCACTTTCGGACTAATATCTTTGGGGAAAGTATAACAAAAACCCTCACCCCCATGCTGTGGGTTGATTAGTACCTCTTTTGTTCTTCTATAAGGATGAGAAAAAATAACCCGCGAAAACTGATGTCTTCAAATAAAGAAAGCCAATCAATTTAAACTGGAAAGTGCCAATGTGTGTGTGTGTGTGTGTGTGTGAGTGTGTGTTTGTGTGTGTGTGCGCGTAAAACGTAAAGCATTTGCACACTATTCTCGCAAAACTCCTTCTTTCAGGTGCTTAAAACATTTCTTCATGCTATGCTGTTTGAAGAGCTCAGACGAATTGCAGCAAGGAAACTTCCTCTATCTTCATTCTATGCCTGAATGAAGCAGGATCGATCAACTATAGAACCTATTTTTCTATTGCTGGAATTCAGATCGCTCTTAATAAGTTTATAACATTTAACATACAAACTCTAAACAAAATAAAACTACAACGTAAGACTTACAGACGTTCTCACTCATATCCTGAATAATAAAAATTTTGTAAAGGTTAGAAGTAAGTTTGTGTCTATTGCTTGCATTGAGAAATTTATAATTTGCAGGCTTGAATACACGGAGAAGAGCAGCTATTTGTGGAGACATTTCTATTACTCTCTCTCTCTCTCTCTCTCTCTCTCTCTCTCTCTCTCTCTCTCTCTATCTATCTATCTATCTATTCGAGGTTCATTCAGTAAATAAACCGAGTTTTGCCAAAAGAGATGTCAATAGAAAGCATTGCTCATAATTGCAACTTTTCAAGGAAATCGATAGTGATTGGTCCTTTCATGTCCCAGAATACAGTCAACATTACCTTCTTTACTGACCGTTGCGCACACAACTTTTTTTACCGGAGAGTCAGTGTGTTTCCACTTCATAGATACTTTTTCTTTGTAGCAAATCCATGTTTAGCCCATTGGTAAACATTTTTGACTCTATTCACATCTCACTTTCTTCTGTAAATTTCACATACTTTTCACTTTTTAATCACGAAAGATTTGATGACCCGCTTCCTTTTATGCATGTATCTCTCTGTTTGAGATGCTACTTTTTTGTGGAGCCTCAAAGCAAATGTTTCTCTGAGATTAAAATAATGTCTGCTTTAAAGCAATTCCAAATACTGAAGAGTTTACACTTAAAGAATTCTGAATTTTTAAAAAATATCCTTTTATTTATTGAGTGGACCTTGTACATTGTTGTATATTGTCCTATAAACGGAAGTATCATTTTGGTCATGTTTGATTGGTTGTAATAAAAAGGCGGAAGTTGTTATCCCACAATCTTGGGTCCTACTGGATTTCATTGTTTTTGTTATTCGCAAGTTCTCTACTCAATGTCAAAAGAATAACATAAAAACATGAACTGTTGTGTGAAATTCCTTTTATGGGTCCAACAATTTAACACATTTGTCGCATTTGTTTCTCTCAAGATTATTTAAACCTTTTCTCATCCTCCTTAAAATTTCAAAATTGAAAATAAATTCATTTTTAAGCCGGAAACTTTTTTTACTTCCAAACTTTTTTTTTATCGACAAATATTATGATAAAAAAGTTTGGAATATTCCTATTAGTGATTCCGGTTGAAACGGCATTGATTTAGGCACTTTTTAAATCATTAACTCATTAAATCATTAATTATTTTTTATGGTTGATAATGTGAAATTAGAACTATTGGGTGAAGTGATAAATAAATTTCGTTTTAATAAAGTATAATCTATTCATAAATAATTCAACAATGAATTAATTTAAAACAAAAATATATTTGCCGTTATTTTGAATCACTTCTTGCCGTTTATCACGTTGCTTAGTGATTTCCCTCCAGTAAAATCCTGCAAGTTTCGTGTTGAAGTTTTCCACGAACGTTTTAATCTGATCTTCTTGTAAACATTTTTCGTCATTCAGATCATTTTGTAGAAAATGAAAACGATCGCAATTACTTACTGCAAGGTATGGTGAATATGGTGGATGAGATAGAACTGACCAGTGTAAATCCCTTTTTTTCCTGTGGAATTCTGGATGAATGTGATCTTGTGTTATCAAGGATAATCAATGGTTCTCCTATTGATGAATGCAGTGCGTTTTCTTCGAAGATTTTTACGTACATGTTGCAGCTGTTGAGAGAATAAGTCAGCGATGAGTATCGTGTACTGCGATTTAAAATCTCAAAATGAATAACATCGTGGTGATCTCCGTCTTTGTCAATTCACTGTCTTTTGCGATAAACTTTGTCATAAAAAGCACATTTTCCCACTTGTAATGATCATTTATCTGCCTTGAAAGAAGACTTGTCGCTTTGAATATGCAATCTTCCTTATTCTTCTTACTAAGAATATGAGAAAACCAATCGCTAAGCTTGCACACTTTTCATAACTTTTCCAAATGGCAGATGGTAAAGAGGAATGTATTGACGTCAAGTACTAATTCTTGAGTACTCTTTTGGTGATTCTCTAAAAGAGCTTCTTGATAGAGGTCTGATGAGCTAATGTCCTGGTCTGAGTTCCTTTCTCAATGGTGAATCACCAGAACGAAACTTTAAAAAACATTTTCGGACTGAGTGAATTTGGTCAAAATTATTACACATTTTCTGAGCAGTTTCTGTTGTGTCTTTGTTATTCTTAAACTGCGATGATATTACATGTTGATTATATGAACTTTCACTTCCTTCATATTAAGTACGTGAGATCATAAGTGAAATTAAAATACCCACCTGTTCACTATTGAAATATGAATGAAAGATTAAGGTGTACATTAATCATATAATTTTCGATTGTGTTTGAAACATTACTGGATAGAAATGACTACTTACTAAAATTTACAGAAATTATTTATGTCTCAACAGGAGATAGTAATATTCTTACTCATATATGTAATT
Organism: Sepioteuthis lessoniana; assembly: GCA_963585895.1. Lineage (NCBI taxonomy): Eukaryota > Metazoa > Mollusca > Cephalopoda > Myopsida > Loliginidae > Sepioteuthis > Sepioteuthis lessoniana. Next base: position 119,703,040 of record OY757916.1, read on the forward strand.
TTTATTTGCAACAGTATCCTTGTCTTTATCACAGGTCACCGAGTGTAATGTAAAATACACACGAAAATAAAATGAAGTTTTACCTTCTACATTTCCAGGTGAAATAGGAAAATGAAGAGGGTCGAAAAGTAGAGTAACCAAAGGGTGAATGAGAAAATAAAGATGAGCAAAGGCATACAAAAGAACTATTGTATTATCTTGCCTCAGATTATTTTGACTGAAACAAGACCAGGAAATATGGGGACCTAAATGTGAATAGGAATATAAAGATGAGCAAAGTCATACAAAAGAACTATTGTATTATCTTGCCTCAGATTATTTTGACTGAAAAAAGACCAGGAAATATAGGGACCTAAATGTGAATAGGAATATAAAGATGAGCAAAGTCATACAAAAGAACTATTGTATTATCATGCCTCAGATTATTTTGACTGAAACAAGACCAGGAAATATGGGGACCTAAATGTGAATAGGAATATAAAGATGAGAAAAGTCATACAAAAGAACTATTGTATTATCTTGCCTCAGATTATTTTGACTGAAACAAGACCAGGAAATATGGGGACCTAAATGTGAATAGGAATATAAAGATGAGCAAAGTCATACAAAAGAACTATTGTATTATTTTGCCTCAGATTATTTTGACTGAAACAAGACCAGGAAATATGGGGACCTAAATGTGAATAGGAATATAAAGATGAGCAAAGTCATACAAAAGAACTATTGTATTATCTTGCCTCAGATTATTTTGACTGAAACAAGACCAGGAAATATGGGGACCTAAATGTGAATAGGAATATAAAGATGAGCAAAGTCATACAAAAGAACTATTGTATTATCTTGCCTCAGATTATTTTGACTGAAACAAGACCAGGAAATATAGGGACCTAAATGTGAATAGGAATATAAAGATGAGCAAAGTCATACAAAAAGCTATAGTATTATCTTGCCTCAGATTATTTTGACTGAAACAAGACCAGGAAATATAGGGACCTAAATGTGAATAGGAATATAAAGATGAGCATAGTCATACAAAAAACTATAGTTGTATCTTGCGTCAGATTATTTGGACTGAAACAAGACCAGGAAATATGGGGGCCTAAATGTGAATAGGAATATAAAGATGAGCAATGTCATACAAAAAACTATAGTAGTATCGTGCCTCAGATTATTTTGACTGAAACAAGACCAGGAAATATGGGGACCTAAATGTCAATAGGTATATAAAGACGAGCAAATCATACAAAAAACTATTGTAGTATCTTGCCTCAGATTATTTTGACTGAAACAAGACCAGGAAATATGGGGACCTAAATATGAATAGGAAAATAAAGATGAGCAAAGTCATACAAAGAACTATTGTATTATCTTGCCTCAGATTATTTTGACTGAAACAAGACCAGGAAATATGGGGACCTAAATGTGAATAGGTATATAAAGATGTGCAAAGTCATATAAAGAACTATAGTAGTGCCTTGCCAAAGATTATTTTGACTGAAACAAGACAAGGAAATATAGGGACCTAAATGTGAATAGGAATATAAAGATCAGCATAGTCATACAAAAAACTATAGTTGTATCTTGCGTCAGATTATTTGGACTGAAACAAGACCAGGAAATATGGGGGCCTAAATGTGAATAGGAATATAAAGATGAGCAATGTCATACAAAAAACTATAGTAGTATCTTGCGTCAATTAATTGGACAGAAACAAGACCAGGAAATATAGGAACCTAAATGTCAATAGGTATATAAAGATGAGCAAAGTCATACAAAAAACTATTATAGTATCTTGCCTCAGATTATTTTGACTGAAACAAGACCAGGAAATATGGGGACCTAAGTATGAATAGGAAAATAAAGATGAGCAAAGTCATACAAAAAACTATAGTAGTATCTTGCCTCAGATTATTTTTACTGAAACAAGACCAGGAAATATTGGGACCTAAATGTGAATAGCAATATAAAGATGAGCAATGTCATACAAAAGAACTATTGTATTATCTTGCGTCAGATTATTTTGATTGAAACAAGACCAGGAAATATAGGGACCTAAATGTGAATAGGTATATAAAGATGAGCAAAGTCATAAAAAAGAACTATTGTATTCTCTTGCCTCCGATTATTTTGACTGAAACAAGACCAGGAAATATAGGGACATAAATGTGAATAGGAATATAAAGATGAGCAAAGTCATACAAAAAACTACAGTAGTATCTTGCGTCAGATTATTTTGACTGAAACAAGACCAGGAAATATTGGGACCTAATGTGAATCGGAATATAAAGATAAGCAAACTCATACAAAAAAACTACAGTAGTATCTTGCCTCAGATTATTTTGACTGAAACAAGACCAGGAAATATTGGGACCTAAATGTGAATAAGAATATAAAGATAAGCAAAGTCATACAAAGAACTATAGTAGTATCTTGCCTCAGATTATTTTGACTGAAAAAGGACCAGGAAATATAGGGACCTAAATGTGAATAGGAATATAAAGATGAGCAAAGTCATACAAAAGAACTATTGTATTATCTTGCCTCAGATTATTTTTACTGAATAAAGACCAGCAAATATGGGGACCTAAATGTGAAACGGAATATAAAGATGAGCAAAATCTTACAAAAAACTATAGTATTATCTTGCCTCAGATTATTTTTACTGAAACAAGACCAGGAAATATTGGGACTAGATGTGAATAGGAATATAAAGATGAGCAAAGTCATAAAAAAAAATATAGTATTATCTTGCCTCAGATTATTTGGACTGAAACAAGACCAGGAAATATAGGGACCTAAATGTGAATAGGAATATAAAGATGAGCAAAGTCTTACAAAAAACTATAGTATTATCTTGCCTCCGATTATTTTTACTGAAACAAGACCAGGAAATATAGGGACCTAAATGTGAATAGGAATATAAAGATGAGCAAAGTCATACAAAAAACTACAGTAGTATCTTGCGTCAGATTATTTTGACTGAAACAAGACCAGGAAATATTGGGACCTAATGTGAATCGGAATATAAAGATAAGCAAACTCATACAAAAAAACTACAGTAGTATCTTGCCTCAGATTATTTTGACTGAAACAAGACCAGGAAATATTGGGACCTAAATGTGAATAAGAATATAAAGATAAGCAAAGTCATACAAAGAACTATAGTAGTATCTTGCCTCAGATTATTTTGACTGAAAAAGGACCAGGAAATATAGGGACCTAAATGTGAATAGGAATATAAAGATGAGCAAAGTCATACAAAAGAACTATTGTATTATCTTGCCTCAGATTATTTTTACTGAATAAAGACCAGCAAATATGGGGACCTAAATGTGAAACGGAATATAAAGATGAGCAAAATCTTACAAAAAACTATAGTATTATCTTGCCTCAGATTATTTTTACTGAAACAAGACCAGGAAATATTGGGACTAGATGTGAATAGGAATATAAAGATGAGCAAAGTCATAAAAAAAAATATAGTATTATCTTGCCTCAGATTATTTGGACTGAAACAAGACCAGGAAATATAGGGACCTAAATGTGAATAGGAATATAAAGATGAGCAAAGTCTTACAAAAAACTATAGTATTATCTTGCCTCAGATTATTTTTACTGAAACAAGACCAGGAAATATAGGGACCTAAATGTGAATAGGAATATAAAGATGAGCAAAGTCATACAAAAAACTATAGTAGTATCTTGCCTCAGATTATTTTGACTGAAACAAGACCAGGAAATATAGGGACCTAAATATGAATAGGAATATAAAGATGAGCAAAGTCATACAAAAGAACTATTGTATTATCTTGCGTCAGATTATTTTGACTGAAACAAGACCAGGAAATATAGGGACCTAAATGTGAATAGGAATATAAAGATGAGCAAAGTCATACAAAAAACTATAGTAGTATCTTGCCTCAGATTATTTTGACTGAAACGAGACCAGGAAATATAGGGACATAAATGTGAATAGGAATATAAAGATGGGCAATGTCATACAAAAAACTATAGTAGTATCTTGCGTCAATTAATTGGACAGAAACAAGACCAGGAAATATAGGAACCTAAATGTCAATAGGTATATAAAGATGAGCAAAGTCATACAAAAAACTATTGTAGTATCTTGCCTCAGATTATTTTGACTGAAACAAGACCAGGAAATATGGGGACCTAAGTATGAATAGGAAAATAAAGATGAGCAAAGTCATACAAAAAACTATAGTAGTATCTTGCCTCAGATTATTTTGACTGAAACAAGACCAGGAAATATGGGGACCTAAATGTGAATAAGAAAATAAAGATGAGCAAAGTCATACAAAAAACTATAGTAGTATCTTGCCTCAGATTATTTTGACTGAAAGAAGACCAGGAAATATGGGGACCTAAATCTGAATAGGTATATAAAGATGAGCAAAGTCATACAAAAAACTATTGTAGTATCTTGCCTCAGATTATTTTGACTGAAACAAGACCAGGAAATATAGGGACCTAAATGTGAATAGGAATATGAAGATGAGCGAAGTCATACAAAAGAACTATTGTATTATCTTGCCTCAGATTATTTTGACTGAAACAAGACCAGAAAAAATAGGGACCTAATGTGAATAGGAATATATAGATGAGCAAAATCATACAAAAAACTATAGTATTATCTTGCCTAAGATTATTTTGACTTAAACAAGACCAGGAAATATAGGGACCTAAAAATGAATAGGAATATAAAGATGAGGAAAGTCATACAAAAGAACTATTGTATTATCTTACCTCAGATTATTTTGACTGAAACAAGACCAGGAAATATAGGGACGTAAATGTGAATAGGGATATAAAGATGAGCAAAGTCATACAAAAAACTATAGTAGTATCTTGCCTCAGATTATTTTGACTGAAACAAGACCAGGAAATATTGGGACCTAAATGGGAATAGGAATATAAAGATGAGGAAAGTCATACAAAAAACTATAGTAGTATCTTGCCTCAGATTATTTTGACTGAAACAAGACCAGGAAATATAGGGACCTAAATGTGAATAGGAATATAAAGTTCAGCAAAGTCATACAAAGAACTATAGTAGTATCTTACCTCAGATTATTTTGTCTGAAACAAGACCAGGAAATATAGAGACCTAAATGTGAATAGGAATATAAAGATGAGCAAAGTCATACAAAAAACTATAGTATTATCTGGCCTCAGATTATTTTGACTGAAACAAGACCAGGAAATATAGGGACCTAAATGTGAATAGGTATATAAAGATGAGCAAAGTCATGAAAAAGAACTATTGTATTCTCTTGCCTCCGATTATTTTGACTGAAACAAGACCAGGAAATATAGGGACATAAATGTGAATAGGAATATAAAGATGAGCAAAGTCATACAAAAAACTACAGTAGTATCTTGCGTCAGATTATTTTGACTGAAACAAGACCAGGAAATATAGGGACATAAATGTGAATAGGAATATAAAGATGAGCAAAGTCATAAAAAAAACTATAGTAGTATCTTGCCTCAGATTATTTTGACTGAAACAAGACCAGGAAATATAGGGACCAAAATGTGAATAGGAAAATAAAGATGAACAAAGTCATACAAAAAACTATAGCATTATCTTGCCTCAGATCATTTTGACTGAAACAAGACCAGGAAATATAGGGACAAAAATGTGAATAGGAATATAAAGATGAGCAAAGTCATACAAAAAAACTATAGTATTATCTTGCGTCAGATTATTTTGACTTAAACAAGACCAGGAAATATTGGGACCTAATGTGAATCGGAATATAAAGATAAGCAAACTCATACAAAAAACTACAGTAGTATCTTGCCTCAGATTATTTTGACTGAAACAAGACCAGGAAATATAAAGACCTAAATGTGAATAGGAATATAAAGATGAGCAAAGTCATACAAAAGAACTATTGTATTATCTTGCCTCAGATTATTTTTACTGAATAAAGACCAGGAAATATGGGGACCTAAATGTGAAACGGAATATAAAGATGAGCAAAGTCTTACAAAAAACTATAGTATTATCTTGCCTCAGATTATTTTGACTGAAACAAGACCAGGAAATATTGGGACCTAAATGGGAATAGTAATATAAAGATGAGGAAAGTCATACAAAAAACTATAGTAGTATCTTGCCTCAGATTATTTTGACTGAAAGAAGACCAGGAAATATGGGGACCTAAATCTGAATAGGTATATAAAGATGAGCAAAGTCATACAAAAAACTATTGTAGTATCTTGCCTCAGATTATTTTAACTGAAACAAGACCAGGAAATATAGGGACCTAAATGTGAATAGGAATATGAAGATGAGCGAAGTCATACAAAAGAACTATTGTATTATCTTGCCTCAGATTATTTTGACTGAAACAAGACCAGGAAATATAGGGACATAATTGTGAATAGGAATATAAAGATGAGCAAAGTCATACAAAAAACTATAGTAGTATCTTGCCTCAGATTATTTTGACTGAAACGAGACCAGGAAATATAGGGACCTAAATGTGAATAGGAATATAAAGATGAGCAAAGTCATACAAAAAACTATAGTAGTATCTTGCCTCAGATTATTTTGACTGAAACAAGACCAGGAAATATAGAGTCCTAAATGTGAATAGGAATATAAAGATGAGCAAAGTCATACAAAAAACTATAGTATTATCTTGCCTCAGATTATTTTGACTGAAACAAGACCGGGAAATATAGGGACCTAAATGTGAATAGGAATATAAAGATGAGCAAAGTCATACAAAAGAACTATCGTATTATCTTGCGTCAGATTATTTTGACTGAAACAAGACCAGGAAATATAGGGACCTAAATGTGAATAGGTATATAAAGATGAGCAAAGTCATAAAAAAGAACTATTGTATTCTCTTGCCTCCGATTATTTTGACTGAAAAAAGACCAGGAAATATAGGGACATAAATGTGAATAGGAATATAAAGATGAGCAAAGTCATAAAAAAAACTACAGTAGTATCTTGCGTCAGATTATTTTGACTGAAACAAGACCAGGAAATATAGAGTCCTAAATGTGAATAGGAATATAAAGATGAGCAAAGTCATACAAAAAACTATAGTATTATCTGGCCTCAGATTATTTTGACTGAAACAACACCAGGAAATATAGGACCTAAATGTGAATAGGAATATAAAGATGAGCAAAGTCATACAAAAGAACTATTGTATTATCTTGCCTAAGATTATTTTTACTGAAAAAAGACCAGAAAATATAGGGACCTAAATGTGAATAGGAATATAAAGATGAGCAAAGTCATACAAAAGAACTATTGTATTATCTTGCCTAAGATTATTTTTACTGAAAAAAGACCAGAAAATATAGGGACCTAAATGTGAATAGGAATATAAAGATGAGCAAAGTCTTACAAAAAACTATAGTATTATCTTGCCTCAGGTTATTTTTACTGAAACAAGACCAGGAAATATTGGGACCTAAATGTGAATAGCAATATAAAGATGAGCAATGTCATACAAAAGAACTATTGTATTATCTTGCGTCAGATTATTTTGACTGAAACAAGACCAGGAAATATAGGGACCTAAATGTGAATAGGTATATAAAGATGAGCAAAGTCATAAAAAAGAACTATTGTATTCTCTTGCCTCCGATTATTTTGACTGAAACAAGACCAGGAAATATAGGGACATAAATGTGAATAGGAATATAAAGATGAGCAAAGTCATACAAAAAACTACAGTAGTATCTTGCGTCAGATTATTTTGACTGAAACAAGACCAGGAAATATTGGGACCTTAATGTGAATAGGAATATAAAGATGAGCAAAGTCATAAAAAAAACTATAGTAGTATCTTGCCTCAGATTATTTTGACTGAAGCAAGACCAGGAAATATAGGGACCTAAATGTGAATAGGAATATAAAGATGAACAAAGTCATACAAAAAAATATAGTATTATCTTGCCTCAGATTATTTGGACTGAAACAAGACCAGGAAATATAGGGACCTAAATGTGAATAGGAATATAAAGATGAGCAAAGTCTTACAAAAAACTATAGTATTATCGTGCGTCAGATTATTTTTACTGAAACAAGACCAGGAAATACAGGGACCTAAATGTGAATAGGAATATAAAGATGAGCAAAGTCATACAAAAAACTATAGTAGTATCTTGCCTCAGATTATTTTGACTGAAACAAGACCAGGAAATATAGGGACCTAAATATGTATAGGAATATAAAGATGAGCAAAGTCATACAAAAGAACTATTGTATTATCTTGCGTCAGATTATTTTGACTTAAACAAGACCAGGAAATATAGGGACCTAAATGTGAATAGGAATATAAAGATGAGCAAAGTCATAAAAAAAACTATAGTAGTATCTTGCCTCAGATTATTTTGACTGAAACACGACCAGGAAATATAGGGACATAAATGTGAATAGGAATATAAAGATGAGCAAAGTCATACAAAAAACTATAGTAGTATCTTGCCTCAGATTATTTTGACTGAAACGAGACCAGGAAATATAGGGACATAAATGTGAATAGGAATATAAAGATGAGCAAAGTCATACAAAAAACTATAGTAGTATCTTGCCTCAGATTATTTTGACTGAAACGAGACCAGGAAATATAGGGGCCTAAATGTGAATAGGAATATAAAGATGAGCAAAGTCATACAAAAAACTATAGTAGTACCTTGCCTCAGATTATTTTGACTGAAACAAGACCAGGAAATTTAGGGTCCTAAATGTGAATAGGAATATAAAGATGAGCAAATCATACAAAAAACTATAGTAGTATCTTGCGTCAGATTATTTTTACTGAAACAAGACCAGGAAATATTGGGACCTAAATGTGAATAGCAATATAAAGATGAGCAATGTCATACAAAAGAACTATTGTATTATCTTGCGTCAGATTATTTTGACTGAAACAAGACCAGGAAATATAGGGACCTAAATGTGAATAGGTATATAAAGATGAGCAAAGTCATAAAAAAGAACTATTGTATTCTCTTGCCTCCGATTATTTTGACTGAAACAAGACCAGGAAATATAGGGACATAAATGTGAATAGGAATATAAAGATGAGCAAAGTCATACAAAAAACTACAGTAGTATCTTGCGTCAGATTATTTTGACTGAAACAAGACCAGGAAATATTGGGACCTTAATGTGAATAGGAATATAAAGATGAGCAAAGTCATAAAAAAAACTATAGTAGTATCTTGCCTCAGATTATTTTGACTGAAGCAAGACCAGGAAATATAGGGACCTAAATGTGAATAGGAATATAAAGATGAACAAAGTCATACAAAAAAATATAGTATTATCTTGCCTCAGATTATTTGGACTGAAACAAGACCAGGAAATATAGGGACCTAAATGTGAATAGGAATATAAAGATGAGCAAAGTCTTACAAAAAACTATAGTATTATCTTGCGTCAGATTATTTTTACTGAAACAAGACCAGGAAATACAGGGACCTAAATGTGAATAGGAATATAAAGATGAGCAAAGTCATACAAAAAACTATAGTAGTATCTTGCCTCAGATTATTTTGACTGAAACAAGACCAGGAAATATAGGGACCTAAATATGTATAGGAATATAAAGATGAGCAAAGTCATACAAAAGAACTATTGTATTATCTTGCGTCAGATTATTTTGACTTAAACAAGACCAGGAAATATAGGGACCTAAATGTGAATAGGAATATAAAGATGAGCAAAGTCATAAAAAAACTATAGTAGTATCTTGCCTCAGATTATTTTGACTGAAACACGACCAGGAAATATAGGGACATAAATGTGAATAGGAATATAAAGATGAGCAAAGTCATACAAAAAACTATAGTAGTATCTTGCCTCAGATTATTTTGACTGAAACGAGACCAGGAAATATAGGGACATAAATGTGAATAGGAATATAAAGATGAGCAAAGTCATACAAAAAACTATAGTAGTATCTTGCCTCAGATTATTTTGACTGAAACGAGACCAGGAAATATAGGGGCCTAAATGTGAATAGGAATATAAAGATGAGCAAAGTCATACAAAAAACTATAGTAGTACCTTGCCTCAGATTATTTTGACTGAAACAAGACCAGGAAATTTAGGGTCCTAAATGTGAATAGGAATATAAAGATGAGCAAATCATACAAAAAACTATAGTAGTATCTTGCGTCAGATTATTTTGACTGAACCAAGACCAGGAAATATAGGGACCTAAATGTGAATAGGAATATAAAGATGAACAAAGTCATACAAAAAACTATAGTAGTATCTTGCCTCAGATTATTTTGACTGAAAAGGGACCAGGAAATATAGGGACCTAAATGTGAATAGGAATATAAAGATGAGCAAAGTCATACAAAAAGCTATAGTATTATCTTGCCTCAGATTATTTTGACTGAAACAAGACCAGGAAATATAGGGAACTAAATCTGAATAGGAATATAAAGATGAGCAAAGTCATACAAATAACTATAGTAGTAACTTGCCTCAGACTATTTTGACTGAAAGAAGACCAGGAAATATAGGGACATAAATGTGAATAGGAATATAAAGATGAGCAAAGTCATACAAACAACTATAGTAGTATCTTGCCTCAGATTATTTTGACTGAAACAAGACCAGGAAATATAGGGACCTAAATGTGAATAGGAATATAAAGATGAGCAAAGTCACTCAAAGAAACTATTGTATTATCTTACCTCAGATTATTTTGACTGAAGAAAGACTAGGAAATATGGGGACCTAAATGTGAATAGGAATATAAAGATGAGCAAAGTCATACAAAAAACTATAGTATAATCTTTCCTCAGATTATTTTGACTGAAACAAGACCAGGAAAAATTGGGACCTAAATGTGAATAGCAATATAAAGAAGAGCAACGTCATACAAAAGAACTATTGCATTATCTTGCGTCAGATTCTTTTGACTGAAACAAGACCAGGAAATATAGGGACCTAAATGTGAATAGGAATATAAAGATTAACAAAGTCATACAAAAGAAGTGTTGTATTATCTTGCGTCAGATTATTTTGACTGAAACAAGACCAGGAAATATTGGGACCTAAATGTGAATAGGAATATAAAGATGAGCAAAGTCATACAAAAAACTATAGTAGTATCTTGCCTCAGATTATTTTGACTGAAACAAGACCAGGAAATATTGGGACCTAAATGTGAATAGGAATATAAAGATGAGCAAAGTCATACAAAAAACTATTATATTTTCTTACCTCAGATTATTTTGACTGAAACAAGACCAGGAAATATTGGGACCTAAATGTGAATAGGAATATAAAGATGAGCAAAGTCATACAAAAAACTATAGTAGTATATTGCCTCAGATTATTTTGACTGAAACAAGACCAGGAAATATAGGGACCTATATGTGAATAGGATTATAAAGATGAGCAAAGTCATACAAAAAACTATAGTATTATCTTGCCTCAGATTATTTTGACTGAAACAAGACCAGGAGATATAGGGACCTAAATGTGAATAGGAATATAAAGATGAGCAAAGTCATACAAAAAACTATAGTATTATCTTGCCTCAGATTATTTTACTGAAACAAGACCAGGAAATATTGGGACCTAAATGTGAATAGGAATATAAAGATGAGCAAAGTCATACAAAAAACTATAGTAGTATCTTGCCTCAGATTATTTTGACTGAAAAGGGACCAGGAAATATAGGGACCTAAATGTGAATAGGAATATAAAGATGAGCAAAATCATACAAAAAGCTATAGTATTATCTTGCCTCAGATTATTTTGACTGAAACAAGACCAGGAAATATAGGGAACTAAATGTGAATAGGAATATAAAGATGAGCAAAGTCATACAAAAAACTATAGTATTATCTTGCTTCAGATTATTTTGACTGAAAGAAGACCAGCAAATATAGGGACCTGAATGTGAATAGGAATATAAAGATGAGCAAAGTCATAGAAAGAACTATAGTAGTATCTTGCCTCAGATTATTTTGACTGAAACAAGACCAGGAAATATAGGGACCTAAATGTGAATAGGAATATAAAGATGAGCAAAGTCATACAAAAAACTATAGTAGTATCTTGCCTCAGATTATTTTGACTGAAAAGGGACCAGGAAATATAGGGACCTAAATGTGAATAGGAATATAAAGATGAGCAAAGTCATACAAAAAGCTATAGTATTATCTTGCCTCAGATTATTTTGACTGAAACAAGACCAGGAAATATAGGGAACTAAATGTGAATAGGAATATAAAGATGAGCAAAGTCATACAAAAAACTATAGTATTATCTTGCTTCAGATTATTTTGACTGAAAGAAGACCAGCAAATATAGGGACCTGAATGTGAATAGGAATATAAAGATGAGCAATGTCATACAAAAAACTATTGTAGTATCTTGCCTCAGAATTTTTTCCCAAGCAGTGGTCCTTTCCATAATCCTATATGGATACACCACATGGACACTGACTAAGGGTACAGTGAAAAAGCTCTGCGGCAATTGCACTAGAATGCTACGAGCTATAATGAACAAATCCTGGAAGCAACATCACAAAACAGCCACCAACCTCCCATCTCTAAAACCATCCAAATCAGATGAACAAGATATGCAAGACACTGCTGGAGAAATAAGGCGTAACTCATAAGTGATGTCTCCATCGGACTTGATCACACGGACGAACAGGGGATTGATGACAAGCAAGAACTTATTTACAACAGTTCTGTATAGACACAGGATGTAGACTCGAGGACCTGTCGAATGCGATGGACGATAAAGAAGAATAATGTGTGTGTGTGTCAGAGAGAGAGAGAGAGAGAGAGAGAGAGAGAGAGAAAGATTTAGTGAATCCATGATAGCGGCACGATATATATATATATATATGTATATATATATATATATATATATATATATATATATATATATATATATATTGTCCTTCTACAAGGATAGCTTTGGCATTAAATAACGTGGGGGTGAATTTCCCTGCTGACTTGCGGCATCGAAGTGTGTCGAAATCAAAACTTTCAATAACATTCACTTTCGGACAAATAACCTTGGGAAAGATATAAAACACCTTACACCCTCCCCCAGCTATATGTTAAAAAGTATCACCGTTGTTCTTCAAAAAGAATGCAGTTGGCATTAAATAATCCATGAAGATTGATCGGCTTTTGATCAAAGAAACCCAACTAAATAATCCACGTAGGTTGAGGTAGCATTAAACGAAGAAACCAAACCAATTTAAACTATATTACATTAAAACACTAACATGCATAAATCCTCACCCTTTGACTCTCTCTCTCTCTCTCTCTCTCTCTCTCTCTCTCTCTCTCTCACACACACACACACACACACACACACACATATATATATTACGCCACTTAAACCCATACACTAATTACTACCCAGAGTACTTCAGATCCACAAACTGTTTTTCAGAGAAAGAAAAGAAAAAGTAAAAAGAGTGTCCTCTATTTCGTATTAGAGAATTTTGATGTAGCCGTATAATTTGAGTTGCACCTCTTCCCATGTGACGTGTGTATATCTTTTTTTGTTTTCCATGCAAATCATTTTGCTCTTCTTTTTTTTCTTTCTCAGTACCAGTTTCTTTAATCGGTTTCTCCATCAGAATTTCCTCAAAGTTTTTTCAAAAGTATTCTTCCTTTTTCTTTTCTTTTAATCAGGTGTAGATTAAGAATTTACACCGGTCACTGAAACCAATCCTACATAAGACATTTCTCGCTCATCTAAGATGTTTCACCAATCCCATCTTTAAAAAAAATTTGTAAAAGTTGAGATTTCCAAGATTTCGAACACTGAGCTAAAAATATTTTTACCGGTGTAAATAAATAAAAATATACTTAGACGTTTCGCGTAACCTATAAGATCGTTCGGGTGCTATGTAGAGTAATTCCCCTTCTGAGTATTTCTCAGCATTTCAAAGTTTTTTGAGAATATTATTTTTTCTCTCTAAGTATTTATTAACCAGCCCACTCTATTGCCCAGGAAAGATGTGACACAATTTTGTATTTATTCAGGAACAATAGAGAGGGCTTAAGAATAATCGTGGTGCAAAGGTCAATCTGAAAATTCGGCATAAATTTAAATTCAGGATTCATAAGATATCTAAGTAGAATTCTTTTTTTTTTCAAATGAAATTTCTTTTAATAGTGAGACATCTGAAGATCGTGGTGAGAGTTTTAGTCACCCCTTAGAAAAATTTTCCCGTATTACGAATTTAGTTTGAAGTCTTCAGCAATCACTAAACTGTTTCTCTATGGCTTTATGATGCTGATTGTACATCTTGAAGTATGATCCTCCAACCATTTTTGTTTTTGTGTGCAGAATGCAATGAATGCAAATTGTCGAAAGAAAATTTCATTGAAAGAAAGTAAAATACTTATTTTCATTGACAATCTTCCGAAGTTGATATATTTGTTATAAAAATCATGTCTTTGTTTTTTGGCTGTCGTCCGTTATTACTATATCAGACTTGATTTTATGAAAGAAAAAGACATCGACAGGTTTGAAATAGAAATCCTTTTTAGTCAAAAGAGAAAAAATGAAACACACAGAAAACCCTGATAACATTTTATCAGCTTTAAAATAGGAAAGACGAAAGCTGGAAAAATCAAACTAAAAATTCAATTATGACGTTTTTTGAGTTATATTTGTCTAACAATTGTTTTTAGAATTATTAATTCGATCTCTTTGGCTGAATTGTTAAGTTTTTCTTTTAATTAATATTTTGTCAATTACGTTTGTATTATTAATTAACATCCGATTAGTTGTTGTTTTCAGTGAATGTTTTCAGTTTGATCGTTTTCAATGCATTTGTACAGCGAAACACTTTACAAACGGTGTTTATTATCAATGTCTGCAGGAGTGTGGTTTACAATTGGTGCATTTCTTTGATGATAACAGCTGTTGTGTTGGATTTTAGTTTGGCAGGACTGAAAAGTCTTCCATTTAATTCTGCATATTTTCTTTGTTGCAATGCTAATGAAATTTTTCAGAGGCAAAGCGAAGATCCTTACTTCTCAAACCTGGCAGTATTTATATATACGCACACAAAGGAGGGGCTGCCTCTTTTGTTATGTCGGCTCAGGACGTTAGTGGTAATGATATGGCAGTAGAGGTTGAATCTTCCCCATCAATAATCCGCAACGTTTTGCTCTATTAAAGATAGATGCAGAAGGGATGCCTGGAAAAATCTCCACTGAAATGAACACAGATGTGTGTCCTTGAATTCAGAAATAATTGTTTTCACTGAGAACGATTCGATGTTGATTGTGGGTTTCAGTCTAATCCACGAGGATTTTAATGAGAAGCGATGTTTTAAAAAGCTATCAGCTAAAGAAATGGAGAGTACCTCAATCAACACATCCACGCAAATCGGTCAGATGAAACATAAATAACGGGAATTAAATTTCTCTGATAACTACATCGTTATTGTAGGTGAAAAAAGGTCTCATCTCGGCTGATGAAAAGTTTTTCAAGCGGGGAATAAAGATTCTTGTTTATCCGGGCAAAAATACAGAGCCAGTGCTAACGAAGATGTGAGAAAATGTATTTTCTTGAAACAAATTTTGTCTATCTAATGGTTTTATTATAACTCAGTGTTTTGTTGGATTATTCGAAATAAATCTATTATTTTGTGAAAATTCCTTGTGTATATATATATATATATATATATTTCCGCGAGCTTAGATTAGTAAATGCTTCCTACGTTTATTGTGTCTCAATAGTTATGAGTTTATGAGTTATACATTGCTGCTCGTTGTCATCCCCCAAATCAGTTTAACTCATCCTGTAAATGTTGAATGAAGTGAAAAGAGTACAAGACATACCGATTTAGAGAAAAGAAATTTATCGTAAACCTGTTTATGTACAATTTGCCTATTTAGCAGTAGGCTGATTTGCCTTTCTAGGATTGTTTGTTTTTGTCAGTCTTATGATGATCGGTTGAAAAGTTCATAAACTGACTAAGATAATCACATTGAATATAACCAAACGAGGTTTATTTTTCGACACACTTCGCGATCCACACACACTTCTTCCATCGGTGTTGAAGTTGATAATGAGCTACCGAAACTGTGTTATCACCCTGGTTGGCGGCTGATGAGGTTAGGGTATCGCACGTGCTTTCACACGTTGTATAATGAAAATTTTACCAAACGAGGTTTATTTTTCGACACACTTCGCGATCCACACACACTTCTTCCATCGGTTTTGAAGTTCTTGCATCCTATTGGCAAAACGCCATCAGCAGCAGATTTTACGTCATCATATGAACTTTTCAGCCCATGAACTTTTCCGACTACA
>OY757916.1:119719572-119767072 GCA_963585895.1 Sepioteuthis lessoniana
GATATCCCTCTTTCGTTGGTGGGGTCTTGCCTCTTTACTAGAGCTACTGTCATGTTGTTTCGACCTCATCTACTGTCATCGTATCTTGTAGATGAGGTCGAAACAACATAATAGAATGCTGCCAGGCATTACACAATTTTCCTCCAAGATTCCTCACTTGTATGACCTACTGTTGTCCGATGCTAAGTTTAATAAACATTTATTAACTTTGCTTAGCTATAACTCAAGGTCAAAAGAATAGGGCACCTGGTGAGAATCAATCTCTCTACAAAGAGTCTTGGTAACAAAACATTAGAACATGTGAACTTTGTTAGTATTTCTACTTGGAAGCTAGGGTAGCGAGAAGATGGTAGGCAAGCTAGTTTCACTGAATATTTAACTAGCATAATGAGTTCAGTCTTCCCTAGTTTATCTCGAGTGTGGTTGAGTGACAAACGCATTTACACTTAACACAAAGCTAAAACAGTCTGCCTCTTACTTGAGATGATAAGATAAGAAAATGAAGATCTCATATATAGATGATAAACAAACAGCAAAGATAACATTTTTCTAATGACAACTTTCAACCGATAAGCATTTCATGATTCTTTTAAACTGCACCTGTATGCAACGGTGCTGATTAAACTTTTGGTTAAATGACGCGGTGAATAGTTGTGATTGAACAGCTGTGAACATAATTTTATTTTGATGATAGTAAGAAACTATAAGTGACCACGATGGAAAGATTCTTTTCTATTTTCGGAGACACTAAGTTGAAATCTTTCAACAAGAGTCCTCTGAAAACATTGTGTAAAAGTTCGTATTACATTTTTGAATGCTAATAAAACGGAAAGATTGCAAGTTTCTTTTTACGAGTCAATCGATAATAGATTACCGCCCTCCACCTTGCATCTTAGAAATCAGCTGATGACAGGCCCTTAGATACCTTAGATATCGTGGAAGACATTTTACCATGTTCGCTTTAGAATGATTGGTTAAAGGTACTGCATAAAACCATGAAGATCAAAATTTTTAAAAAGTTTTCATTAGAAGTGAAAAATAAGTAGTCTTTGAGAACAAACAAATCGAGTCAGAGAAAAACATTTTGCATTTTATTACAGGTCTGGACTGAGTCCGTTTTATTTAAAAAATGGAATTTACTAAGTTTAGGTAAATCTGGGACAGGCTATGAGGTATATAGCACCCAGTGAGAATCAAACTCCCCAAAGTAGTAAGAATACGTTACGAAAGATCTTTGATTTGATATTAATCACATTGAACTCATTATTCAGTTTTGATCAGTCCCCTAATTTTTTTCACTACTTTCAGTTTCATTTCAATTATTTTTTGGTGGATTGCTTGTCGTTATATAAGCTGTTACAATGAAAACTCTGCGAAATCCAGTGTCTCCTTATCAAAGAAAGGAAAAACAATTTAAAATAGAGGTCTTTATGGCTAGATCATCTAACGCTTCTTGTAAATATACCTGCTCAAGCCGAATCTCTTTCAAAATAGCTTGGATCAGGCAACAAGTGGCATGGGTGTCTGTGTGAATTTATATAAAACATATTTCATGGGCTTTAATCAAGAGGGTTTCATTTTCTAATTAAATGGTAAGCCTCTGTAATTAGTACATCTGTTCATAAACCTTAGTAACAACATCTCATCTATTGAAAGCGATGTCAATATATGCATTGGTAAAGCGTAGAACGCTTGTGACAGCTTAACGACCACATGGAAATCTGATCTCTTTGATTTAATAAAACAGGAATTCTTCCAAGCAGTTGCGATGGCAGCAGTACTGTATAGTTGTACCACTTGGAATTTGACAAAACTTCAACTTTAATCATCACGTATTGCAAGGGATGTGATTTCACGTTAGCTAACTTTAAAAAATGTAAAACAGTCGTTGACTTTGATGTGATATAATTGTGAAGACTTGTTGCCGTTCATGAAACAAAAAAAAAGTTACAGTGAGCTTTTATTCAGCTGAAAGGTAAGTATCGCAATAATGAATAAAATATTATCTGCACTCAATTAGGGAAAGATGTCATAGAAAAAATTATGGAATAACCACACTTTTTCTTCATTAAAACAACTATAACACAAAATAATTTGGCTTTATAAGTAAACATTCAGGTTTCAATTATTTAGATTAATGACATTTTTCCAGAACAATTGAAGGAAAATACATAATCTCCTAGTAATTTTTATTTCTAAATTGAATATTAACACAAGTCTAAATATAGAAATTAGTTCGCAGTCCCTTGAGAGTAATCACAGTTCTTAAAATTGTTAAACTTTGTTAAGTGAAAAGAAACATAGCGTGAAAAAGAGAACTATCCATTAAAACAATAGAAAATATAATAAAAATATTTCAAGAAGGAAACATGTACGGTGGCAAAAGATATGGTAATTTACTAAGCTTTTGAATGGGGCACCGAATGAGAACGGTGGCAAAAGATATGGCTTGTTCTCGATTAGTTGTGTCTAAAATTTTATTTTAAAAGGTCATAATACAAAATAGCATATGGATTAATCACGAAGACGTTAAAACGAGATGGTAGAAAACTCAATACAATATACTTTCAAAATTAAAAAAAAATTCACAGCGAATAACAAACACATGGATGAAAACATAAATAGCAATCATGGAGTATGAATGATTGGATGAAAGTGATATTCAGTGATGACTCACAAATTAAATTCAAGGTAAGTAAGCTGAAACTGTTGTCTAGTGCTATTTCAATGGCACACGTAAAGGAGGATGCCTGAAGAAAATAAGCAAATATTTCCTCTCGTTTATGATATTGGATTTTATGTTTGGTAAAAACATTTACGCGTAATGGCAAATATTACATCAACAATCAATGCAAAAATATATTTTCTAATACTGGATACTTTTCTCATTCTGTTGAAAGAAAGGACATTTAATGATAAAGTGATATTCGTGAACAAAGAGTATTGAAGCTCTTTCTTATAAAAGGTAAATCAAATCAATGTCATAGTTTACGAAGTTTCTGGATCCTAAACTAGTTGAAAATTTATTGTAGAAATTTAGAAATAATAGCCCATGATAAAACTCCATCAAAATCATATCTATGAGAAGGGTCAATCTTTTAAAGCTGAGCTATCAACCGTTATTTGAGCAAGTTGGAATCAATTAATGATTGACAATATTGAGTTTCATGAGTGAAGGATTTCCCTCAAAACAGTTAATGGTATTTTTAAAAGATCGAGAAGAATCAATAAAAGAACGAATTGTTATTTTTTGTTGATCATTTCATAAATTAAGTGAATCCACAACTTTTCTATAAATAAAATAATTGGATTATTTGTGTATGGTTCTTAAATTCATAATTTTCAGTTGTCAAATGATTTTCTTTCTAGATTATACCTGTGCTTTGTTTATTTTTTATGAAGTCACATAAATGGGTGGAGACGCCATTTTATTCCCATGTGCTTAAAGAATAGAAAACAATCACCGTTTTTTCATTAAACAAGTATTTTCGACGAAATTATATTTATAGAAACGAATAATTACAGCCAAACAATGAACATTTCTACAACAATATATGCTAAACTAGGGGAAAATATAAAAAAATGAACTTAGATTTGAACCATAAAAATCTTTGCCAAAATCTGCCTGAAAAAGTGTCTGAGCCGTAAATGAAATGGACTTTGTCGAATATATATTCGTCATGAACAGAATCTTTAGAAAATTCATGAAAATGATGAGTTTGTAAGGTGGCATTATTGATTTTTTGATAAATACTGAACTATAAAATACTAGCGATATTTAATTTATGAATCATTAGTAAGTAAAAAGCCTAAATTTAATCAAAATTTACTTCGAGAGGGTTAGGCTGATTTGCTCGAGGCACTTACTCTGCTTTAAGTGAAATTACCGAATTATTCACCTCTAATGAATTCATGTAATCCAAGTATTCCATTGCAAAGCAAGGCAACAAGATATAAATTTGATCAAGTTTCATCAGGACGGAAGAATGTTCTAAACGAATTAATGGCTTTACTTGAATTAAACTCTCAATTATAATATAAGTGTTTATATCAGTTTAAATTTCTGACTTTCTTCTAGGTGGTCAGCAATATCTTATGTAATTTTCTTCATTTCAATTCAACTTTTAGCAGGCATAGTCTTCTAGATTTTAATATCTCGTCTGGTGATTTTGTTGAGCCACAATGTTTATTAAAAATGAATATATATGTTTCATTTAGTTTTAAATTCATTTTCATATGCAGAAATTGATTTGTGTGAGTGTCATATGAAGTATAAAACCATTTACATACGGTTGGTTTTATAAAAATATATTTTATAAAAATCAAAAGCAAATGTTTCAATCAGAAATACTCAAAAAAAAAGAGAAATGCACTTTTAAGTTGGTTTTTTTGTTTAATGACATATCAACATTCGTGAGTTATTTAATGCGAAAGCTCTCCTGGTAGAAGAACAGTTGTGATACTATTTGAAACTTGGGAGACTAAGGGGGTTAATTACAGTCCCAGTAGTATTAATCTGAAAGTGACTCTGACAAAGCGGGTCGAGTTCGAACTCACTAACTCCGATGATACAGTCCAGTACGTTATCCTCTACACCACGAAATTCCCTGCAATTAATTATGTGATAAAACAGCTATGGAAAAATGATCAGACATGGAGAGCATACCATAAGCTACAGAACACCAGGAAGTCAAAACTGATTAGTTGATTGGTTGGTGCTTAATGGCATATAAAACCTCGTGGTTATTTAATGCCAACTTTTCTTTTTCTTTATATTTCTATGATTTGTAAGCTAATAGTTTGTAAATATATTTGTTTTAAACGAATTATGAAAACGTAAAATAAAGGTTAAAAGACCAATTTTTCTTTACAAGCGTATGAATTTTATACGGTAGTTACGTAGAAATATCATACATACTTATATATATATATATATATATATATATATATATATATATATATATATGCTTGATTTAGGTTTGCATCTATATTATCAGATACAATATTCACACTTTCAACATTACAGGATAAAAGGGATCTCTAGATTTAGATGAGGGTTTTAATATTTTCAGTCGTTTTTGTTCAGCTGTTGGTTGTGTTTAATTAATTTTAGATTTTGGCGGGAAGGTTCGAATTTGGTTGGGATTGTTAGAATGAGTTTTGTTTTTTCATTTTTTGCTTTGATATTTGGTTTTGAATTTGAGATGTGTTTTCTTTTCAAAGTTTTCTGTTTTGGGAATTAATGGGTGGATGGGTGATCTTTGTGATCTTCCCTTTACGGTACTTATTTCAGCTAGAGATTTAAAGTTTTGTCTTGTTATTTTTTGGCAATGGTGTGGGTGTTTGTAGTGAGTTCTTTTTCTTTCATTTGTGTGTCTGTTTCTGTTTAAAAAATTTAAGCAAAGTGTAGTTTCTTCCCTTGTTCTTGGAATTTTGGCAAATCATTTGGTTCGAGTCGCAATATTTTTTGAAGAGATCTCTGTATTGAATTGTTTGCTTGTTGTTATTGCCTACATTGACGTAAATATTATCTTTCAATTAGGTTTCTTGTATTTGGTTCAAGAAATTATATATTTCTTCGATACTTTACCTCCATGATTTTCTTTTCTCTTTGTTATTCATTGCAAGTTCTTGAAAATGTGGTAATCATCCCTTGAAATTTGGAGCATTTGGTTTCTTTGGGAATATCTTCCTCGATAAAATCTGGATCTTTTCGGTTACACCTTCCACATGTTAACTGTCCTCTGTGGTATCCTATTCTTGTAATTTAAAACAACTTAAGGCTGACAACGTGTGTTGTTCTACCGTTTTGAGGTAATATTCAATAATCATTTCCTTGGGAATTATGGATTTGTTAAATGTCAATACGTATGTATGAGTTTTTGTTTTTATTTCTTCGCCCCTTTTAATGGTTATTTCTTTTGTAATCTGTGACTCCTTTCTTTCCCGAAGATGTTTTTATTTTCTCTGGTATAGCTAAAAATAACTCCCTGATAACTAATAATTCCCTTAAAGGTGTTAAGTTTTTCATGCAGATAAATTTTGTTTCTCAAGTTGTGAAACTTTCATTTTGATTCAATTTTCGGCTTGCTCTTTTTCTTTATCAAACTTAACAAGTAGATGACTGCTTCTAATTTTTTTCACAGTTCGAACGGTTGTTCAATCATGAAAGTGAAATGTTTGGCCAAACAAATTTCTTCCGGTTATTCAATTGCAATACATCTTGGGAATATGGTATTTCATTTTCTAATGAGTTAAGGGATGGCACAATTCATCCGGAACTTCTAACGATCGGGGTGTTTCGTTGAAACAAAGTTGCCAGGGTATTGGCAACTCTAAGACCAAAAGAACTATTCGTCAACAATTAACAATCATTTATTGGAACGTATTAGTGTAGCAGTAATACGTCCAATTTATAGAAACTATCGCTTTATTATTCAGATATGCTGTTCGATGTTCAGACTGCATAGAGTAGCATGAGAAAGAGAGAGAGAAAATATGTAAGGGTCCATGAACAGAGACTCAAAGAGATACCCCCCGACCCGACCGACGTCTCACTTCAACTGCTTTCAACTTCTAACTGACAACGCACGACTTTTCCTAAATTTGCTAAATCTTAAATATCTAAATTCAGGATATCATTAGTGTCATGTCATCTCAATAAGTTATTGCATTATTTCACAAGTATCCCCAATTTCACCGTTTCCTTTTCTCCAATGAAACTTGAGACAAAAGATAAATCTATTTTGTTTACATTTGGTCATCCAATTGTAGAAATGACAGTTCCCATATCTTGGTCTGTGTGCATTCACTTGAACATTCCAATAAGACTTACATTTTCGCTCAAAGATTTTAGCTAACTTAACAGCTAAGTGAAAGACTCACGATCCGACCAAATCAGATAATAAAATAATTAATGCTATCAACCATCACGGCAATCAGGTTATGTAATGGTCTTGTGTTCCACTACTCGCCAGAGAATCCAGCTTTTGTTGATAAATTACCTAGTCGATACCCATCTACCTAAGTTTAGTCGAAAATATAGCGGTCAGTATGCTTATCTCTGGAGGGAAATTTCAAACCCTTACTAATTTCAAACTGTCACCAGAACCTAATGCCTTAGTCAATGTCTTGTTTCTCTCGATGAGGGTGACGCTAAGCCACCGCCTCTAGTATATTTACGATAAAAAGGATGAGGTGTTTGTTTGCCATAAGAAAAACTTGAAGAATACGGTCGGGTCTTAATCATATAGGTACTAGGACTTGATATGGCCAGACAATTTATTAGGTCGGACTTCTTCAACCGCCGTCTAGCCCAAATAATGGCTGAAATGGAATGTTTGCGAAAAAGGGATGACTGCCAAGAAAAACAAAGATTGTTCTTAGTCACTATTTAATTGGTGTTATTGGAGAACAGGGAGACATAGACACAAAACTAACAACCCCCCCAAAAAAAAACTCCTGACGTTTACTAAACTCATAGATGCTATGCGTGATCCTTGATACAAAATTGCTGTAGTTCATGATGAACGAATTTTTGTATGGAATCTTCTCAAAAGGAATTGAGGAAATAAAAAAAAAAAAACTTTGACTCCGTTTATGAAGACATTGTACTCGACATTATGAAAAGACGCATCAAAAGATTTTCTATATGATTCACGACACAGAATGAGGTTCTGTGGTAAATGTTATCAAGTCACAAAGATCAACAACTTGAATCAATATATTGCAATGGAATTATAAATAGAAAGTATAGAGTAAGGGTTGTCGCCTTGAGCCCGGAAGGAGCCACGGCCAAAGTCACGAGGAAAAGAAAGTTCATATAAAAATCAGCGAAATTTTACAAAGCCAGGGCAATTGGAGGTGTCATACCAAGCGTTTAATACAATGTGGAACACAACTGAGTGAAGGATAAAAGTGATAAATTATTGAACATTGTCAAATTTATATTGTATGAAAATAAACTTGAATCGGGCATTGTAATTTGTAAGAGCGTGTTACAGAATTTCGTATGTGCTGAGTTTTAAAATGTACTGAGAATATATGATTGAAGGTCATAAAATATTGCCATTGTGAAGAGATAACATATGGCTGTGGATGCAAACGGAAAGGGGGGATTCCTTTATGGTTTACTGAAATAGAGATACTTGTGAAGAGCACAATGCTTTGATTACTGGACCAATTTCAAATGACTTATACAATTTACATAGAGTGAAATATGGGTAAACGATTACTTTAATCCGTCTAATATAAATCGGGCTAATTGTAAAGGCAAACTTTATGAGGACTCTTTCTCCCACAAACTCAATGATAGGTTATGTGATTTTTATTTACATGACCCATTTTGAATTAAGCTCTGTTTTCTTTGATTTAAATATCTCCTCTAGTGAATTAGATGTTAACAATGTTAAAAACGATTGAGTGATTTTAACGGCATATCAACCCGTCATGAAAGGAAATGAAAGGATTCTCTACATTCCCCAGATCTTCAGAACTGAAACTTCATTACCAAATACAGTTTAGTGTCATACCCGAGACGCCCCTTTTGGGGAGAAGGTCTTAAACCTCTGCAAGGAATATAATCAGAGTACTCTAAGACCCGTTGCAGTAATGTTAAAGTATGGTGTCATGTTAACAAAGTATAATCATTTGGGATTTCTCAACGAGTTTACAAATAATGAGAAAGATATGTATAGATGCAATTACGATATTGTAGATGAGACAAGATCTCCAACAGTAAACGCTGTTAATGTAAATCTTACGTGAGAGTTTTATCATAAGTATTTAAATATTGTTATTAAAGAGTGTGTGCTGTTTGTTAAGATTGTTTCATCATGTTTAAATGTAAATGTACATTAAAATACAATATTCTGCATTGAAGAGTAATTAAGAAAGTAGAATTGCTGTCTTGTATCCAGATTATGAGAAAAGGAGGAGAGTAACTGATAAACAAATTAAGATTTGGCAAGAGACAGAGTATAATATAAAACTTTGAAAGAGAAATCTAAAGTTTTTATGTTTATGTAAACAATAAGACAGAATCTAGAATAATATTTTCAAAGTTTAACAAACATTTATAGATAGAAAGAATGTAAATAACAAGCAAATTAAATCGTTTCTGTGTTTGTAAATTAAGATGATAAATATAAAATTGGGTTTAATGACTCCCTGCATTGTGTATATGCTGTTGCAGATCATTTTCTTTTCAGACGTTGTGTAAAAACATTTCTGATTGGCCATTAAGGATTTTAGGTTCTGAACACTTAAAATTACTTGGAGCGAGTCATGAGAGAAGACGGCCTGGAAATAGGTTAGGATTTACTGTTGGAGCAGATATGATTTGAAACTAAAAATCTTCAATGAAGCCAAAGCATGATCACTGACGACCTCCTTGATTGCATTTTCAGCAATGTTTACTAAGTTTACCAATCCTTGAGAATATTTTCTTTTGTCTCACATTTTATGTGATTTTTAACCTTTATAAATCTAAGTAAAACAATGAAACCAGATGGGATTATATTTATGTGTCGTTAAGAAATGCACAAAAGTAATACATTTTCCTCATTTTGAAACAAATCTCTAAACCAATGTAAACTACCTGGAATATAGAAAAAGGTAAATATAACTTTTTGCAAAAGTAAATATGCCAAAGTCGTAACTGGTGATGAAGGACTAGTGAAGCTAGTCTCAGAGATATGTCAAGTTTGTAATAAACCTGTTAGAAAAGAAATCGTGTATTTTATTGATAATACTACTCTGGGTAGTTTAATAACTCAATATCACTGAACCCAAGGGACCTCCAGTGCAGCAGGTGTGATGACTTGTAAATGACCCCAATGTTAATAGTAGGAAAGTGCGGGTGGAATTAAAAATTATCTACAAAAGAGTTTTAGTCAAAACCAAATGTTGCACTCACGGAATCCATAAATAGATTCCTCATGAACTGGTGGTCGTACATAGCAGGTCAGCGGGTGACACAGGAAGGACAAAGATAATTTAGGTAACACCAGCACTCCAGACTGGTCAAAGTAATAAAACTTATAGATTTGTTGTAAAATGAGTGTTTCATTCTGACTCCGAAAACCCATAATAAAATGTTGACCACATATCCCCAGTTCATGCTCCGTAACAACCAACAAAACTAATGTCTCGCGAGAAGTACATTTTTAGAAAAAGAAAGGAAGTATTTTTTTAAACAAATTTTTTGTAACCCTTGAAGAATGAGCACAATTATAAGATGAACTTTTTGTTTTGGTGTGTTGTTCAAAAAATATATTTCCTTAAGGTAAACAAACTTCTTTTTTCAAGAGATTATCAATCTTCGTAGGTTATTTAAAATCAAATATTTTTGAACATTTGAATATTTGTAGAACACAGCGCGGTATTAATCCGAAAGTGAACGTAATAGCGCGACAAGAAATCCAACTCGTTCACTTTTTGCCTGTAGCCATTACGCCACAAGGAACCTTCTAATAATGGAAAAATTGTATTAGTTTTGCATAGTAGGTAAAGTAACATGTTGAGGGCAATATTTTCTCTTCAATATGAGAGTCTGGGTAAATGAGTCACATTCTGATAGGAGTAAATACAGGTTTATTACTGGGTTTGGTGCACGAAATAGTTTTTATCCCTGTTGCTTACTGATATTAAAGTTATGCAAACGATACGAAATTGTACCATCAAATCTTGTCACATGTTGGCCATTAAAAACACGAGTAGACTTGTACGAATTGATGTTTGGCTGAGAGATGGTTGCAGGCTTTAAATAAAAATAAATGTAACGTGTTACATGTAAGAAATAGAAAGTCATGATATGAATATTGCGTGGATACAATGGTATATATAGGAAATCGAATGTCTTGATATAAATACTGCATGGATGCAATGGCACATATAGAAAATAGAATGTCTAGATATGAATACTGGTTAGATGCAAGGACACATCGCGTAATGATTATCGTCCAAGAATCGAGATCAATTCTGGATGTGATAGTGTCTCATCTTTTGCCAAGCCTTTGCAATAATTTGTATTCTTCATCACCTCTCCCTATCACCAACTATGGATAAATAACCTTCAAGTTGTTACCAACATATGAGAAGAAAATCTCTTGATTCAAAATCTGCTCAGTATTTGGATAACCCGTGGCACATTGGTACACCATTCTTCAGCTACGAGCTAAAAAGTGGGACTTCTATAAAAGCCTTCTCCTCAATAGAAAAATCAAGTGTTATTCATATAAAAAAAACATTGGCTTAGTTTGGATTAACTTGACTCAGTTAATGGCAATCATCAATACTGATCGATGAACATTATTATTAATTTAAAATATATTGGTATATCAATCACTAAAATACTTTTCACCAAGTATATTTCTTTTAAAGCATCTTTGTATATGATTGACACGGTTATTTTTCATATATAGACAAGTATATTATATAGAAATGCCTGTATCTTGACTATTGTGCATCAGGCATAGTCATCGTATTTTTAAAAAAATTTTCGAGGAAGGATTCAGATATAAACAAGTTAATATTCGGTTTACAGAATATGAAACACACTGAAATAATTTTGCTTAGAATTAAAAAGTAAAAGTTTGCTGTGATTAAATAGAAATCAATCATTATTATTAACGATTTTGAGAACTATTATCCTTCATTTTCTTTCTTCTCTCCTTTTTTTTTTTTTTTTTTTTTGATGCCATACAAATAGGTCGTCCTTTCTACAACAGCGAGGAACACCACACATCGGAAACAAGAATAAAAAATGAGCTGCCGATGAGACTAGAACTCGTTTCCCTTTTGGCATCGTATCACCTGATTTACTCAGTTTCGTGAGTATGGATGACATCACAGGAGACTAATCCACACCTATAAAGTAACTCAATGCTTTTGTCTCTGATGGTCGTCGCCATATTTGTTTTTATTGTTGGACATACAAGCCGAGCAAAGAGAACCTTTCTAGATTTATTTTCATTTCATTTGTAGAGAATGCGCAATCTGAATAGTATTATTTTGGTCTTACGAATTGCTTTATAGATAAGCATATAAAATAAATGAATCTTCGTCAAAAACTTTACGACAGCCACAAAATGCAAAATAGAAAATATATCACGTGTTGAATCGACGGCAAAATGACACAGTTGGCAAATACGAGAAATTTTGAAACAATTTCTAATAAAGTGTAAGAAATAGATGAGTTTCGAATTATGCATGATTTTGTATCAGTCAACTGTCATGTGTCTCTGTACCGAAACAATGTACAGTGACCTAATAAGCAATGTACAAATTATGAAAGCAAATAAAGGAAAAAGGAAGTTCGTTTGGAGAAATAGAGTTTTTGAGTTTGTTGAATTGTTTGTCGGATGATTAGTTATTTCACTCGAGGTGAATACGTTTAAAAAAGAACAGTTATAACATCATCAGAAATTAATGGTTTTAAATTTAAGACAAACTAGTTTATAAAATGTTTGCATATCTTTTTACTCGGATGAAATTCTTGCTTTAATATAAACTTTTCTGTAGAAACATTAAAACAATACAGTGGAAAATACATTGGAATACAGAGACAAAACCGTATTCACGAAAGAAAAAAAAACTAGATTCTATAGAAATCAACATCAAACAATCTATAGAAATTATCATAATATACTTTATAAAAATAAGATATTTTAAAGAAAGGAACAAAAAGCAATTGTACAAATACAAAATTATCTATACAAAATATACTTGAGACCTAATCAACCTAGTAGTCCAACCAAATATTTTGTATTAGAGTTTATTGCTGCTGGTTTTGGCATCTGTAAGAAAAATCGGTATTTTTTTTATTTCAACCTGGAACAAAAATCTTATTGTATTACATGTTACACTTTCTTACACTTGCAAAAGTCTGTAAAATGTTACCTTATTCCGAATCAAGAAAATATTATTAGAAATTGTTTCAAAATTTCTCGTATTTGTCAACTGTGTCATTTTGCAGTCGATTCAACACGTGATATATTTTCTATTTTGCATTTTGTGGCTGTCGTAAATTTTTTGACGAAGATTTATTTCGATTATACACCCTTCTCATCCATTTGTTAATTATATCCTTAAGTTAATTATTCAGAGAACTTAATTAATAATTACTACCGTCAGACTGTAAAACTTTAACTATAGTATTAATTGATAACATAGTGGATGGGCTTTTTATTATGCTGTCAAAAGATAGTGCGCTGAAAGATGATTATCTTTCCTTTAAATATTGAAAGTGCTCGTGGCGTAACGGTTATTGTCGTTGGAAGTGGACTCGGCCACTTAGGTTCATTTCACATGGCACAAATACTCTTAAGGAAGGTATGAATCTAATATTCGCCTTCCAGCTATGAGTAAATAGTAGGTCAGATTGGGCACTTTAGCCATGCTATGGTAACCGATCTAAGAGAAGGTAATTTCTGAATAGAAATTAGTTGAAAACCTGGAAAGGAATGGGCACCGCCTGGCTATTTCTGTCCAAGATACGCTATAAAAGAAGCGCCCCACCCAAAGACCAAATCAGATAACTGGACGCCGGATAAAAAAAGAGAAAGAAGAAGGCAAAATGCAGAAAGATTATCCTTAATGCCTTTTTTAATCCTTATCAAATGGGTTAATTATTTTCAGAAAAATTGAATAATAGAAAATATGTTCAAAGGCAATTAATTATATATATATATATATATATATATATATATATATATATATATATATATATGATATGAATATTTGATTGGAAATTGTGTGTCATAGTACAATAAAGCACTCACTTTTAATTATCATATTTTGCAAAACGACTTTCCGAGAATCTTACACCACAGTGTGAACTCCAAGTGATGTTTCGAGACATTAAAACTGAATTTGTAAAAGAGCAGCCAATGGGAAAATGCTTTACGCTGAGTTTCGACAAAACGACAAAAAGCTAGCTCTGCCTGTGAAACGTTGGCGTCAAAAATGTCGCTGTGTTTGCAGAAGAGTGAAAGTAGATATTTTTTATTCCCATTTTCTGTTTGCTCTTGTTTTAACTTTTGCTTAAATTTCTTATGATGGCACTTTTTCATGAAAAGCTTAACTTTGAGTTGAATTAACAATAACGAAAGGATCCCTGGGATGAAGTTTTTCTTCTTCATAAAGAAGGTCTATATCCGCTCTCTCAAAAAATAGGCTCAATAATTTTCTGTGCTGTGTTGTAGGATTGATTGCTTTACTTTTAGGAATATTAGAAGTTTGCAAAAGCTTCAATTCCTTCTTATTTCATTGATAACAATTATTTCATATGCCTCTTGTGGCTTTGATCAATTATTCAGTTACATTTATTGTTAGTACGTGTAGTTACATATCGAGGCGTTGGTAGCCCAACGGTTATCGTCATAGGAAATGGACAAGGCTACACAGATTCAAATCATGGAGGAAACTGTTTACATTTCACATTGCCACTTTTTCTTCTTGTATTCACTCCATATGCTTTTTATTTTAATTTACGCAGCTGTTTGCTTCGATGTGGCACAAGGCCGATTGAATGGGGCACCCAATGAAACTCAAACTCACTCTTGCAGGTTTTCTAGGCAAGCTTGCTAACTATTACAATACCCAAGGTGCCCTCATATTCCTTTTATTTGTCGGTGGAATATGATATCAAATACTTATAATCTTAATGCACCTTTATTAGTTGGTTTCAATCATTTGAATACACCTAATCTCAATTTTGATGAATTGAACACGGTTCCAATTGTTTCATTTATTTAGGGAATGAATCTAACTGTTTTACATTAACTGTTCTAGATTAATTACTGTTGTTACTGTATGTTTTTGAGTTTTTTAAATTTTACTTTCGCTTTCTACTGCGTTCGAACAGTTGCATTAACAAACGGACAGACTTTCTTTTCTCAAAAGCAAAACCAATTCTTCATGCTGAAATAGAGAATCTGATATGATCTCAAAATCAAGTCATTTGCATAATTACCCGTGCATTAGAATTGATACTTGGTCAAACCTGTTTTATATTCCTTTTGGATAAATTGCAGCATTCATTGCACCGACCCCTTGGGAAAGGTATGAATCCAATTATTCTCCCCCCCCAGCTATGGGTAAATAGTAGGGCAGACTACGTTCTTCAGCCTTGGTGAGGCAACTAGTCTAGGAGAAGGAAAACTCTGAATTCAAACCTGTTAAACTCCACTTAAAAATTGACCTTTTGTCATATCCTGCCCGAGCAGAGAGGTTGGTATATATATATATATATATATATATATATATGTGTGTGTGTGTGTGTGTGTGCGTGTGTGGTGGGGATGTCTGATTGGTCCAGCGGAAGACAAATATGGTTCACTTTACCTCTCGAATAAAGACCATTTCCGGTATAATTTTATAGCTGAATTATCTGGCTCTTCTGTAATGCTCATTTTTGTCTATTAATACCGAAGACATTTGCCTTTTTCAAAAAAAAAAATTCAAAACGAATTGAACTCTCTGTTTTAGATGAGAATGTTCAAAAAGTAATGATTACATTTTATGATTACATTTATGATGGTATTATTTGTGATAGGAAAGAGCATTATCTATCCTAATCATAGATGGTTCATTTCAGGATCCCTCAGTGTTTATTTCATTTTTTGTTTTTAGGAGAAAAAAGAATGCATCCATTACTATTATACACAATAGTCAACATAATACTACACAGATAGATATCTAAAGTATTTTTCAAGAATGTATACAACTTTTGATGCTATGTATGTATGTATGTATGTATGCAACATTTTCTCTTTTAAACATGTCTGATTGAATAAGCGTCACTGCTGTTTATTCTATTAGTGATTCTTTCAAGTTTCCGTATAAATCGCCTGACATCTGGAAGGAATGAATTAAAAAGGTGCAAAATAATTCCAATGAACTTTCGCCTCAAGATGATGTTACATTACACAGAGAAAAAAATGAACAAAAACTCCAAATTCTTCCATTTCTCTTGATAAAGATAAACAAAACTTTTCTTAAAAAAGATCAATTTCGAATGTAACAGCCATGTTCTGAAATGCCTTTAACATTTTCCAACCTATTGTTCTTACCTCAAGAAGTGTTCTTCTCTTTCGTAATCTACCCTCCCAGTAATTTTTCCTCCTACTTTTTAAATTTCAAATTGCGCATTCCCATGGCATAGCAGAATTATCTATCTTACTCAATCAGACATTTATATATATTTTTTGGTAGATGTGGCAACAGAAAAGGCCATGGTAAAGGCAACCTTTTCAAGTGAAATTAACTTTAAAATCAAAACTGGAGAAGGGAACTCCAGCATGGAACCTCTTCTAACTTGTAGGTATCCATTAAAAAGTATAAAAGAAGGTACTCTGAAGAAAAAAAAGTTATCTTGCTATGCTTTTGTTTACATTCATGTAGAGTTCAATGCCTCCTGCTAATTGATCCTGGCCCTGTAGTTGGGATTCGGCTTGGGCAGCTGCATTTATGAAAAGCGATAGATCATTTTGGGTTGTCTGTGCTGGCTTAGTTTCTACAGGATATCGTCTACTTCTTGGTGTTTTTAGAGTAAAACCAATTTTTATTAGATTTATTGACGTTCGAAATACGTAGTCTCCGCATATTGTAAACGTATATAGTATTAACGTATCTCCTTGTAAGACTCAAGCAACAATGTCAAAGAAGTCATTGTCACCATCAGGTGAGCAAACCATTGCTTTTGGATTTTTGTACAGCATCATTTGAGCGATAACATTTTGTTTGGGGATACCATATGCAGGTAATATTTTCTCAACCTTTCCTCTCTGTATGCATCTAATACATTGGTAAAATATTCGAATAATAGTGTTGCCTCAAGATTTTTTGCACGTAATCCTTCGATAATTCAACGGATAGTCAGAATTTGTGAGGTTGTTGAACAAATTCTCCGAAAACCGTTTTGATTTTTGCTCAGAATTTTCTCGATTTCAGGTTGGATACAATTGAGAAGTAAAACATTATAAACCTCGGCTGTTATAGCTGTAAGAGTCATGTGTCCGTAATTCTTAGTGATTCTAAGGTCACCTTTCTTAGGAAGGGAGGAGGCAGACTCTTATTCATTTCTCTGTTGTGTTTTGTTTATTGACAGGTTTGCAAAATCGGAGAAGTATTTCATCATATTTGCTTATCTTCTATAATTCAGGAGATATTTCGTCGAAGTCGGCATGTTTTCTGCATTTACTGCTTTTTTTTTTTCAATACTACTTTAATTTTTCTATGTAGATTATCTGAGTTTGATGTATAGTTGGCTATTAATGATTTTTGGATAAGTTTATTAATGATTTAATTAATTCAGGAGAGTTTCCGTGCAGATTCTCGAAATTCTTTCCACTTCAGCAGACTTACTTTTTGGCTGGCAGCTTTTAGTTTTGCTCTTGAGGTGTTTTTTTTTCTCTTCACTTCATTTACTTTTTGTCATGATAATTGTGATTGTCTATCTTCGAATGAATTTCTGATTTTATTGTTTGGGCCTTGAATTTATTGTAAGTGTTTTTTTGGGGGGGAGGGGAGTATGAGTTAATTCTTTCTGGACGTAATTTCTCTGCATTGGCATCCATTGGGTTTCTTTTATTAAGTGGTGACGCTTTTTTTAAAAGTTATCTGGTTTTTCTTTAAATGCTATTGACTCGCACAGAACTTTACATTTGGCACTTGGATTAGTTGGTATACCCTCGACTTCTGCTTCTATGTAGGTAGTAACAAAGTTTTCATATTTGTCAATCGTCATAAGCGTTAGCTAAGGGTTAATTACGCTGAGACAACAATAATTGAAACCATCTAAACTGTGTGCAAACAAATAAAAAACAAATAGAATTGTACGTATGAAATAGCAATACATAAAACTATTTAACTGTTTGAAAACAAATGTTTAATAATAAACATAATCATTAGTATTAGATAGGAATACTTGAAACTATTTAACCGTGTGCAAACGAATGAATAACATTATGTACAATTTTGAGTGTTTTAAAACATTGCTAGGAACAATTTAGAGTTCGGCATATGATATCAGACTGCGTCTGATAGTGATGTTGCATTCTGGTAGTTTGGGGAATATGGGGTACCCCTTCATTATCATTACTCCCAGGTCAACTCGGTCCCGGAGTGGTGGTACCTGTTAGAGTCTCAACTATGGATCAAATAGAGCTGCTCAATTTACAAGGGATTTTCATAATCAGTTATTTTAAACGATACAGCTGTGTTCCCCTGCTTGAATTATTTGGGAATATTTGGTAAATAGAATTGCTAATGTCAAATAGAAACACCTGAAACGATTTAACTGTGTGCAAAGAAATGAGTAATATTGAATAGAATCTTTAGTATTACATCGCTGTGCTAGAAACCATTTAACTGTGTGCAAGCAAATAATTTCCTACTTGTTTGAAAGTAACGTTACCAACAGACCATTCACTTATAAATCACACACACACACACACACACACATATATATATATATATATATATATATATATATATATATATATATATATATATATATATATATCATGTCACTCTGAGAGCACGGATTTCTCTGAATATCTCGTTCTTCCCATCCATCCTTATCATACACCGCTCTCGACAGGATCTCCAAACTATGTTCACTGTCTGTACAGAGCCGATTTAATTTATTGTGGATCGGCCAATTATGGCGGGTCCATATGTAGGGGTTCTTAGAAGAACTTTGTTTATGATTTCGTCCTTGCTTTTTCAGCAAGTATCTAGTTCATTTTACTTGGATACTTTGTGAAATGGGAGATAAGTATCCGCACAGTCGCTCTTTTGTGGGGTGCTGCTACCAGTATTATTCTTGAATATATATATATATATATATATATATATATATATATATATATGTTGGGTGAACGTAGTCGAGAGTGACCTAAAGGATCTCTTTTCAATAGTTACAGCACCGAAGTGTAGAGGAGGGCGCTATTCTTTTCCCTGGATTGCTTCACTTACCCTAGATCCGTATCTTATGTTGAAAGTTACGCAAGGAGGCATCAATTACAATTTTGAGTCATAAGTATGATTCAAACTGGGATTGAACCCTGGTCTCTGTGACCATTGGATAACGCTCTAACCATCATGCCGAATTTATTGAATTTGTAAGTCGGTGTTTTATTCAATCAATAAATGATGGAATAAAACACTGATCTACAAATTTAATAAATTCAATTCTTTTAACTAGAGTGAAAAACAAAAGTTACAATTTTTTTCTTTAAGAAAAGATACTATAAGTTAGAGCGTAAATTATTCTTCAATATTTACACAGAACTAAAGAAAAGTTCATGCATTCAATGCAGCAGTTTGCATTATCTAAATCTGGTTGATCTATTTTTTGTGTAAAATATGCACTTATATGTAAGCAGATGAAGCTAAAAAATCATCAGCAAAGGAAAGAATGTAATGGAAGTATAAGAATATCTATGTAAACAAACTATTTTCGTTCAATCTAAAATAATTCAGTGATAGTGAAATTAAATGAGAGATTGAAGGAATAGAATGTTAGATTTTCTCCCCAAAGTCAAAATTTTGATTAGATAAATCTTCTGTAGATTTGTAGATTCCTTCTAATCTACAAATCTACAGAAGATTTATCTGTTCGATTGCTAATTAATAAGATTAAGAAGTAGTCTCGAAATGAGATAAACATGTTGATGATTTATTTGGGATTAGCTCAGTCGGCTGATGCAGTAGAATACACCGACTACACCTCTGCGGAAGGGTAAGACACATCCTCTCACAACGAGTGTCTTGATATGACATTACACAATTTGATGCAGAGCCCCCAGTAATGATGAGTACCCCTTCATTGCCATCGCTTCCGTGTCTACTCTGGTCCGGAGTGGTAATACCTGAAAGGGTCCCACCCATGGGGCAAATAAAACTGTTTAAAATTTCAACTCAGTGCCAACAAATGATTCATGCTAAATTCAATCGTTCGAAAGTGAACGGATTGATCCTTTAACTGTGTGTAAAACAAATGACTGAGATGTTTAATTGGATTGTTAGTGATACATAACAATACTTGAGACCATTTAACTTTGTTGATTTATGCTAAATTAAATTGTTAGAAATTGAAATATTTGATAATTTAACCGTGTTCATCAAAAAATGTGTTTACAAATCATATATCAAATATGTATGTAAAAACATGATTTGGCATTTAATAACCAACTATTGTTGATATGGCATAAAACCAAACCAAACCAAACCAAACCAAAGTCTATAATTTTAATTGGTTAAATAATGTATTTTTAACAATTTAGGAGGGAAAAGATTTCTTAAATTATTTTGAGTTTTGATCCTCCAAACTTTTCGTGCCAAATCAAATATTCTCGTCTATGAAACCACAAAGAAATTTTCAAACAAGTGAATACACACCGATTTATCAACTGATACAAAAATACACATACAAAGATTACATGTTCTTAAACCGATTTTTTTTTTTTGCATAAAAATAAAAACTTTTTTAGTATGGAAATCTATTGATTGATTTTTTGATTTACCGGAGTGGTAACACCTGATAGGGCCCTATCTCTGGGTCAAATAAGACTAAACTGCATACTTATAGTAAACTTAATTGCTCGAAATAGAACTGTTTTGACATTTAACTCTGTGTAAACAAAATCTATACTTATACTTAACTAAATTGTTTGAAATAGAACTGTTTGATGAAATTGAATAACTTGAAATAGAAATGTTTTTGATTATTAAACTCCATACTTATGCTAAACTGCATACTAATGCTAAACTGAATTTTTTGAAATAGAACTGTTTATTTGTATAAAATGGATTTGGCATTAAATAACCTTCAAAGGTTAATATGTCATAAAACTAACCAACCAACCAAACAAACAAATTACAGACCAATCTGTGGGTTAAATTGTGACGGTACTGTTCGATGCGTATAATATGTTTCAAATCTATTTATATTATTATGATATGAATAAGAATACTTTACCCTTCATAGATATCATAAAATTGTTCATACGGCAACAAGAATACAATAGAATATATTGAAATCTTGCGATATAGAATACATACGATTAGGTTCTTATTTAATTGTAAGATACCTATAATATCTATGCATATTTCATATACATTGAAAAATTTTATGTGACTTTACAGTACATTTATGTATGATCCGTACTATGAATGAAACATACACCCCAACTTTTTCAAGTTACTTTTGATGCTATGGGCAGTTTTAATATAAATTGAACCACCTTCGTTGTTCATTAATCCAGTCTTCGTAATTAATTGTTACCTATAAGTCAATGATTTGAGAGTCAATATTCATTAGCATTTTTTAAACGGAAGCAGATATTTTATTTACAAGCGCGCAAAAGACTATGGATCAAGGCAAGAAGTTAAATTACTGGCATGTAACTGTACTCAGCAATCTTGCTTTAATCCTACACAACATAGCAACGATTTAAAATCAACACAAGGTCTTCAGCAAATTTAAACACTCAATTATTGCTATTTTATCAGATAAGTGAACTCTATAGCTAGTTACTTTCACTGATTGCAGATATTTAGTTCAGTTTCATTGAGAGCTCAGATGTATCGCCTTGTGCTTTATTTTAATATCATGATCTAAGAAATCGTATCAGCACTGTTTGGTTTGTCTTTTCTGGTATCTTTAAAGCAAGACTAATTTCTTAGCAGAGACCATCCCATCTCCATGTAATACGCAAAAAATACTCCCGAATATCGTGAGGTTTGTGACTAGAAAAAGTTAAAATCTGGAAAAATAGCATCTTAAACAGAAATAATTACCATAATAGGAAATCTTTCTTCCGTTAATCGTTGTATGTTAAGAAAATCATTTGGTTTCCAATAATCCATTTAAAAACATCACTTCTGATTGTGCTGAGGCCGCTGCCATAAGAGGGCGCAATTTTTAATCCTACAAATTGGCGTATTCAAAAAATAAATTCAGTAGAATAACCAAACGTGTCTAAAGTGGTTTGAAATTTTTTTTCGTTTTGTTTTGTTTTGTTTTTTTCAATTTATTTTTTTAGTGAACGATACGCTACGGCCGGACAGATAAATCAAGGTTGATAATTATCAAATCAAGACCTTGCATAATAATCATCAGAGAGGAGAAAAAGTCAACAAACTGAAAATATCCTAATTAAGTGTTAAAAAACAATTAAGTGTTAAAAAACAATTTCATCAGCTTGTTTTGTGAATAGCTTTAATGTGCTGCTTTCACATAAATCAAGCAGAAAATAGTTCCAGAATTTTGTGCGCGATTTGCTATTTAAGTAACAAATCACACAGAAAATGTTCAAATTTTGAAACAAATTTTAAAAGAACATGGAATGTAAAATGAACATTGGAAACTTTTCATCTATAAAAAAAAGAAAGAAAAATGTAATAAAAAAGAAAGAAAAATGTAATAAAAAAAGAAAGAAAAATGTAATAAAAAAAAGAAAAATGAAAGAAAAAAGAAAGAAAAATGTAATAAAAGAAAGAAAGAAAAAGGTAATAAAAAAGAAAGAAACATGTAATGAAAAAAATAAATAAAAATATAATAAAAAAAAATAAAAATGTAATGAAAAAAAAAGAAAATGTAATAAAAAAAGAAATAAAAATGTAATAAAAAAAGAAAGAAAATTGTAATATTCCATCAGAATAAAAAATGAATAAAATGTAACTTTGTTGACCGAAAGTTTTCAATCATTCGCTGATTTATTTAACAAACCTGATGAACCCAATACTTAGCAGTTCTGATTTCTTTTTCAACTAGCAACAAATAATAAATTACATATTACTAGCAATAAATATATGTCCTTTGCCCTTCATTTTTTTCTTGTTAATAATGGTATCTCAATATTATTAGTGTGAAGTTAACACACTGCCTTAGTCCGTATTCGAACTCAGTTCATTTATTCCTTTATGTCGCACGATACCAGTGACACTTATCGTATCTAATTTGTTGGGAATATAAAACTTGATCTCAAAAACGGTTTTGGGTTCAGAGAAAATAGCCACATTAAGTTTTGCCAGCAAGGTATTATAATTGGCTGCTCCTTGACACACCGGTTGAACCAGTAATTCATCAGTGAAATTTAATTATTGAATTCCATCACAAATTTCTGGGTCATGTGTTTAGAACTTCAAATAAGCCATTTAGAGCTTCCCATATTGATTTTTGTGTTTGATCAAAATTTGAGGATGTGTCTTGTATCTTTCAAAAGTTTAAATCTCCTCTACTAACCCTTGATATTTTGATATCCCCTGATGATTTGCCTTAATACATGAATAGCTATGCGGAATTGGAATTTTTTCAAAAATTCAAAAAGGTCGCATGATTTATTTCATTCTAAGGAATACAGCTCAGGTCAGAGGCATATTAACAGGGGAATAGATAATTACCACTTAATGAAGTCTTTTTTTTATTTCTTTTTGTCATGATTTAACAGAAAGACACGGTCACTGTGACAGTAATCTTAGAATAAAAAAAAAACACCAATGAAATCAACACTGATCTTACAAGTATTCAAATATCTTTATTCAATGTATATGAGACTTTATTAAAGATATATGATAAATAGGAGTAATCAAATTTGCATTCAAGAGATTTTGAAGTACACTCCCCACACACAGACACACACACACACACACACACACACACACACACACACACACATATATATATATATATATATATATATATATATATATATATATATATAATATGCATGCTTGTTAGGATTTCGTTGACAAAAATGTCTCGGATTAATATTTTTCTCGCCAAAACTTGATTGAATTATTTCCTTTCCATATTTGTTTAAACAAATAAACTCGTCTTAAGTGTTTTGCGTTACCAAAATGTTTCGACCGATAAATTCTCCTGCTATCTTCAGATGTGAAAAAAGTCGG
Organism: Sepioteuthis lessoniana; assembly: GCA_963585895.1. Lineage (NCBI taxonomy): Eukaryota > Metazoa > Mollusca > Cephalopoda > Myopsida > Loliginidae > Sepioteuthis > Sepioteuthis lessoniana. The sequence goes on from OY757916.1 coordinate 119,743,492, forward strand.
ATTTTTACTGAAAATGTAAGTATGTAGAAATGAAGTTAATAAAAAACTTCTATCTACAAACTAAGGCTCACACAAACCCACTCACACCAAAAATAGACACAAAAAAATACACATACACATAGTTCTAGTTTTTATTTTGTTAAATGGGGTTTTTAATTAATATTCTTCTTGTGATCGGATTATTTACTTTACCAACATTCTTTCTTTTTTTATTGATGAGATTTCAGCAGTCTAGCCTTTGGCCTTCTTCTGATAGTGTTGGGTTTATTCATTATAGAATGCTCATTTGAATTCTAATAAAAGAAATAATACAAACGATGAAATAGTTCAATTGCAAGAAATATATGAACACATACATACATTCGTACATGAAAATACGAGATGTTTTTGAAAGGTATCAAGACTGAATCTGTAAATACAAAATAGTTCACTTGTCATTCAAAACATTTACTTTAAAGTATTTTCGATTGTTTGAAACTCCTCTAAAACAAATCTTTTGATATGGTATGGAGCTGCTATATCATTTTTCTTTTAAATTTTTCCAAAAGGGCAAATTTTACATCTGAGAAGTTTTTTGACTTTAGGAAACAGGAAAAAGTCGTATAAAGTTATAAATGATGAGTATAGAAAATACTGTAATAGTAAGATTCGATGTTTTACTAAAATTTTGAGAAAAAGCATTGAGTATGCCTATCAAAACAGTATTAATAATTGGCCAAATCTTGTCTCTACAGCAATCTCGACGTCCTGACATCAATACTTTATTACATAAATTGCTTAGTTGTGCACACGTCAGCTTTTCAATTTTGAATTTTGAATTTTATAATTTAAAAACCATTTCAACTTGTGGCTCGATACGAAATGATCACAGCTTGTATATTTCAATTTGCCATCCTCTTGTTTTATCTTTCAATATTCGTTACAATCAGCAATGATCCGAGAAAAGTGAAACAACAATTAAGAAATACAAAGAGTTGTAACCACAATATTATTTTCTATGCTTTCTGATAAGAGATCCAAAAACATAATGCTACTTAGTTACAATCAGCCAGCAAAATGTAAAATAAGTTGCCGAAAGATAACGCAGCCGGTTGTCGCCAACTCTTTTAGATCTTCAGCGGGGAGGGATTTTAAAACTGATGGCATTCATAGCAGCCAATGAAAACTTAGAAGAATATAATTGGGAGAAAATATGTCATTTTATTGTCAAACTTGCGGATCATAAAAGCATATTCAAAGAAAAAGAGAACTTTTTTATAGCTGACCTTATCTAGAGAGATGAGCTTACATTATACTTTCTAGGATGAAGTTCAAATAACAGATAACAAAAATCGATGGAGAGTATTATATCAAGCTAATGTGGATTCCGGCGAACTGTTGGTTTCTTGGTTCAACAGGGAATTGCTTTTATCATGTTTCAGTCTCTGTATTCATGAGGTTTGCTAAATGTACTAACGACATCAAAGACAAGACAATTGGCTAAACTTATTGACATAGAATAATAGTCATGTGGCAATGCTGTACTCAGATCGACGATTATTGTGTAGTTGAAATGATTGCATCATGTTCATTTAAGCATTCATTTTGTCCTTTTGTATCAATTATGTCGTTTTCAAAGGGAAAAATATTTCGTGTATAAATCTTAAATATGAATGACAGTAAAATGATTTTGAAACTGATCTAGTAACTTTTGATACTTTCTGGAGCCGGGGTGATGTTTAAACGTAATTAAAGATACAAATTACGGAAAAGTCATTTGTATCTGTTTTAAAACACCCTGTTTAAAAGTAAAAAATTGAAAAATTTAACAGGGTTATCTTGGACTACTGCGATAATGAACGTTTTGATAAAGACAATGTTGAAAACACTGATGCTAAAATGTTTTCGGTCTAATAAAGAAGGCAATGACATTTTTTCTTTAATCGTTGAATGTTTTGGTCGGAAGTTAATTGAAACTTAAGAAACGATTGATCAAGTGTGTTCAACATTAGATGAATGTGCGGAATAACATGTATATTTCATGGCACCAGGTTATTTCCGTCTTGGTCGAATAATTTACCGCATCCTTTCACAAAATGATAAGAAAAATGTCGTCCCAAAATTTCAAATAAAATATCAAGACATAAACTTTATTCTCTTGTGCAATTTTTAAGGACTGCGTTTAAGATATACTACAGAATAAAAAGAAAAAAGTTTTTGTTGAAGACAAAACAATTCTAAAAGGTTTTATAATCCGTTTACCATTCCAGGTTTTCTATTTAGATTATCTATAATGCGATACTATGCTTGTTGCAGCGCTTTATAATAGCCGCGACTACCACATGTATTTCTCTCTGCTCAAATTATGTTTGAAAGATCCACTGAGAAGGACTGACACAATCTATCCGGAACTTATTTGACCGCCATTGGAACAAGTTACCTGGCTGTTGGCAACTCAAAGACCAGAAAAACACTCCGTTAACAATTAACAATTATTTATTGAAGCATAATGGTGCAACGATAATATATACAATACATATATAGAGAGAAATTGTCGCTTTTGTTGTGTTTGAGAGGCAGACAATTGAGGTATTTGACTGGTGCCAAGTTTTCTACCTTATTTAATTTTTCGGAGAGTGAGGCTTTTGCCAGATTGGCTTTAGCTCTCAGAGAGATTTCTTTTCTTATTCTCTTGTCTTTGGTGTGAATATTGGATCTCTTCTCTCATCGAACCCTTAAAACATTTATTTTTATGATGCTTTCCCCTGGAAACACATATTCTGGTTGGCTAACCAATCACAGATCATTTTGCTTACTTTTACTATTCTTTGACTCATCAGTCAATCAAATGTGCTGATCTACGTCTGTGGGAAGAGTATCCCTTCAACGTATCAGATTTTGATTGGTCATCTAATCAAACCACAATATAGGGGCTTGGTTAATTAAGGATCCCAGCCTACGCCCCATGAGGGAGTATTTCTTTTCACTTTAACCAAAACAAAAATCGAAGATCTTATCTTTTAACCCCAACAGTCGGGCAAGAGATATTTTAATTTAAATACGATCCACGCACTGAAAAACACCGAAGCCTGTTTAACATTTGTTTTGACCATCTTAAAGCTTGGTTTGTACTGACGTTTGAAATTGACTTTTCAATTTCTTTCAAAGTATATAAGTTTTTTTAAGTTGTTATAAAAGGAAAATAACATTTTCCTAAATAAGAAATGCCTCATTTTCTCAATAAGTCTTTAGCACCAGTGAATACCTCATATTGTTATAATAATAATAATAATAATAATAATAATAATTAATTAATAATAATTATTGTTATTATCATTATTATTAGTGATATTATTATTACCGTAATTAATTTGCTGTGGACAATTCGACTTTTTAAGACTGAAAAAAATCTCTTCAAAATTAAGGGTCGACTTATACAGTTGGGCTAAAATACAAATATTTATCACAGAGTGATCAACTTGTAGAACAAAACTCTCAACAATCGATATACACCAATTGCTGTAACTCCAGCTTATTGCAATAAACATTTTAAAGTTAAATTCGTTTTGGGGGGAACATATCAAATGAATTAATACTGAAAGTGATACAAAATAATAAAACTACCATAAACATTAAGCATTATATAAATGCAATATCACACACAACGTTCCCAAGAAGTCAAGATCTGATTGTAAAAACTAATCGGAATGTTGTATCAAGTCAGATAACTAAAAGACGTTGTTCACTTATGCAATCTCATGATAGAACTGTTGATTGTGAATTCAAGTGAAGATAAGGACTAATGAGCAAGATTTGCAGGTTTCATATGCGGCAAATGTAATTCTGATTTCAGAGAAAAATTACGTATACACTACTGCAGTAATAAAAATTTAATGAAAAATAATCGTAGTTTATTAAATATAGACACAGTAGCATTATTAATGTACTTATAGGGCTTAATATTTGAAACAAAGGTTAAGGGTTATTTCATTGATGATTAAAAATTTGATGATACCATTTGTTTAATTTCTCCACTTTTTTTCCACAATCTTTTTGGATTTGTGCATATACCATTTGGTGGCAGGGGCAAAATTCAGTCTCTTGCACAATATCCAATGGATCCCCTTCCTTCTAGGTCTTGCCTAGTCTTGCACAATTTTCAATGGATCCCCTTCCAACCCAGTCGTTCCTATTCTCTCACAATTTCCAGTGGATTCCCTTCCTTCTCAGTCATGACTAGTCCTGCACAATTTTCAATGGATCACCTTCCTACTTAGCCGTGCCTAGGCTTGCACAATTTCCACTGGATCCCCTTCCTCCCCAGTCATGTTGGATTACTCTTAAAATAACAGTAAATTACATTTTTTTCGTCTTCTCTGGTCCAATTTTTCTGCCGGTGTCTTTCGGTTGAGGAGTTCCTTTGGTTGTTGTTTGAAATTAAAACAGCCAATATTTGCAGGATGATGATGAGTCACCGATGTTTACTACCAAGGAAGTGCCTGCCAATGATTATTCTAATATCTATCATCTGAGCGTCACGTTGTTTTTTCTTTCGATTTAGTAAGTTTGTATCCACCAGTGCATTTCCTAAGTATGTGATTGAGTAGTATCATCGCTATTACAAATTGTAATCATGATAGCGCTTCTCCCTAGAAGATCCCTCTCTGGATTTTCACCTCAGTTCAGTTTTTTCCTCCGGCTGTCAGTTCCACTATTATAATTATTCACGCATTAGAGTTTCTCACATCAGCATTAGCTGATGGTCTTACACTGAAGTTTGAGTCCCGGCAAGTCTCCTCAAGTCTCCAGGACTCTTCTCAGAATTCTGTCCATTCTCAATAATGCTGTAGTTTGGATGGCCGCCACTCATCCGCCAACTTCCAAGTCCTCCAGTTCCTTTAATAATCCTTTAGTTACTGTACCAAAAGCACCAATCACAATTAGTAAAATCGTCACCCTCATGTTCCATAGTTTTTTCAATTCTCTTGCAAGGTCGAGGTACTTATCCTTTTTTTCACATTCTTTTTGATAATTATTATTAGCTTTGGTCATCTGGCCGAGATTAGGTGATCTGTCTGTATGTCAAAGTCCAAAAAGAGTTTATGTGTGTTATTTTCTAGGACAGCTGCTGTGTTGTGCAAATACCATTTGTTCGTATGATCAAATTTAAATTTCTTGCACATTTTCGAGTGGATCACCTTGCTGACCTAGGCATGTCTCGTCTTATATTCCTTCTGTGCTAATGTGCTGCATTCGCTTATTATGTGATTGATGGTTTCATCTCTGTCACCGCATAAACAACTTTGTGCATCAGATAACTTATTCACATTAAAACTGATTGATTATAATAAGAAAAACATAATTCTTCAGTTACACCTATAAAAATAATCAGTGAATTTTTTAAATTCAGCAAAGATTGCACAATAATCAAGAGCATCTATGAAAAAAAATTGATTCATTTTAAAATGAAAATTTTACGGGGAAAAGAAAATGAAATTCTAAATTAGCAATCGAATATAGAAAAAAAACTTTCTTATTTTTTAGTCTCTACTCATTATTTCCAAACATTATTTTTAATATTCATTCATTATCACTTCATAAGTGAGAAGGTAACAATTTCATTGAATACGTGCTGTAGCGAAAACAGTTTCCTATTGAAAATCTAAACATTCTTAGAGGAAGTAAATTCGTTTGCATCTTGCTGAACTCCTCACGACTTATGGATAAAAACAACTGGAAAAACTGATAAATTATTTGATACATAACGAGTAATAGATTTAACAAAAGAATTACATAAACTTTGTCATCAATTGATAAATCCTTCATCCGTTTGGTAAACTTTCCTTAGGAGAAAATCAAATTATTAAGCGAGGATAATTTATTGCAGCCTTTAAAGTTGAAAATGATATATTATTATTTCCAAATAATCAGATCACTGAAAGAGTTTAAATGTTTAAAAGGCGTCAAAAGAGATTAAGAATTTCTTATTTCATTTAAGATCCGAGTTTTATTCAGTAAAAACTTAAAATCCTAGTCAAATTTTGTCATTAAATAGTTCTGATCTATAATCAGATATAACTAGCTGTTCTCGTCTAAATTATTCTCTTATATAAGTTAACTGTCAGGTATACTCATCTTTTGAAGGAGTATCTTCGGGGCACAGAATTTGGTGTAAGTGTTTCAGTTGTCTCCTCAATAGTATCACACTTGTTTCTAACAGTTACCATATATTGATGACTTATCAATATTGTCAAACGAGGAGCAGAATAATCAGGAAAGTTTTAATTGTTTGTTTTTCAATTTCTGCGTAGACTTAGGCGAATTGCCGAGACAATTCTGTGCTCTATGAAACCTTTGTTACCCGCCCACAAAGGAGAAACATTCAAGGGCATAATAACCAAAGCAAGAGCCAAATGTAGAGTTATGTGGCAGTCATTAGCAGTAAAGAAAAAATGAGGTAATGGGACCCCCCACCCCGCAAAAAAAGAAAAACAAAACATCCTGATATATTAAAAGAAACTCTACAAATGCTAATGCGCAGATGCTTAAAAAAGTCCAGAGTGAACAAACACATACCAAAAAGAACAACTAGAATACATCAAAGATGTATTACAGATCTCAGAATCACAAATAACTACAAAGACATAACTCTTGTTGATGTAACTGCTAAAGTTTATAATTCTCTGCTTCTAAATTGCATCTGACCCGAAAACGGGAAAATTCGGAAGAAAATCTTAATAGCTTTTGCTGTTATCGATCACCAACATCACTGATATTGACGATTTGTCGTATTATCAAAAGACTATGTACAAAAAATCTCGGCAACACTATTTTTTGTTGATTTCTCCAAGGCATTTGATTTCCTACATTGAGGAAGGATGGAGCAGATACCACTAGTACATGGTCTCCTGTAAGTAACTGTTCCTGATATAATGATGCTTTAGAAAAACACGAAATCAATGTTCTCCCTCCTCATGCTGATATTGACTTCTTCCACATTTTCACTGGAGTCTCACGAGGAGGTAGGGGAGTGCCATATAAATTTATGATATCTCAAAAACTATGTACAATGAACGTCAATAGATCTACGAAAAGAAAATTGTTTCACACTAAAAAAGACAAGAAGTAGACGAAATCTTGCAGAAACTATAAAAGATGCAGACTACGCAGATGATCTATGGCTTCTCTCAAATACACAACTCCAAGTAGAATCCCTACTGTAAATCCTGACACGAGGGACAGAAGGCATAGGCATATAAGTTAATGCAAATAAAACAGAGTTCATTTATTTAAAAAAAGAAAGAGCAATCTCCACCATAAAAGGTAAACCTTTTAGATTAGTAAACATGTTCATTTAGTTCAGCAGCTATAATTCATTTACAAGAAGCAATGTCAACATTTGCCAAATGACAGTCTGGACTTCTATTGACGACTAATTAATAATATGAAAATCTGATCTCTCTCATAAATTAAAACGGAATTTCTTTTAAGTTGTGGCTGTGTCAGTACTACTTTATGGATGCACTACCGAGACGCTCACGAAACGCATGGCGAAAAAGCCATATAAGAACTGCGCAAGAATGCTACATGTTGCTTTGAACAAATTCTGGACGTAACTCCTCATAAAATAGCATGTGTACAGCCAGTTTCCTTCCATCTTACCAACCATCCAAGTAAGACGAATAAAGACATGTTCTTGCCAGTGTAGGCAGACCAGAAAGGATTTGTATGCATCAACTTTATGGGAATTTTTTTCTTGACTATCACTAGGTTTGGTCTTTAGATTGTCATTGCATGATCTGTTTGTATCTCATAAAACCAGAGTATTTTGAGCGTTTTATTCTCCATGACGAATTCTGGTTAGTGTATATACCATTTGATCGTACGGTTAAATTTTAATTTCTTGCACAAATCACAGTCGATCACCTTCTTCACCAAGTTGGTCTACTCTGACACTCTTTTCACGCTTGTTTGCTGCATTCACTTATTATATTATTGATCGTTTTGTCTCTATCACAATATAATCTACAGTTTCAATTTTGTTGTGTTATTATCTCTTTTCGCTTGAATATGAATGGTCCTTATGAAATTGTCTTGTTTTGCTATTAGAATAGATTCAATTTATCTTTTAAGGTTTCCCCTTCTTAGCTATGTTCAAGACTTTGAAAGATTTCGCCAGTTTATCGCTTGAAATATCCTTTTTTTTTCTATGCCATATTCCATGTTTACATCCTGGTTCTATATTCTTATTATTACTCCATTTCGTTTTTCCTTTTTTTCAGACAGCTTGATGTCGGTTAGGTGGTTAATATTTTCTTTAAATTTTGTAAATTTGTAGCCGCCTGTGCATTTTCTAAGTTTTTCATGGTTTCCGTGGTAAATTTTATGACTTTGTTTGATATCTTGCACATTTTGAGACAGTCAACTATCCAGCCTTGCGTTGTCATACCGTCAGCTTTTTGTAGTTAATCCACACCATAGTTACATTTTACCGCCTTCTTTAGTTCTCCTTTAAGATGTGTTGATCACTTGTTCCTCTAGTTCACTTGTGCACCCCCTCAGTCTGTTCTTCGGAAAACAATCAGAGGCTTACTAGCGAGCAATTAATCTCTTCTCTAATCTGTGCTGTTTTTACTCTCCACAACATAGGTAGACATGTAATCGGTCTATAGTTGTTGGAGGTGGTTTCTTTTTGGGGAGTCTGTTTGGATCAAAGTAGTCTCTTCTGTGATCATCCATTTGGGGTATACCGGTTTCTTCTGAGTATCTATTTACTTCAAGAGCCAATCTGTCGTGGACAGAAGTGAATTTTTAAATCAAGGTACTTTTTTGAGTGTAGTTCTGAGTGAATCCAGTTGTATTTCTGCATAACAGCCTTCTGTGTTATATATCCTTTCAGCTTTTCTGTTATGATCTTTTCGTTCCCATATTTTACTCCGAAATTGTTTGGTTTCCTTTTCATGAGATTGTTAGTATGTCCTCGTGCATTCTCCTCGCATTCTTCCGTTATTTTTTAATGTCCTGTTTTGATTGCATTATTTGACCCTGTTTAGGTATTTTCTTAGTCTCCTTTCTTTCGCCAAAATTTTTTGATTTATCTCTTCAAGTTCCATGAGAAGATTTGCCTGCTCTTCTGCTTTTTGTCTTTTCATCCCAAAACATTCATGTGTTTTTTCTTTCCATAGCATCTTCACTTGTCGTCGGAATTTCTTTACTTATCCTTCTGCTCTAATTTCCATTTCTGGTTTTGTATTTTTATTCGGGTTCCTTAGGGGCACGTTTTATTCAGTGATGTTTTCCCTTGGTATATTTGTTGATAGTCTTCCCAGTTAAATCGTTGATATATTTCTAGTGTCTATTTTATCTTATCTCATCAACCTTAAAAATAATCTTGGCACACAAGATATACTCTATGAATACAATATCGATTACACGGATCCAATTCTCCTCTGTATTTCATCCGATAGTTCTCAAAAAGGCCCTCTCAAATTCTTTTTCGAACCATTTTTTTCTGTAATCATTCAATTTAATCTTAACATTTTATACACTGTGATCTGATTGGGACAATTTGTTCTAAAAATATATAAATCTGTATCCAACGAAAATCCAGTTGACTTGAAGACAAAGTTTTGGAAATGTGTCTAAACTGTAAACTTCCAGTTCGAAGAGAAATACTGAAAAAATGTCCACCACAGTCAGAAATTCCATAAATCATTTTGAAAGTTTTTTTATTGATCACCTCACATTCTTTTTTTCTAGAGTAGAAGTTCATATTTATTTCTATAATCTCTCCCTTTTAACCATTATCTTTTACTTTTTAAAAATTATCTATCATTCTTCTTTCTCTGCCTTCCAATTTCCAGAATTGCATTCCAATTTCCATATCTTGACATTTGAGCCAGAGTTCACAATTCTATATGAGATCTTTTTGGGGTTTTATTCAATTTAAAACAACATTTGCTTCCCATGAAATAAAATTTCTAACCATCAAGACAATTATTTCATTTGTCGTTGATACAATGGAGAAAATATGATTGTAAACTTTAAATTCATCATCAAAATCAACTCCTTGATCGCATTCATTATTTCCTTTTTTATTTCTTTGTTGCTTAATTTATATTCAACTTAAATGTTTTAGGATTCAATATGTAGTACTGAATATATTTATCTCTCTAAAATCTTAATTTCTTAATATTTATCCAATGTGATCATTCATTTAATTCCATTTGGATTGTTTCTTTTCCTTTTGGTCTGACAAGTAGTCTAATATAATCAGAAACTAGTTTTATTACTGATTCTATATCATTAAAGGAATTATTTCTGAGGATCAAAAACAAAAGAAATGTCCCAGTATTGAACTCTGAGGAATACCGGAAGTGTTTCAGTGTTTCAGAGTTTCAGAAAAAGTGTCATCAACTTTGACTTTCATAGTTTTATTAGTTAAAAGTATCTTACGATATTTACTATTTCTTTTAGAAATACTTATGCTTTTCTTTTTATTTGGACTCGTAAACAATTATGAGATACTGCATCTAATGCTTCGCTAACATTCAAATATATGATATTCACATCATCTCTTTCCATCAAATATTCATTTATAATATCAATACTTTCCGAAATATTAGATAATGTTGATTTGCCACTAACGAAACCATATTGATTACAATTTATATCATCACCTACAGAATTTGATATGTGATTTCTAATCAATTTTTCAAAAGCCTCACACAAGATTCATGTCCGAGGAATTGGTAGATAATTACTTTTTATAAGCATCGGACATTTTTAGGTTGTAATATTAAAATTGCTATTTTCCAAATAAATGGAATCATTTCATACACAATATATTTCTCAAAAATATACTGCATTGATAAAACTTTCATATTTTTAATGTTTTAGAATGATTTTCGATGATTCTAATATTTAAAAACTTTAATATTTCAGGAGGTATTTTATCAGATTTCAAACATATATTAGCATCTAACTTTGGTGATAATAGTTTTACGTCTTTATCTCATATTATTTCATTTTAGTGAATTTTAGTTTTTAATTTTATGTTTTTGTATAAATTTTTAAACTTGTATTCAATATGTTTTACAAATGCCCAACATATTTACATTTTTATTCCACACTATTGAATTAGTTTTAGCCAACTTTATAAATCCATCATTACATAATTTAAGAATTCTTTTACGGTTAAAAAAAAAGAAAAAATAACTATTTGATTTAGTTTTTATAGATTTTCATGGAATTTCATTTTTTGGGGGGTGCGGTCAGAGAATTCAGTAAGAATAAAAAGTAATTCGATCGTGCATTTTAGCCAAATTGTAACAGTTTCTACCGGGTCAGTAAATCAACAAATGCTTCCCTTGATTTATTCTGTGTGTGAGTGTTTCAATAAATCTTAATGCAAGCAATACTGATTTGAAATAATCTTTTAGTTTTTCGTGTGGAAATAATAGTATAGGGATCCTTTCTAATTTTACCGTTTACAAAATATTTCCTTTTTTGAATAAAGACTGACATTTAGAACGGTGAGTTGTTAATTATTTTACTTAGCAGACGATATGTTTATAAAGCATCCAATTTTCACAACCCGTCATCATTTGTTTGGAAAACACAGTATTCAAATGCGTCCCACTAAGTATTTTCGCCAAAAGGCGGCTAACGTAACAAAATGCTTTCAACGCGTAATTTGTCTATTTCGAGACTGTTGGCTAATTCTTGCGTCGAATGACATTGATTACACTCAAGTAATGTCTTAATTCAATCACTAACAACTTCACCTGCTCAATTCGACCGTAGAACACATCTTTCCGCAAGATATATCTAGCATGAAACATAGTAAACAAGTATTAAAAATTAGACACAACTGAGTGGGGAAGATAATCCAGTGGGAATTATGCAAGAAATTTAAATTTGACCATGCGAACAAGTGGTATATGCATAACCTACAACCCGTCCTAGAAAATGAGACGTACAATATCACTGGGATTTTGAGATAGAAATGGACAACACGAATACCACTCTAAGTCGTAATGATCATTATCCAGTGAAAAGCCAAAGTAAGATAACCAATTATAAAAAATTGCTTAAAAAATTGACCCTGCTTTTGCGGAGGGTTTGGTAAATACACACATAGATACATACATAGAATAGAGTTCTCCCATAATAGAATAAACAACATTCAAAATAAATCAAAGAAAGAAAATAAGAAAAAAAGAAACAAAATATCAGCAAAATAATAAATCCCCGTATGTGGCATTGTTATTAAATTAGAGTCTCGACACTTGAGAACAACCGAAATACTAAACTTTATTAATATATTCTACCATTCACATTACCTTCAATATAAAATATCTAGCTTAGTACTTGAAGCTTATTTTTACTTTTCTTAAAATAAACAAAACTAATATGGTGAAAATGATATCTATTTTTCCTTTTTCGGTGTTGAAATCAATAAACGCAAATTGGCGAATTTCGACAATTTTTTTTATAACACACTCTTAAATGACAAACATTACAATTAAAAAAAACGCGATTGTTTAGAATAAAGTTCGCTAAAACTTAGCCATCTTATTTGCTATTAAAACGTTTTTAACTTTTTGGCTTAACCAATACATTATCATTATTCTAACTGTTAAAAACAGATGTACTATGAATAATTTAGTATTATACTTAATTTTCCTAATTCTTATTGTTTTTTAATCGGAACTCAAACGCATCATCAGTTTTATGATAACCATATTTACCAATCCCGCCGCTCGGGTACGATATGACACAAGGTCAATTTTTAAGCGGAGTTTAACAGGTTTCAATTCAGAGTATTCCTTCTCCTAGACTAGTTGCCTCACCAAGGCTGAAGAAATCAGTCTGTCCTACTATCTACCTATAGCTGGACGTGGAATAATTGAATTCATACCTTTCTCTAGGGTATTAGTGCTATGTGAAATGCTATCAGTCTCGTCCAGGATTTGAACTCGTGTCACCGTGTCCTTTTCCTATGACGATAACTATTACATCATGGTCACCTCCCCTTCTAGTTTTCTGATAACGAATGACAAAAATAACCAACTCTCAGTGAGATTTAAATTATTTTGCGTTCTGCGAAAAAGAAACTCGGTTCTATATATCAACTGTTTTACTAACTTTTCGATAAGGAAACGGTTGGTATCATAGAAATTCAAATAATACTTATAAAAGTATTCAATGCATCTGCCTCATACTGATCGTCATCACATTTGTTGTAATAGAATCACACATTTACAATTGTCGGAGTAAATTTTCATAAGGCTCTATTAATTATTGTTTGACTTGTGTTATCTTTTATCTTTTTGATTTGAATGGCTTTTTGTCGGTGACAGGGATATTGAGTGGATTTATATGAATGATTAAGAAGATAGTGTTATTCGAAGTAGGGAGTGTCTGAAAATCTGCATACGAGATCCAAACTGCAAAGACTGATTATTGACTCTTTTAGGAAGCAGCGACTAAGTCGGAGGAAGTTCATTGATATACAACTTTATGCATATTTCATTCAGCAAATGTGTGGTGAGTTATCACTCTAGTTTAGGTGACAGCCTTGTAATCCATTGGCCTTCTTTAAATCCGGTTTTCCCGCATGCATCGGTTGTCATTTCTATATCTGATAAATCCAAATAATACTATATATATATATATATATAATTTCTATATTTATAAATGAGTTATAAGTACTAGTGACAGAGCATATATATCTTAGGATCGCATAAATATAGAGTCAACGGTGCTTGATTAGTGTCAGTTTCTCGCCCACACGATCATCCAACAGACTCGGTTCGATGATAGCAGAGGTGAAAAGCTATCTGTTGGTAACTGTCAGCTTTTCGCCTATATATATATAGAGATATATATGTTAATGAAGTTTAGTATTTCGGCTGTTTTAAACAATATATAAGCTCCCCAACGGAGATTGAGCACTCTGGCGAAGGAATTTACGGCTGCCACTCGCATAATGCAAAATTATTCGAACGAATTGAGCACTCTGGTGTCCGGTAAGGCAAAAATGTAAACAAACGAAAGGCTAGTACATAATGCCTTACAATTCCCGAGCTGACATGGTTTGCTTGTTGGATGAGCGGTATGATACTACGTCTAACGTAAAGTTGGGCGGGTTTCGATCCCAGCTTCAAGCGTGTCTAGCCACACTGAAGAGTTGTGACACAACGAAACGGTTTGTCTGTGGATGACTATATATATATATATATATAACCAAGTCATTCTGATAGCACCGTTTTCCCTATTTCTTTCCCTCGTCATCCATCTCTATTGTCTATTGTTCTTAGCTGATCCTCCCGGCTGCATTACGTGTCAGTTCAGAGCAGATGTTTGTCCATGCTGATCGGCTAATATTATCACATCTTTATGCAGAACTCCTTCAGAAAACGTCACTTATGAGTTCATCCTTACTTGTCAAGCATGTCTTGTTCGTCTTACTTGGATGATTTGTGAGATCAGAGGTCAGTGTCCGTATAGCTGTTGTTTGTGGTGTGTTGCTACGAAGATTGGTTCAAAACAGCACGTATCATTCTTGCATAGTTTTCATGTAGTCTTTGCTTCATATGTTTCGTTAGGGCCCAGGTGGTGCATCCACATAGTAGTATTAACACAGCCATAACTTGGAAAAAATCTCGTTTTATGTTATCAGAGAGATCGATAACTAGTCCATTGTGATCCAAAACTTCCCTATGCATATTTTTGTTGTATATTGACCTACGACTCGGCCGGACTGTCAAAATAGGAAATGCTCCTATGAAAATAACATGTGCATTCGGTCGAGGAATATCAGAATTATAACCTTGACCGTGGATGGGTTGAATGAGTGCAATTGTGACGCCCACAAGAAGAAGGAGGCGTTGAACTATTATATAACTCGGTGAAGACAGGAAGTCAGTTAGTTTTGAGACCAGACCCGTTGGTGACAAGATGCGGTATAAAAAGCCAGCACCCAGCAGAGTGGGCTCCCGGTTTAGCAGCCCAGGTGAATGGGAAAGAAACGCGGTTATGGCCAATAGAGTGGGAGTCAATATGTGGCAGTTCTGTTCGGTCTCCAACTCCCTTTCACACACAACCCTTTCAATTAAAATGAGAGGTATATTGTTCTAAGAGAACTGTGTCGCTCGTCTTCATTGTGTTGTTATGATTTCGCACGCATATGTTTGTATAGTTAATCATGATCATGGCTATACAACATTTTGATATCACTTTCAATAAATGAGTTATTGCTACCAAGGTATGTGACCAAGTTTACTAATTTCTGAGGCTTGCCACTCAGTGTGTCATTGCCTCCAGCTGTTTGTTCCAGGCCATGCAATTGGGATTTGACTTGGGCTGATGCATTTGTGTGAAGCGCTTGATTATCTGTGAGCTGCGTCTGTTAAACTTTCTGAGGGATATCGTCTGCTTCTTGTCTTTTTTAAAGTGAAATAATTTTCTTTCATTAGATGTATTGTGCAGGTAACCAAATGTTTTAGAGAAATCTACGAATAATAGTGTTGCCTCGAGATTTTTTATACATACTCATTCGATAATTCGACGTATTGATAGAATCTGTGATCTAGAGCGATTTCTCCAAAATCTATTGAGATTTTTCCTATGAATTTTCTCGATTTAAAGTTGGATACAGTTAAGAATCAGGGCATTATAAATTTCACCAGCTATACCACTGAGCTATGCCGCAGCATTTTTTGTGATTCCGAAGTCGCTTTCCTTGGGAAGAAGAGGATACAGCCTTTTGTCCATTTCTCCGTTGTGTTTTGTTATAGACAGCGTTTTATAGTCTGAAAAGTATGTCGTCTCATTTCTTGTCTTCCATACTTCTGTGGGTATTTCATTGACGCATGAAGCTTTTATGCTTTTTATCTCTTTTCCAGTACTGCGTCAAGTTCTTCCTTCGTAAACTGTGATATCTTAATGGTCATTAAAAGTTGTTTTGGAAGGTTTATCGAAGATTTAAGGAGGGTTTCTTAGCAAATTCTTGAAATTTTCTTTCCACTTGTGACGTCTTTCTTCTTGATTGGCAGCTTTTAATTTTCCTTTTTTGGTGCTTTTCCTTTCGCTTTCTTTATTTGCTGTCAGCCATACGAATCGGGATAGTCTATCTCCTACCAAATTTTTGATTTTATGGATTTGGTCTTGAATATATTCTAGTTGGAATTTTTGTAATGTGTTAGTTCTCTCTGGGCTTTCTTAAGATTTGACGAATTGGAATTCTTTTGGTATAGATACATGTTTAGGCTATATCGTCTTTTCTAACTGATTTCCAAGGAACTCTACATTTGGCTGCTGCTTCAATATGGGCGATAACAAAAGTTTTGTATTTGTTATTCGGATTATGTATTTCTGATATCTCCAGAAGAGTAGCAAACTTCTTTCTTACAGTTACCATATATTGATTGCTTATATCGTTATTTGAAAGTGAGGAAAAGTCCTATCGGGAAACTTGAACTATTTATTTTCTATTTCTGCAATCGGAAGATACATCTTCCATGGAGGAGTATGCCTCACAGTTCAACGCGCTGTTTATCCATTTCTTGTTCATAAATATAAAATCTAGTTGTGCTTTATATTTATTTAGGTAGGTGTAAATCCGTTGTTTTCCCTTTCTTTTTTGGAATTCAATGTTGAGGCAAACAAAAGAAGACTTTGCCAGATATCCACCATTGCTGTTTAGCGGGTTGTGTAAACACAACTTATTATTTCTACCTTTGCCTATATGAGCATTCATGTCTCCACCAATAAGCAGGACGTTTGTGAATTGATAACGGTATATCCTTTCCATAGACATAATAGGAAATGGAAAACTACTCAGCTAAATCGAAAACTAACCACAGACACGGAGCTTCAGCTGCAGATAAAAATCAATCCCCAGATTTTTACAAAATAATTCTTTTTTTATTCATTTATTTCTTACTTTGTACCGAGTAGAAAGATTAATATTTTTATACTAAAAAAGACACCCGTAGATATTAACTCGAATAAAAGTTTCGTTCGACTTGATAAAAATAAGAAATTTCTCTTTATGTTAGACATGACAAATTAAATACAGAATAACATATTTATCTTCCGAGCTCAAGATGCTTCTTACAGATTTTTAAAAGAAGTGCGTTTTTTAAATTTTCATTATGAGAATTTTGTCAAACCAGAAATAAATGGTTATCAGAAAGTGCAACATGTGTAAGTTTCCCTTCAAAGCTGAAACAAATTTTGACATTAAAAAAATGAGAAAGAAAGAATCATGTGATCTGATTTTATTTTGATAGAATATTAAATTTTATCTTTAAATGAATTCCAAACGGACGTTTTTTGTTTCTGGCTGTCCTTGGCGCTGCTTCCCTTTTTATAAAAGAGCAACATTAACTCAGATTTCCTCCGTTATTCGAAATAGTATTAAGAGAAGACGAAATCGCCATTAACGTTTAAGGGGAAATTTTCTAGCTGTTCTAAGACCCTAAGATAACCGGCTAGTTTTGATGTCGAATGTCGAAGTTCGTCGGTTGTCGTGGCTAATGTAGATTATTTAGTATATGATGTTGTTCTTGGCTGCTTATTCTCCCGTATTTTTCTGTTATTCAGTTCTTTGTAGGCATCTAACACAAATTGAATACTTGCCTTAAAACTTACAGGTTCTTCCAAAACCAATGTTTAAACGTTTCTGTAATCGGTGCTTCAACATCAAGAATATTTCCCATTCTAAAAATCAAATTAGCTCCATTAATTAGAAAGTGCAAAGTTATCTTTACGATGAAGTTTTTGTCTTGATTGAGGCGTAGCACGAGGTCACAGATCGAACTCACTACAAGAGTGATCATTTAATAAGCTTGACTTAGTCTGGCATGAGGCTAGAAGTCTAGAACACCAAGTGAGAATCGAACCGACCACTAATGATTTACTAGACTATGTCGCTAACCATTATAATACGCAGGGTGCCCAATTCACTACAAGTGTAATTTAGAAACTAGTTCTTTGTTCAAAGTTGATTAACCAGTTCCCTATAGCGTATTGTCAAGGGGTATTAAATAGAGGTAAAGTATGGTGTTGTGTCAATATTTCAAGCGTTGAGAACATTCTCCAATGAAAACAATTATTTGAAATCCAAGATTTTCAACTGGCCTTTTAATCTGAATTTATTTTCATAATCGTTTCCATCTGTTTTGACACACGTTCTAAATTGATTATTGATTTTATTCATAATAACTGCTTCACATCCTTTCGATTCACAATAGGCTGTATCGGATCTTTCTCTTTATGGATAGAAGTAAAACTTCTATTGTAGTTTGAAACCAATTGTTTTCATTAAAAAAACTACGAGTAATGTGCAATCACACGAAGATGTTTGTGGTGGCCTCACAGTTTATACTAAAAAGCTTTGCATTATACTTTATACCCAGCAATCTCTATATTTATTTATTTGTTTATTAATATTATATATGTATATCATATAATATACTCACTTTCAGATTATATTTTTTCGATCAATCGAATATGTTCTTCGTGTCGAGACATTCAAAAATAAAAACGGCAAAATATTAACGACTTTATCTTAATCAAATCTTATAGACATGGAAGAAAATTTGCTTAACCCTTGGCTATTCAATTTGCTAATGATGGCGATTATGTCATTAATAAAATTCGACATAATTACTAGTATTCATTTTTATGCCTCTCATGAAAATTAGGAGAAAACTCATTCAATTCATTCAATCGAAGTAATTCTAAAGATATTTTGGTTTCCAGTTTTTAAATGTCGAAAATGCCATGATTTTATTATATTTGATTTGATAAAATTCCATTATTTGTATTTTAAAATTTTCCATTTAATTTCGAAATTCTTCTTTTAACATATGATACAGCTCAAAAAGAATTTGTACTTCTAAAATGATAATTAATGTAAGAGTCAATGATCTACTGTAATTCAAAGATCAAACATGCGTAATAAAGAAGTCCAATGTGCATTTTAGGTTCAGCCAGCATTTTAAAGAAAACATTCATATACTCACACAAACAAACAAAAACACACACTTACCCCCCCCCACACACACATTAAAAATTTAAATCAACCTCAAAAGTTTTTTGATTATTCTTTTAAGATTAACTGAAAATGATGCATCAAACTTTTACATCAAACTAACACTATTTATTACTATATATATATATATATATATATATTATATATATATATATATATATATAGTAATAAATGAATACATATATATATATATATATATATATATATATGTATATATATATAATATTTATGTTGGCGCTTTTGGTATTTTGAAGCTTGTTAAATATTGATAAATTGCTTTGCAAAGTTCTAAAAGACTGGGACAACAAACAAGAGACAAAAATCTAAAATCATTTTAAAATGCTGCATTACAACTGGCTTGAAAAACGGACAGAGGTTTTCATGAGAATGTTCAAACAGAATTACGGAAATAGAATTAGTGATTCTTATTATAGTTGAGTGAAAAAAATTGATCTTAAGAATCTTGCATACAAATATTTGCTTGATATCATGTATATAATTAGAGCAATTTTCACATCGAACCCTACTACTCTCTGTCCCTCTTTATCTGTGTCTGTCTATATATACTACTCTCTGTCCCTCTTTATCTGTGTCTGTCTATATATATATATATATATATATATATATATATATATTGCTTTTCCGTCAGGAAATAAAGTGTTTTTGGAAAAAAATGTCTAAATCGATAAATCTCTAAAATTTCATCCGCTCAAGCCAATATCCCAACAAAAGTCTGTGATTTTTCGGCTAATTTTTGCTTTATAATAAAATAAAAATAATATTCTTGAATTTTATTTCTTTTATAGGAACTTATCTTTTGTAGTAGCTGTTGGCATTCTTTGCCGTCTTGTATAAATCTTTAATTTACGACACAGATTGTTCAATAGACATTGTTTACTAAAGTGAAATAAGTAAAAGGGATTTTTGAATTTGCTAGTATCAACCTGTCTACGATCTACATCTTACCTGCTGATTACTAGTATTTTATCAAGTACATATATATATATATATATATATATATATATATATATATATATATATATATATATATATATATATATATATATATATGTGTGTGTGTGTGTGTGTGTGTGTGTGTGTGTGTGTATACGTAAGGTTTTTTTTCAAAAGGTAATGTATAAATATTTACTAATCCAATTACTAATCCAATAAGTTTATAACTAGATAAATAAAACATTGTTCATCAGTTAACAATACAACTATGTACTATTTTTCTGTAGTTTCTCACGAGATTAAAGAACTTATTTTATCGCTAAACAAGTGAATAAATACCTACTTAAAATAACTTGATGTAAAGTCAACAGTCAATAACAAAAGACAATACTGTGCGCGTTGAAGCTCCGATTCAAGAAGATCGACGGCTTAAATTTCGTGACATAGGTGGTAATTGTGACCATCACAATTTCGGAGTCCATAATATCATCTATAAAGAGTTGGAATGTCGGAAAAAAGTTCTTCGTTGAGTCATAAAGAAATTGTCTGAATAATGATTTATTTGATACCAAATTTTCTGAGAATAGTATCTATGCACTCATTCACCAATGGAACTAATACATCAATGGAACAAATGCATCAATAGAACAATTGCATCAATGTCGATTTAGTCTATGTGAAAAAGTTGCATAGTAAATCAGGTAAAATAGACACAAATTTTTACTTATAAGCTAATAAATATGTTGGATAAGTAATGTTTGAGTTTTGTTTTCGTAAAAATAAACGGCTTTTTGTCATGATGAATCAAAATCTGTTTAGCTACAATAATTAAAAAGTCAAATCCTTTGACGATTTCAACGCGCATCTATGGAGCCAAATGAACGATATTTACAAAACTTAATAAAGTAAAGCTTCAACACTATTCAGTAAAATAGTGCACCTCATTTTGGTCGAAATGGTCGGCGCAATTAACGTGCTAAAATGTGTTGCATTGATGATTAACATTGTATTTTCTTGGAAGGATATACGACTATAAGCGTGTAATGCTTTCTGCTTAGAAGATAATCATTTGAAATCCCAGTTTTTGACTCGCTTTGAATATTGAATTTACTTTCATAATCGTTTCCATCAATTTTAACTCAGGTTCTATATTGATTATAGATCTTTACTAAACTTGGGTTTATTCGACACAAATCGGATTTTCAGCAAAAAAGACATTCAATCGGTCTTGTCCAGAATTTGAACCATACTAAAAAGAAGAGAAATTGTTCTATTCCCATTTAACCAATTTTTTCTTCGTCCGTAAAAGTGAAGTACATATATGCCTTCCTATACAACAAATTCTTATAAACAAGATAGCAAGAAAACTGATGATTAAAGAGCTATTTACGCCGCTTAGTCAGATACAAGATCATGATTACAGAGTACGTATTGAGGTTCAGAACTGCCTTTATAACTACCAAGGATTTCAAGACAAACTCGTAACCGTTTCAACAGGAAATTGGGTAAATATCAAAGAGATCTGTAAATGACCTCAATAAAATCCATTTTTATCGGAGAATATAATAAAGTAAAAGAAACACCTCCAGGTGAAAAATTGATAACAATAATAATAAAAGCCTCGGGACTTGAAGTAAATTGATATAGACTATACTTTGCTTCAGGAGATAATTTCATGAGAATGGATTTTGTTGACATTAGATAACAAACCAAGAAAGTAAAACAAGTGTTTAATTAGCTTCCAAATAAAGTTTGGGTTTACTTTTAATGTTTGTAAACGACACAATAAAACTTAACGCAACACTTGTTTTATCAATGTATATTTACATGAGAATATAACATATTGTTATCAGAAAATTACGTAGAGACTGGTTAAATGCTTCGTGGAGAAACAGGAAAGAAGAAAAACAGCAATTTCAAAATTCGCAATATATCGATAAATACCAATAAACTAATATAAAATCGTAATTAATGATAAAACTTTAATTCAATATCCGTATACACACACACACACACACACACACACACACACACACACACACACACACACACATATATATATAAATATATATATATATATATATATATATATATAAATACATATATATATATATATATATATATATATATATATATATATATATATATATATATATATATATATATATATATATATATATATATATATATATATATATATATATATATATATATATATATATATATATATATATATATATATATATATATATATATATATATATATATATATATATATATATATATATATATGTATATATATATATATATCACCGGGACATTGGCCCAGCGGTTAGAGTGTTCGCCAATGGCCCGGGAGACCCGGGTTTAATCCCAGGTCGAGTCATACCAAAGACTTTAAAAATGGTACTTGATATCACCTTGCTTAACACTCAGCATTATAAGGTACGGTTCAAGGGTAAAGTGGAGCAATCCTGGGAATGGAGTAGCGCCCTCCCCCTACACCTTGGTGTAGTAGCTATCGAAAAGGGAGCCTTCGGGTCACCCTCGACTATGGTCGCTAACTTACTTACTATATATATATATATATATATATATATATATATATATATATATATATATATATATATATATATATATATATATATATACGCATGAATATATATAAATGGAATCTCGGAAAATTAGAACAAATATATCTAAAATGAAATACCATATGAAATAAAACAATTTCAAGTTCAATTTAGGCTAGGATGATATTTTAATAAGTTTTTTGCTCGCGCTAAACGTCAGTTTGAAAAATCATCTAAATTTTTTAATATGGCGAGAAAATATCTTAAATAACAATAAGTATTCCACAATCCTTTATCAATATAAAGTATCAATATCATCATAAACTGATGTCACAACGATAACTGAATGGTTTTCTAGTATATATATAAATATATATATATATATATATATATATATATATATATATAATGAAGGTATATCAGTACACATTCAGAAAGCTATAAGCTGAGATTTTGTCACAAACCCAGAAGTCATTTTCACTGAGAATAGAACTAATTAAATAAGCATTAAAAAGCATTATAAAGAAGCTCTCCAAATGCACTTGCATAAACACAACCGTAAGTGCCTTTTTTGTGTCTCTTTGCCACACTCAGCTTAACGTGTGGTAAATGGTATTTGATAAATGTATATTGCTGTTCATTTACTAGCGACGTCAGTTTGATCCTAACATAATGAGATAAAATGTTATCTTCATTGCGGAATATATATATATATATATATATATATATATATATATATATATATATATATGAACATAATTAGTTTTTAAAACAATCCAGATACAGAGATATCTAGTATGTTTTTCTTTCTTCCACAAGTTTTTATTAGTTATATATATATATATATATATATATATATATATATATATATATATATATATTTGTTACAAGTATTAATATGTTTTTCAGCGGTGTTGTCATATGTGGGGTGGAATTGTCTCAGTGGTACACGAATGAAAAAAAACCTCCTTAAAGAATTTAGTTTCAAGTCAATTCGTTTTCTCTAATT